>CM068369.1:35157500-35540000 GCA_034769895.1 Magicicada septendecula
CTTCATTAATAATCAGAAAGGGTTTTACGGCCGCAGTCAGTAGATATAAAACATTTGATACTTATTGGCCATCGTCAGTTTACCGTGGTCTACAGTTGTTGTGAACCACTACCTCATTGGTTTCTATCTCAACACTGTGGTGGATTGGCGGATACCGTGCCAATTGTTTCAGACACTGGTGACGGCCTCCAATAGTGAGGGCGATAAGTTTGTCAACAACAACTGTTGACCACGGTCTAACAGCCCGGGCTAGTAGTAGTAACGTTTGTCCACAACAGCTGTTGACCACGGTCTAACAGCACCGGGCTAGTAGTTTGTCCACAACAACTGTTGACTACGGTCTAACAGCCCGATCTAGTAGTAGTAACGTTTGTCCACAACAGCTGTTGACCACGGTCAAACAGCCCGGGCTAGTAGTAGTAACGTTTGTCCACAACAACTGTTGACCACGGTCTAACAGCCCGGGCTAGTAGTTTGTCCACAACAACTGTTGACCACGGTCTAACAGCCCGATCTAGTAGTAGTAACGTTTGTCCAAAACAGCTGTTGACCACGGTCTTACTTACTACTACTACTACTAGCCCGAGCTGTTAGGCAGTGATTTAGAGTTGTTGTGATCCTCTGCCTCGTTGGTCTCTGTCGTATCACTGTGGTTAATCGGCGGACACCGTGCCAATCGTTTCAGTCGCTGACGACGGCCTTCAACGGTGGGGCCAAATGGTGGAGGGTGTACGCATACTGTAGACCACGGTCAAACAGCCCGGCAAATAACAATCCCAATACTTATTTTTTTATTTTATAGACACAAATATAACACAAATCACAAACATGACGCACATAAAGAATTTTATTTAAGTAACGATCTGTGCAACGGAAAGTGATACAAACACGCTTGACATACAGACAGCACGTAACGAGCACAGTGCAAAAACAAAAGTGAAGTAAAATTGGTTGTATGATTGTTGAATGTAAAGAGCATAACAACTCGTCTTGTATATGTTCTTCGTTTAGTGTCGTCATAGAGACGAAATTTCCATAACGTTGATGTGGGTCAGTGTATTAGATTCTACCACCCACTAGCTTTTGTATACCAATTAAAATTTCTGTTCGAAATGAAAACTGTCAGGTACCGTCCGATTTAGACAGCTTCGTCAGATACAACTGCCAGTCTTATACCTCGTCCCTGTAGGCTTGTTTCTTGATGGTGGTCTTTACAAATATTTTAAATTTAATTACAATTTAACACCTTCTAATGCGTCCATGTCCTGCCAACAATTTTGAAATAAAATATTTCATATACTTTTCCTAAAATTCCCGTTTCATTTGTGCTACGTGTTAAAAATTGTGTCCATTATGCTACTGTTATATTTCCAGTACGTCTTCGTTGCCATTCTTTTAGCGTGCTTTCTTTAATTTCATCGTATAGTTTGCCATCGTAACAGTCCTTCCTTTTAATCATAAGGAAGTCTAGAGGACTTATCCTCGTAATCATTTGTTTCTGCAGATACTGCAGACGTGTGAAGAAGCTATGCCAATCGAAATTCTTCTCTATATTCTAACAATTATATCTTCATTAATAATCAGAAAGGGTTTTACGGCCGCAGTCAGTAGATATAAAACATTTGATACTTATTGGCCATCGTCAGTTTACCGTGGTCTACAGTTGTTGTGAACCACTACCTCATTGGTTTCTATCTCAACACTGTGGTGGATTGGCGGATACCGTGCCAATTGTTTCAGACACTGGTGACGGCCTCTAATAGTGAGGGCGATAAGTTTGTCAACAACAACTGTTGACCACGGTCTAACAGCCCGGGCTAGTAGTAGTAACGTTTGTCCACAACAGCTGTTGACCACGGTCTAACAGCACCGGGCTAGTAGTTTGTCCACAACAACTGTTGACTACGGTCTAACAGCCCGATCTAGTAGTAGTAACGTTTGTCCACAACAGCTGTTGACCACGGTCAAACAGCCCGGGCTAGTAGTAGTAACGTTTGTCCACAACAACTGTTGACCACGGTCTAACAGCCCGGGCTAGTAGTTTGTCCACAACAACTGTTGACCACGGTCTAACAGCCCGATCTAGTAGTAGTAACGATTGTCCAAAACAGCTGTTGACCACGGTCTAACAGCCCGGGCTAGTAGTAGTAACGTTTGTCCACAACAACTGTTGACCACGGTCTAACAGCCCGATCTAGTAGTAGTAACGTTTGTCCACAACAACTGTTGACCACGGTCTGACAGCCCGGGCTAGTAGTAGTAACGTTTGTCCACAACAGCTGTTGACCACGGTCTAACAGCCCGGGCTGGTAGTTTGTCCACAACAACTGTTGACTACGGTCTAACAGCCCGATCTAGTAGTAGTAACGTTTGTCCACAACAGCTGTTGACCACGGTGAAACAGCCCGGGCTAGTAGTAGTAACGTTTGTCCACAACAACTGTTGACCACGGTCTAACAGCCCGGGCTAGTAGTAGTAACGTTTGTCCACAACAACTGTTGACCACGGTCTAACAGCCCGGGCTAGTAGTAGTAACGTTTGTCCACAACAACTGTTGACCACGGTCTAACAGCCCTGGCTAGTAGTTTGTCCACAACAACTGTTGACCACGGTCTAACAACCCGGGCTAGTAGTAGTACTTTTAACTATGTTTACCCCGGCAGTGATCGCTGAAGAACTTGCTTACATTATGTTTTAGTTTTGTAATATTGTTATAATCTAATCTATATCCATCTATATTAAGAACACGGCTGAATGCAATAACGGAGACCATGATTTCAGAGGTTCAGAACGGTTTCAGGAAGGGCAGATAATGTTTAGATTGTATATTTACAATAACCCAGCTCATTGTAAAGCGTAGAGAGTATCGGCTGCCCACATACATAGCTTTCATCGACTTCGAGAAGGCGTTTGACAGAGTGAATCGGAGCAAATTATGGGCAGTAATGGCAAGGAAAGGGATCCCACAACATCTAATCAGAGCAATACAAAGACTTTATGTGGAGAGTAAAATTTTAATAGAAGCAGAGAAACCGGGAACATCTCCTAGAGTTAGCCTGATCAATTGTGGAGTGCGACAAGGGTGTCCATTATCACCTTCTATTTTTAATTTATATATTGATGATGTCATACGAAACTGGCATATGTTTCTTCCAGAACATTTTATGATTGGTCACTCTATGATTGACACTTTGTTGTTTGTGGACGATTAGGCTAGTCTGTCGGACTCTGAAAACAAATTGCAGATGGGTATACTGCGACAGTACAATCATCTACGGTACTGTGCATTGCCAAAATAATTTAAATAAATAATAAAAATAAATAAATATTGATTGATAAACATGATTCAGATTGCAAGCTGGATTGTTTAAAATATAGGGAACGTATACGTGTTCAGGCACGTACACGCATATCTGGCCCATCTGTCGCTGGCGTTGTGTACATGTGTATTTTGTTTGTGTGTGTGAAGCCTGTCCGTTCCTGAACAGTAACCATTCCTTGCCAGATATTGATAGATTTTATGTTTTATTTTAATTATAAGAAAAATATGTAAGACATTGTAAAACGAAAGACACCAGAGGGTGTAGAAAATAAAGGTGAACAAAGGGTTAAAAGACCGTGACAAAGTGACGGAAAGTCCAATTACTATAAGTAAAAAAGTGAATAGATATTTTTATAATTACAATAAAGAAGTGTAATTTACGTATAGTAAACATATAAAAATTTGCGATCGATTGAGCATCGTGTAGTGTGAAACAGGCTTCGTAATTCGCGAAGATAGGCGAAATTATTGAATTGAACCAGAGTGGGAGTAAAGACGCTTCGACAAACTCTGACAAGATGAAAATTGTTCAAACTTGAGCTTTTGTATGACCTGGCTATAAATACCAGGTCGCGCTAATAAAGTTCCTTCTTCGATATTCAACCGTTGCCGTAGGAGGCTATGTCAGTCAACTAGGTGATCGTAAATCCACAGTAAGCGTTACCTGACGACTTGTGAGGCAGAACAGAGGTTCGATGGACACACCTACAACCCATGATGTGAGCAGAGCCAACAACAACTAAGAAAGACAAGCAGTGGAAGTCTGGAAGAGTACCAAATAACGCGAGGACATGAAAGACTGGACCAAGGACGGGAAGAGGATCCAAGGACACGAAGGACTGGACCCGAGGACCGAAAGAGGACACACCGAAGTTGCCACATCAAACGATGTGATAACAAACAATAATAATAAATAGACAATTGAAAGACAATATTGAAACTAGAATGAAAGACATTCCGACTGTTGCTAACAGAATTTAAATTGTACATATAATGTAAAGTCTTATTGTAATTTAGAATAATGTGTCATGTTGAGAAATTAATATTGGAATAACGTAAATGCTATGAGAGAGCAATGCTTGATTTTTAAATTGAAGTAAAGTAGAATAATTAGTAGAGTCTTTAATTGCTAAAAGAATAATGCATATGCTATAAATTTAAAACAGAATTAAAGCCAAGTAAAAAATTAAAGAAATAACTGAAACAAAAGTAAATTCATTGTGAATTGATAAGCAATTGCAAAAGATGGCCACACTAAATGAGTAAGCCGAGAACAGAAATAGATAATTAAGAGTAGATAATAAGATTTGTGCATAAACTGTTTAGACATAAATTGTTCACATAAATCCCATAGATAATATCTCACAAACGAGGAATAATGAATAATTTTTTGTATTACCGAAATAAGTAAAGAGGTTGATAATTAAATATTGTAAACATTTAAAAATTTTATAACATTGTTTTGTTATTACAATTACACCCAAACCAAACAAGTAAAAGTTGTTATGTTATATAACGTATCACTCCAAAAGATTGGGGCTTCCCAAATCAAATAAATTTGGGGTTGTTACGTTACAATACATTTGTTAAATCGATTCTGCAAAGACTCTGGATTGCAGATACCCACACGTAAGACCAAGGTGATGGCTTTTCGTGGAACTGATCCCGTACGGGCAAAAATTGTTATAGATGGTACTGCCTCGAACAAATTAGCAATTTTGAATACCTAGGCTACAGTGTGTCTTATAATGCATGCAACGACTTTGTGAATAAGTTGCATAAGTTCAACCTTATGTGCGGGACCATTAGGCAAACCCTTTAAGTCGGCAATTAAAGGGATACGCCTAAAATTCTACAAGATGATGGCTCTTCCCACACTTCTTTGTGGGTCTGAGAATAGGACGATAACGAAAAGCCAGGGCAGTCTCATCCAAGCGGCTGAAATGAGATTTCTCAGACACGTAGCAGGGTGTACTCTCCATTATCATTGAAGAAACACAGATATACACCAGGAACTGAATATTATGAGTGTACTTGACAGGATCGCCCAGTATCGGCTGAATTCGTGGGAACATCTTTGCCAAATGGATGACTGCCGCATCCCCAAACAACACTGGAACTATAAGCTGAGGGGACGGAGGGGTGTGGGACGTCCGAGGAAGCGCTGGAGTGACCAGCTGTAATCTTTGCCTATTTGAGACCGGAACAAACCATCCTTGGTTTAATCCGTGAAGATGATGATGATGTAAACTATAAATTATGCGTTGAATTATCTAAAATAATGCTTATAATAAGAGTGAAGTTAACGAAATTGTCTTATTGTCTTTTTTTAACATCTTCTGCCTATTTCAGATAAGAAACTGTGAACTGCTTGGGCGCCATGACTTAAATCTAACAAGACCATATGTTCGCAGCAGAATCAGGAAACTCCTCAATATATTACTTTCATTCGGAGTTGCTGGATTTCGGTAAAGCATTTTCCCTTATTTCAACTAGACATAGGCCTACACCACCACAATCGTATTGCAGCGTGCTGGTGCACTAAGCCACATAAGATTATAAACGACAACCAGCAAGATTAATTACCTGAAGCAAAAGAAATGTTATTATTATGCACAGACTTTACGCTAGAAAATTTCAGAACTATTTAAATACGCAATATTTAAAATGTTATAGATTTAGTTTTGTTTTAAAAAATAACAATATTTCAGAATCGATTCAGCGGAAAACATGTTGCCGGAAGATCTTCGTGCTATCTTCAGTCGTTTAAATTTTCTTGACGACGACGAAGGATTCGATTACGATAAGGACGCCTATATTTACCAAGATGTTTCAGGTACCGTATGCTGAAATTATAAGTAGGCCTATATCTATTTGTAGGTCTATATTACACGTTATGAAGCATCTAATAAGTTATAATATCCACTTTTTAACATTTAATGAACAATTATCTGGTCATTAAATATAATATAGTCCCGCTGAGTAAACGTAACAATTCTGTTTACTCATGAAATAATCTTCTTCTTCTTCTTCTTCTTCTTCTTCTTCTTCTTCTTCTTCTTCTTCTTCTTCTTCTTCTTCTTCTTCTTCTTCTGCTCCTCACGGAGTAGGCACTTTGCCTGTTCCGTCTTTACAGAGTATCTCTCCATCTCATTCTCAGTCTTCCTACATGTCTTGTACCAAAGGTCTATATCGAAACGCAACCTTACGTAGCCCTTCCTCCTTCATTCTGTCTAGAAGCTTTAAACATTCCCTGAATTATGTCTGGATTTTATAATTTATGTAGAATACCTGTAGCTCTTCTCTAATATCCTCATTGCCCAAACGATCCTATCTCGTCCAATCCTTTGTTCTTCGTTTCCGAAGGTTGAATCTATGTTTTAATCTTCTTTGTAGGAACTCATGTTTCACACCCATATAGAAAAACAGGCAATGCTATTGTTTTACAAGATATAAGGCTTGTCTATCTCCTTGTCTTTTCCCTCAACGTTCTATGTATGACGCTACAGATTATATGAAAACTGATGTTTATATAATAATATTCACAGTATTCCAAATTCAGAATACTTATAGATTATTTCGCTTTACAAGTTTTACATTATTTTCCACTTTATATATATCGCTGAACGACTAGTAAAAACTTAAAAATATTTTTTTTTGCATTAGTAGTGTCATCATCATCATCTTTACGGCTAAAACCAAGGATGGTTTGTTCCGGTCTCAAATATTAGAGCTGGTCACTCCAGCGCTTCCTCGGACGTCCCACACCTCTCCGTCCCCTCGGCTTATAGTTCCAGAGTTGTTTGGGGATGCGGCAGTCATCCATTCGGCAAGATGTTCCCACCAATTCAGCCGATACTGGGCGATCTAGTCGAGTATACTCATAATATTCAGCTCCTGCCGTACATTTGTGTTTCTTCTATGGTAATGGAGAGTATACCCTGCCACGTGCCTCAGAAATCTCATTTCAGCCGCTTAATAATTTATATTGTCAAGAAAATATTTAGTACAGTAGTACTTATATCTTGTCGATTTCTTGTAATATACTAGACGTTTATTTTAACGTACGATAGAAGCTGAACAGAAACCTATAATTTAAAATACATTATTTGGTTTGTGTATTGCTGCAACTATAACATTTGGCACTTTACTTTTACAAAATTCAACGTAAACGTGTTAAAATGATTTGGGCCCCTCAACTAAAGAGCAAACTAATTTGTAATTTCTCTAATGTTTGGATGCGACTGGCCTGGCCTTTCGTTAAAGTCCAATTCTCAGACCCATAAAGAAGTGTGGGAAGGGCCACCTTGTAAAAGTTTAGGCGTGTTCCTTTACTTGCTGACTTATGTGCGGTTCGCCTAATGGTCCCGCACATAAGGTTGAACTTATGCAACGTATTCACAACTTCGTTACTTGTGCATTAGTAATGTGATTTTTAAAATATAAATATTATACACTGCAACGAGTTAAAGTTTCTATCAAGCAGAAATCGTCCCTCGCAATTTCGACATGGAAATCGAAGTACAATTTTTATTCATCATCATCAGTAGCAGAAGAAGTACTTTTATGCCTGCTGCTGCGGTGCTGAGCGATAGCCTATTTTCTTAGGTTATTTTCTTTGCACAGATATTTATCCAAGTAATCTTTCCACCTTGCAAAGAATAACCGTAGCGATCTCACGCCATATGTTTTCAAAAGTAATAATTTTTTGGCCCTCTGCTCTATTCTCGCATGTTAATATTATTTTCTTAATTATATAAATAAAATGCATATATATGTATATATATATATTATATATGCTGCACCTTGGTTGCGTATTTAATTATTTCCCGGTCATTATATGTGTTAGTCCTATCGTAACTTTCTGTGTTCCAGAGTTTGACGTCATTGCTGGAAGCACCTCATTAACCGATTTTAACGAAAGAACTATTTTGTTTCTATTTGTATTGGCCATCTGAGGGCCACATACCAATTTCAATTCTTTATTCCTTGTTCTATTATTTTGTCTAATACTCATTCATCTATTTACTATGCCTCTTCTTCCTGTCTTAAGTCCACTTTGAACCTGCGTTTTTCTCTCTCCCACCCTAGACTCTTCCATTTTTACCACTTTTGCCTTAAAAACTTCTCTATCAATTACTTCTTCTGCGTTATTTTTTTTTTCTAAATCCTTTTTGACTTTCTTAATCCAACTTGATGTTGACTTCTTTCCCCACAGATATTTTAAGATCTCTTTTGTTAACCTATTGTCGTCCATTCTATATAAATATCCAAAAAATACTAGTTTTCTTTTTCTCACGTTTCTGTTATATTTTCTATACTTTGATGTATTTCATAATTAGCCTACTTATTAATTTCCAAAATTCTGAAGTTTTTTGTGGGCCTAATATTTTTCTAATAAGAAATAACAATTTATTTTCTCTTTAAAAAATTAATATTTATTATAGTCTAAAGACAATTCATCCAGCTCTTTTTAAGCTAATAATTTTTGATAGTGAATTTCCATTAATAGGTATCCATCATCATAACCTTCCCTCACGCATTAGGCCTATAGCCCATCAATGATACCGCAGATACCACAATAATAGAGGAAAAAGCTGTGACAAGTTACTCTATGGTGACGCGTGTTAAGTCTATGTCTTCACGTATATGATGTTTTACTGTTTTATGTTTTAAAATATTACATACTAAGTGTTACCAGCGGCTTTGCATGAGAATATTTGACTTTTAATAAATATTTTATTGCAATTTTGTATTGTCTATATCTATATGGGGTTCTGTCAGCTCGTATAACTATTTTGTACTCATCAGTCGCATTCTCTCCAAAGGTGTTTTGAAAACTTATAGACTACTAAATTATTATGTTGGTGCAACAGCCTTTGGAGATTTAAAACAAAATTCATAAAGTACCCGTTAAATTAAAAACGTTACGTTCTTTATTTTAAGTGTTACTTTGTTTTAAGCATTTTATATACACATTAAACGTTATGTTTTCGTCAACCATGGCTTTTATTTATTTAAGCAGTAAACTAAAAACCAAAAACCGTTGTTACCTAACCTCACAAATGAAAACAACACATATTTCCGCTTTGCGTTAAGTAATAGGACAATTTACAATTAGTACACTTCTTCTTTTCCACATCGTAATATATCTATACACTCGCATATTATATAAAACATCTAAAATGTAATGCAGGAACGGATAAAGTTACAGTTCCGATGCTGCTAAATAGCTTTTGTTTATTTACTTGTTCCTATAGTAATTAATTTTGGTCTCCATGGTGTTGTTGACATCTTTATACGCGTCAACAAAAGGGCATAATTAAAAGGGCCAAAATCGTGTGAACGGAGCAGAATATCAAATTCCAAGTTAGACAGTGTTTTTCGCCGTGTGTCAACGGTTACTGTGCAAAATTTGGTGGCAAAAATGTAATTGTAGATTTGAATTCAATACAAAGAAACCCTCGGACTTTGATTTGATGTATATGGATTATTTACAACCGCCCAAACTTTACTAAGGTTTTCAGTTGTTCAATGCGGTATCGTGTTTCTACATTTTACATTTATTTTTAGAACTAATGTTTGCTTTTGTTGTGCATCACAAGTTGAAATGCTGTTAAGCAAATATCACAGGTTTGTTTATACTTCATTTATCTACGTGTTTTGTAAGTAGAGAAAATCAAAACCCCTATACTGACAATACACGTTAATACATGTAAATTGTAGTGAAAACAAAACTACATGAAAAATGAAGTAGAGTTATAAGAGTACACACTTACAAGGACATAAATACATACAGTTTGTTATATACAGTAACAAACATATCACATCACTTATGTATCTATGTTGAAAATAACGAAACCACTTACTTTAATTCAACATAAATAGTACTGGAAAAGTGATTAATAAAGATTGTGTTTGTTTTGTGTTAATGACGACAAAAATGTGTATTTTGTTTTATTTAATTAGAAATACAAATACTGTATATTTAGCCAACATTGCTCTGTAACTGACTATAAGTTAACGACTCTCAAACGTTTCTTTAATTCTTAGGAGACGACATTTCGCCGAAAGAGTATTATGCATTAGGAAGTGTCACAGATTACAAATACGCAATTGACATCAACTCTGCGTTCAGAAACATAATCCAGCTGCGCTCTTTACGGACTATAGGTATGTAAATACTTAGTAGCTACAACTTAACTGTTGTATAAAACGTTATGGTATAACAATAGTTAAATGTTCTTAGGAATACAATACATTTTTATGTTAGTATGTTTCCATATTAATTACTACATAACATAATGTAATTCTATAAAGTAATGGGCAACAACTGTCTTAACTTTTGGAAGTGAAATTTGGACGATGACGATAAATGATGAGCGAAAAATACAAACAAATGAAATGAAGTTCTTGAGAAAAACCAAAGGTTGCACCCTTAGCGATAAAATACGAAATGAAGATATAAGAACCGAGTTAAATGTATATTCTATGGTCAGCAGAATAATAAGGGAAGGACAAATAAAATGGAGGCAGCATATCGAGAGAACGGAAGATATGAGATTTCTTAAACGAGTAATAAGATACAGATCTCAAGGAAGAAGAGATATAGGGAGAAACCAAGGAAGAGATGGCTTCAGTGAAGGTGGAAGAGGCTGTATGTATATACCTTGACGTGGAGAAGAAGAAGGAGAAGAAGAAGAAGAAGAAGAAGAAGAAGAAGAAGAAGAAGAAGGAGGAGAAGGAGAAGGAGAAGAAGGAGAAGAAGGAGAAGGAGAAGGAGAAGGAGAAGGAGAAGAAGAAGAAGAAGAAGAAGAAGAAGAAGAAGAAGAAGAAGAAGAAGAAGAAGAAGAAGAAGAAGAAGAAGAAGAAGAAGAAGAATCTTAGATCAAATACAAAATAAAGATATAAGAACTGGGTTAAATGTATATCTATTGTCAGCAGAATAAGGGCAAATAAAATGGAGGCAGCATATCGAGAGAACGGAAAATGTGAGACTACTTAAACAAGTACTAAGATACAGATCTCAAGTAAGACGATATATAGGTAGACTAGGAAGGGATGGCTTCAGTGAGGCGAAATAGGCTGTAAGCCTATACTTTGATATGGAGAAGAAGAGAAGAAGATATAACGTAGTGACATATAATGACTATATAATCTAGGAATAAGGGTAGCAGGAAACGCAGTGATTGAATAGTAACGTAGAATGTAATAAAGATGAGGTAATGTTCCTACTATAAACAACACAGAAGCACTGTAATGATGTATAACCAGCACTTGAAATGTTTAAATTTATAATATAAATAAATATTGTTGAAGTGTAGAATTAAATGTCGTTTGGAAAAACGGATTATTAAAACTGGCTTACAGATCATATTATATGTTACATTTATAAAGTTTCTGCTAATCTATAACATCATATAACGTAGTAATTGGTTTCAGCATTGGCAGCTTTTTTGGACTGAATTACACCTAACTGAATTTTGTTTATGTCCTATAATATTGTTACGTAATGCGGAAAAAGTGTTACACCGTTACAAAACATTCTACGTGTTTATCGGATGTTCCAGTGGAATCCGGCTGTAATGTTGCGTGCGCACGTGATCTCAACATGCGTAAGCGAGACTTTTGTAGACGTCGCCAGCCGCGCGCACTGTGTCAAGTACTGTACGCAATCAATTACGTTCTAGTGTAGCGCTGATGCGTAGTACGGACGTTTCTGGATTTTCGGCGGGGTATAAATACAAGTACTTAGCGACACTCAGTTTAGTTTGAGATGCGATTTATTTCAGTGCGGTTCGAAGTATTGTGGCAAAGTGTTATGTGTTTCATAATTGTACGGGACAATTGTAATACAATTGTGTTTTATATTAGTAGATATTTTTATTGATTGTGAACAATTTTTATTTAATTGTTGTGAGTGAAAGACTAACTTGTTGATTACAAACTGTTTAATTGTGATAATTAAAGCTGGTGATCAGTGACTTAATTGGTGTCTTGTATTTTGTTTTCCACTGTACCATACGACGATCAGTGAGACAGTCGTAACAATATTAATAAGCAGGATACAAAAGTGAATGACAGTGTCACTGTGAAATCTGTGAAGTAGTCTCCTGGGAATGATGTACTACACCAAGAAGACGGGAAACAAAAAAAAAGAATCCGAAAGTGGTGAAACGAAGAAGGATAAATGCAGGACGAAAATGTAAGCTTGAAATAGTCGAAAACGCAAAAAGGGTTGGAAAAAAGTTGATTCACGACAAAGGCCAGACTAACGTGTGCAGGAAGCGGAAGATATCTCAAGGTAACTCGATATTTCATGAACGCAAACGATTATAAAAATATATCCCTCCATGGTCTATCTCTTTATAATTAAGTATAGTTCTTCAAACATTAAAGTGAAGTTAATATTAAGGTTCTTGTTATTATTATTGGCGGTATTTTATTATTGATGTTATATATTTATAGTAGTACATAGTTGTGGTTGTATTGTTGGTTCGTATTTGTACAGAATTATCCTCGTATAGAACTATTTTTAGCTCGTAGGATTATTATTATTTTTTTTACTAACGTTCTCTTGATTTAAAACTTTTTATAATTTGAGAAAAGAAAAGGTAATAATATCTGAAGTGGAAATATTAATATACTGCAATATTAAATATAACGTCCTATTTTAATTTTAACAGTAACGAGTATTAGTTAAGTAAAATCTGATACTTTGCAACAAATAGCCGTAGAAAAAGTGTTAATAATTGAAACAGAGTAGTATTCAAGAAAAGAGCTAGGAAAAAGTAACACTGCCTGTATAGGAACATTTATATCACTCCTTTTCGCTCGTCATGGGTTCAGCCGAGAACTGTTGCAGAAAATAACATCTGATATCGACAACAATTGTGGTGGGTTAATAGGTTTCTATACAGGCGTTTCGCCGTGTGTGCTATGAGTAACTGAAAGCAAGGTAATTGCGCAGACAGCCTTCGTGAGTTTGACGTCAGCTGATACTATGAGATACATATGAGATATCTCTCAACGTTATAGGGGACTAAATAGTACAGCCTTACTTTTAAAGTGAAATATGATCATATCACGGACATATCAACCCACACTTCGTGAGTTTGACGTCAGCTGATACTATGAGACACAAGAGGTCGTATCTCGCAACGTTATAGGGGACTAAGTAGCTACAGACTTACTATAAAAGTGAAATATGATCATATCACGTACATATCTACCCACACTTCGTGAGTTTGACGTCAGCTGATACTATGAGATACAAGACGTCACATCTCGCAACGTTATTAGAAGACTAAATAGTTACAGCCTTACTTTTAAAGTGAAATATGATCATGTCAACCCACACTTGATTACTAACAGATTTTATTTGCTTGTTAAAGCTTCACACTTCCACAGTGAGCGGCCGAACAAAAAGCCCCTCCAAAATGGGAGTTGTGGCGTTTAGGCATAAACAACCAAACAGTTGTAAAAATCGAAGGAGTTTGAAAGACAAAAGGTAAACAAGGCACAGCGGAAGAAGAAAAAAAAAGTAGATTAGGGCAGACTGGAACAGGTATTAGACAATTACGCAGTGTTATATAGGACAAAAATATTAGAAAAAGCACCAAACAAATGATATATCAGACCATAGTAGTCCAAAGCATTTTGGCGTATGCAGCAGAAGTATGGGTTATTAACAAAAGAATGAAAGAAAGATTCTTGCAACAGAGATGGAATATTGGAGGAGATGCTATGGAATAACGAGAGCAGACCGAATAACAAACGAGGAGATCGGAAGAAGAATGGAAACGGAAAGAAGTGTAATTGACTACATCGAAGAAAAAAAAATTGGTGTGGTACGGTCATGTCCGGAGAGCCCAGAATTGGTGGATCAACAAAGTGATGGTGTGAAGTCCATTAGGAAGGAGAAAAAGTGAAGACCGAGAAAATCTTGGAAGGACGAAGTGGATGAATCTATGCAACGTATAGGACTTGAGGAAGGACAATGGGAACATTGGGAGAATTGGAAAGCCAGGTTGAAGGAAGGGAGACCGCACTAGCTGTAGGAACCCTATTATATATATATTGCAACGGAACACAGGATGATAAGCTGTGTTGTTTGTATCTCAGCACATGGATGACGAACATTTTCATGTTTAAATTGGTTTTATGTAATATTTTCTCTTTTAGTCGTAAGTTTTGTATTTAGAAACGGATAAGCATGAAGGGTACACCAAATTCTTCATAAAAAGGTGTTCTTTATTGT
Organism: Magicicada septendecula; assembly: GCA_034769895.1. Classification (NCBI taxonomy): domain Eukaryota; kingdom Metazoa; phylum Arthropoda; class Insecta; order Hemiptera; family Cicadidae; genus Magicicada; species Magicicada septendecula. Next base: position 35,172,083 of record CM068369.1, read on the forward strand.
CATGTATTTTTTGAGTGAATTTGTGCGTGTGTGCGGGTGTGATAACTTGCGATCGCTGTATCTTCCGCGGTAGTTAACCGATCGACGTGAAACATTGACAAGGGATTATTTGTGTAAATAGCTTCAATTTGTGTTTACTCTGAGGTTCATAACTATTTTAGAAATATGGTTTTTTTATGTAGGGAAAAACTCAAATTGAAACACTTATAATTAATAGGGTAATAAACATTGTAGATAATTCAATGCAAGTTAGTGCGGATTTATACAATCGGTTTTAGGAAAACTCTGTATATTTTGAAATCATCAAATATGTGACTTGGGTTTAACCAATCGGAAGACATTAATTTCAGTAATATTCGTACTCTGTAGAGTAAGGATCAACAGTTCTTCTGTAGCATCTGCAAGGTGAAGTTGTGCTCGGCGTTCGAGAGTTTTTCTTGTACGAAGATAGAAAATATAACTTACAATAAACCTTGGTATTCTTACGAAGTTCAGCGTAAAGAACCGAGCAGGTTAATTATTTAAGTAAAATTATAGTATATTATAGTGCTTTTTCGTGTTAGTTTAAGATATCCGCATAGAGAATTAAAGACACTTCAAGCTTTCTTGGAAGGTGTAAGACTAATACACCGAATTCAAATAATACCCATATTCACCCTGAGATTGATAAAATTTAGACATAATCACCAACGAGAATGATCGAAATATTGCTGGAGCAACCCGCCGCAACTCGCCGTAGAAGAGGACGACAAGACAAAGAGGACCCCAGGAAGGAGTGTGACGCTGAAGAAGAGGACGCCAGGACGGGAGCGACGATAGGAAGAGGAGGATCGCACGTACGGAGGACGTATCATCAACCAAGTAAAATCGATATATTATATTCCAAATGTAAATGCAAGACTATTGGTAATACAATATACGTCTTAAAACACTATATTCTTGTGTATAATAAATAATTTTTCATTTCCTCCATAATAGCCGTGTTTGTAATTTCTACACACTCACAATATCCTTATTAGTTATAATTAAAATTGAACCGTTGCAATATATATATAAAGCTTTAGACTACAAAAACCAAATCATTGTTGACAATACCGAACTGTTGAAACCTAGTTTTAACATTAATTTTTTAAACGACTATAGAAAATTTAAATTTTAATAGCGCACATGATCTAATTTTCCTTACTTTCAAAGTCGATACTTTAATGGTAGTATGTCATTTGGTAGAATTCATTAAAGTCAGTAATCTTGTAATGAAACTTTATCTACATTGTGTTTTAATTATGAATTTACAAAGGTGGTTCGAAAAGTTTCCAGCCTAACATAGGAGAGCAGCTAGTTTAGTACAATTGGAGTATGTGATAAAGTGATTCTTGTATGTGCTCCACTTACAATTTAAACTCCGTTGTGTAAATACTCTTTATCAGAAACAACGTTGTGTCCATGCTTTACGCGCCATGTTGGTCAATTTTGAACGTGATTCCTCCGATGTTTTGAGACGCTTGGTGACTGCCGATGACACGTGATTCCACGACTACAATCCAGAAACCGAAACAGCAGTAAATGCAATGGCGACACACGGGTTTGCCAAGCCATAAGAAATTTTGAAGAAATCTGCTGCCGAGTCATGGCGATTCTGTTTTGGGATACGGTAGGAAATATCCACATCGATTATGTTCAGCAAGGGTCCACAGTGATTGCGATGTCCACAAGGAAACTACTACTGCCATGCTCTGGATAAATTGCATGCAGCCATCTAAATGACACGGCGGGAAAAGCTGACGAAAAACATCATGTTTCTTCAAGGCAACGCTCAAAGTCACAAGGCGCTTATCACAATGCAGAAATTGGACCAGCTGGGCTATGAAGTGATTGACCTCCACTCCTATTCTCAGGAACTAGCCGCGTCGGAGTTTTATCTTTTTCCAAAATTGAAAATCGACTTAAAGGAACACATTTTGCAAACAATAATGCTGTCATCGATGCTAATAAACGCAGCTTCAGGACAAATACAAATCATTTTTTTATCCAAGGGTTACAGTTGTTGCAGGACCGTTTGGGAAGTGTATTGAACTGCGAGGGAATACATTGAATAAATTGGTATTGCTATTGGTCTATCTGGTCTCCTTCCATGTCAGACGGGAAACGTTTCAAACCCCCCACATGCAATGGGTTTTATTTGCATTTATTTATTCATTTACCTAGAATTTTAAGCAAGTACAACAAGCTTAATCTTTTACAACAAGCTTTAAATTTTGTAGAAACTTTATACTTTACTTATACTGTGAATGTGTTGAGTGTAGTAACACAAAATGTGTCCTCTTACAAATTCATAAAGGTCAAATACAAAAATTTGTATTGTAATACAGAAATACGAATGTCAATTTGGATTGTGATTTGTTTTATGCCTAATTAATTTTTGTTAATGTTGGAGACGCTAGACGCAATGCACATTACATAAAAAAATTACAAATGTTTATCATGGATGATTATTTATATTAATAATGAAAAATGTATACTACCATTTGTATCAAGTTATTCTTTTGTTTTGTTTAGACGGAGATGAGTGGAATCATGTTGATGCGGATAAAGCAATTGTTTTTGTAGACAATATGAACACCCAACGAGGTTACGGATTTGGCCATCAACTCACTCTGACGCATAAAACACCAAAACTATATGTTGTAAGATATTACTTATTCATTTGTTTACTCCTATAAAACAAAAGGATCTAAAATTGTCTACATTCAACACCAGACAGAAATCTAAATCGAATTGCAAACTAGCTTTACTTGCTTACAATGCAAATGTCATACTAAAGAATTCATTTCAGGCTTATTTGTGGCATATCTATATAAATTAAGTACATACATTTTATATATTTCTTGTTTCTTGTTTTGTTATGAGTTTTCGCAAGTTATAAATATCAAGGTATCTTGCCGTAATATTAACGACTTTTATTTCTGCTTGTTATTATATATTGAGAGGTTAGTGGTAAAACTATCCAAGTCCAATTTTGTTTTAAAAAAACATTCTAATTTTTTTAAGTTCACAACTTTTAAGGTTAGAAAGATTGTAGCTCACATAAATTTCAACAAAACATGCATAAACAATTCACTAACACCTAAATATGCCCAAATCAAAATTAAACATAACAACCAGGCCGCCCGAATAACACAAAACATCGCACAAAGAACATACATAAAAGAATCAATTAAACAACTACATAAGAAAAAAGACGCTCTTAACCGCAAAGCATTAACACTACACCTACATATCGCCAACACATACGGACACAATTACATGACTGAACTAATACATCACACAAATGAATGGACAAAAAAACAAATACATATCATACAGACAAAACACGACAGAAAAATAAAAAACCTGACACCAATCAAAACAGACATAATTCCCTCGCACAAATTCTACCCACGTACAGTAAACCTCACGAACGTCACACTCACAAAAAACGAACAAACACTCCTTGATAAAGGCCTAAAACATAACATACATTACAAACATAACAACCAAACACTAACAAAGCTCATAATTGACACAGAAACAAATATACAAAACACAGCACCAGAACATCAAGACACATTAAGACATAATATAAACAACACAATAGGAGTACATAAGACACCAGACAACAACAACCACAACTCAGAAATACACACAGCCATCAAACTGAGGGAAAAGGCATACAAACGCAACATCACATTTGTAAAAGCTGACAAAGGCAACACGACTGTAATGATCCCCACAGACAACCTACACAAAAAAGTACAAGACTTCATAGAACAGAACAACATCACAGAACAAAAACACGACCCCACCGACAGATACCAAAACTCAGTAAAACAAATAGTCAACAAAGCCAAACACATTATGACACATAAACAAAAGCCCTACATGAAACAAATCCGACCATCAGCACCTACACTCCAAGCGCTTCCCAAAATCCATAAAGAAGACATTCCGATCCGCCCCATTATCAACTACCGTAATGCCCCTGCACACAAACTGGCAAAATATCTAGACAAAATTATTAGACAACACACACAAATAGACAACAACATTGCAGTAAGAAACAACACTGACCTAGTAACAAAAATAAAAGACATACACAGCCCCCATAACGCCACATTAGCCTCCTTTGACATTAAAAACCTGTACACAAACATCCCCATCTCTGAAACAATCACCATCCTACAAAACAAACTCAAACAGAACAACACACCAGACGAACTTATCAATGAAATAACAGAAACTCTGAACATTATCACAAAACAAAACTACTTTACTTATAACAATAAATACTACACACAGAACGATGGCCTACCCATGGGCTCCCCCATATCCAGCATTCTAGCAGAAGTCTTCCTCCAACACTTAGAAAAAACAAAAATACTCACAAACAATGACAGACACTCACATAAAATACTATATTGGCACAGATACGTTGATGACATTCTAATACTATACAGGGGAAACAAAAGACAATGTGAACAGTTACTAACGCACATAAACAAAATACATAAAAACATAACCTTCACTGCCGAATACGAACACAACAATACCATAAACTTCTTAGACCTCTCCATCACAAAACTAGAACACAGGCACAAATTCAGTATATACAGAAAACCAACTACAACTGACACACTAATACACAACACCTCCAATCACCCAATACAACACAAACTAGCTGCTTTTAGAACCATGATACATAGACTTAACAACATCCCCTTAGATGAAATAGACTACAAAGACGAACTAAACACGATAAAATATCTAGCAGAATCTAACGGTTATGACAGAACAATAGTCAGTAAACTCCTACACAAAACACAAAACAAACAACAGACAAAGACAGAAAACAACAAATTCATAACACTAACATACATCAACAAACAAACAGAAAAAATTGCCCACAAATTCAAAAAAGCAGGATACAGAATCGCTTACAAAACTACTAACAAAACAGAACACACACTATCAAAACGCATGCCCAAAGCACAAAACAAATTCGATCTACCCGGTGTATATAAACTAAATTATTCAAATTGCAGTAAATTCTACATAGGCCAGACAGGACGTAGCTTCAAACAGAGATACATTGAACACACAAAAGCACTCCACACCACTACAGAATCTACCTTCGCAAACCACCTCATTGAAGCAAACCACACATATAAAAACATCGACAATAACATGAACATACTACACGTACACACAAAAGGCCGAAAACTAGACACTCTAGAACAATTAGAAATATACAAACACACAAAAACAAATAAAAACGACATCCTAAACGAACAGACACAATTCAAATCGCACGCATTATTCGAACACATCTCACCACACACACACAGCTTCAATCTTTCGAAACACTTTCTCGTCGCCAACAACAAGACGAGCAGCGCTACTAACGACAGCCTCTGATGAAGCCTTCTATAGGTGAAAGCCGGTTTAGGCTGTAAGGTAAAACTTTACGTTTTTACTTATAAAAAACTTTGTGTTCCGAGTCGTCAATATTATAGTGATATTTACTAATTTTTTTATTGATTTCTATTTTTCTTTTAATTTTCCAAACGTTATGTTATCAATAAACAACTCTTTGATAATTAAGATTAACGTTGGAAATTAATTTAATAATTTCATGTCTTATCAATGCAGTTGAAAAACCTTTAATTTAAGTTTTCCGTAAATTCACTGAAGTGGACTTTGATAACTTTATCAATAATCCCTCGATATATTTATATAATAGTACGTAGATTAGGTTGTTCGTAGTTGTACATAATTATCCGTTAAATAGATGGCTCATTTTTTAGATTACTAAATTATTTTTTATTAACGTTCTCTTGATTTAAAATTCACTATAAACATATTTAAGCAGTTTGTAATATTGAATAAAGCAAACTTAATTGGAAAGAACTGAGAAGGCAGCGGTTAAATTGGTCGGTTGTTGTCTCAAGTTTGCAAGTTTAATTAATTGCTAGGAGTACTAAAGTGTGAAGACAAAAAATACTTGCTTCATGTAAAGAACAAGCTAAAGACCGACAGTAATGATTCAGGAAGTTTTAGAAAACATGTTTAAGGACTTTACACGTAATCAAGTTAAGATGTGTAAGTTATGTACATTTTTTTGTGTTAGTAGAAGCAATGAAGAGTCCTGTAATAAAGATCATATTGAGAAAGTACAGCATTATGAGTACGTAGTAACCGAGAGTATGTCATTTACAGTGTTAGAAACGTTGGGTCTTTGTCAAAGTGTTCGTGAGAAGCTCCACTACAACTTACCTGAATTCAGAAAACAAACCCGTTACCAAGTTTCAGGTGCATTAACAGTTGTTGACTTTCAGTGATGACTAATTTATATTAGAATTAATTATTTGGATTCAATTTAGTAGCATTTCAATTTAGCTCGTTAAGCGTTTATAAGCCAAAATTTTATTTAATATCCAAACACTGAAAGACTAAAATTCTGTCTGACGCTTTCAAGGTCGGCTTCAATGTTATGAGAACTTCGGGTTGCCGGGCTGTAAGTTGTTTGGTGTAAACGTTTCGGCCGTGCCTTTTAGTAAACGTTTGTTATAGGAAATAATATTATTATTTTAGAAAATGATTATTGTAGAAAACAAAAAATATTATTTTAAAACCACACAACGCCAATTCAATTTTTGTCAGTGTTTGCAGCCTTCTTCACTGAAGATGGCCGTCGAAGGCACGGCCGAAACGTTTTAATCAAACAACCTTTAACCACGGCTTTGCAGCCCGGTCAGTTCTCGTAACATTAAAAGACTAACTTTGTTTTTCTAATATTTGGACAAACGATGTTACAACAACCAACAGAAGTTTAATAGTATTAAATGTTAGTTTAACAAGATTTGTGCGACAATCGGTTTTTCTACTTTTAATTATTCCTGCTGGCGGCTCAGTAGACCAGCGGGTATGGCACCTGGCTACTAACCTAGAGGTCCCGAGTAAGATTCCCGGGCCCGCACCATAAAATCAAGGTGCGTCTTTCAGCCCCCAGGTCGACTCAGCCTGTTGAAAATGAGTACCTGGGATAACATCCTGGGGATAATAATGGGCGGACGAAGCGTACTGCTGGCTACACTGCCTTCCTTGTATGTCGTATGGCTCAAATAAGGGAGCCTACCCTGCCTTCTCCTGCACTACTTAAGGTGGTACACACGGGAGCCATTATTATATTATTCCTGCTTACTAGAAATTTTATTCTCAGTTATGCCTTAATTAGAGTTTCTAATTTCTGAGATGGCGGTAGCATTCATGCTGGCCTGGCCACACGGCCAGCCTGTACTTACATCAAGCTATCGTTTTGATGACACTCAAGACGGACCTCCGTCAGATAAATACGGTAAAATCTCGGATGTTCAGTATACAGAAGAAGGATTGTGCAAGGACAAGTGGGTATGCGAACACAGATGGAGACAGATTTATAGCATGGTGGAGTTCAGAAATGTTGTTGGAGGTAAATATTATCACGATGATGAATAAAAATTAAGTTTCATATAACTAAAGTTAGATACGTACTTTTAATGAAAAAATTTAATAACATAATTTGTTTTTCTGAATTTTTGTTTTTTCTTTAGATTCAAAGGTAACGGAATGGTGGGACAACCTAAGAAATCAAATCGGTTTCAGTAGGGGTAACAAGGGGTTCGTCGTTTTTAACGCGGACATTTATAACATTAACAAACGTATAAAGGTAAATGATGTTCTATTTAAATGTTACGTTTGCAATACATTATTTAGTATTATTTTAAGTAGTTAGCATTATGTTATTATCCTTCATTGAAGAATGGTTTAAGAGTATTACAACGTAATTATCACAAGAATCATATAGCTAAATATACATATAATTCAAAAGTACCATCATATGTTTGCTGCGTATGATTTCATTTATGTAATTTAACAGTACTACATAAATATTTGTGATGACACGTATATTTGAAGTTTCGTTTGACGGTTTGGTAGGCTATATTACTGTAGGTGCTCATCATGTAACAAATAGTATACAAATGAACACAAACAAGCACTCACAGTCTCATCACCATATACTATATACGTTTTCGTAGACATAATGCAGCGCATCAAATATGTATTTCTAAAAACAAAAGTAATGTTTACAAGAAGAATCGGTAATAAACACTGTTGATATTATTCTCTGCCGGGCTATTATTAGGTAGTGTACTGTACTAACATCGAGCTATCGTTTAATAATTACTTTTCAGTGATTAGTGTATAGATGGCATCCAATGGTGGGTGCCAAAACGTGTGTTGTAAGCTATGCAAACAGTAACAGAGAATAATATCAACAGTTGTGATGCCGGTCGTGAAACCCTTAGAAATTCTGATCAGGTAATAAAATATAGAAAGTAGTTTCGCCAGACTTTCAAAACATTTTTATTTTTACAAATAATTTTTTATAAATTTCAAATTTATAAATAAATTAAAAATAGTTATTAATAACTTATACATTTATTAAATCCTTAAATTCGTAGTTACCGTCAATCAATGAATTTTTCAGTGAAGGGTTTGTGAGGATCGGTCAAAGGGTTTGTGTCGACGTTTCGCCATAAACTTGTGTTTGTAACAATATGTAAACTATCTTTAAGGTCGTAAAGTTCTACAGTTATTGTGTAATTTATATTTGTCTAAGTTAATGATAGTTTTTAATACCAGTAGTGAGTGAAACATTTTAAAAATTACTTTCAATAATTACATAGTTGAACGTCCCTTAATCTGTTTTTAGGTATAATATATTTTACTATGGTATATTGTGACTGGTATATATAAACGTTTTATGTACCAATCTAATATCTAAGTGTTGATTATTGCTTTTATAATTAATAAAAAATATCATTACATACAGTAAATTAAATTGTAATAGTGTATATATTAAGTTCTGTTATTTATAATTTTCTCGTTTTCTTAAAGAAAAAATTTGAAGATATAAACAAACTATCTTAACTCCTTCACATACACAATGATACATACATACGCACGCGCACACACTCACATACACAAACACATTATCCCAAATAATTGTTCTGTTGTGTTTGACGTTTCTTTTGTATTCATACACAGCTACTGATAATGACAATAAACATTGTCGAAACGTCGACACACAAAAGGTAATACTTGTGTTATATTTTTTACCGATCCTCACAAACCCTTCACTGAAAAATTACACATTTATAATAATTTATAAATTATAAACTTTTATTTGCGAATAACAATATGTAAATTACGAATTATTCATTAAAAATTACAGATATAAACGATGAAATATAAATTATAGAACGAGCTAACGAGTTCTCAGTTTTAACTTGACCGCTACCACAGTCTATTAGTCGCACTATAGGCTATCAGCAACCGACCACCGCCTAACTAACAGCCCGGACTTACAATAATATAATAATGTACGTTTTATGATACACGATCATTTTTCAATGCATCAACCCTTTACTGTAAAATCTGGCTTGCGTGGCCATATTTTTACTGTAAGGCGTCCCACTGTTTTTGAGATTGGCGAACCATGGGAACGAGAAAAAATATGAGAGAATCAAAATTGTAAAACAAAAATCACAAGTACCGGTATCCATCTAGAATACTTGTGAAATTAAGGGAAATTATAACAATACTCTGAATACACTGTTAATTTCATAAAATTTCAATACTTTTGGACGCCAGCGTAGAACAAAAAACCTGAAAAAATTGTACAAATCTAGCCGAGTGGTTTAACCCGAGCTCAGATGTTTTATTATGACGAGAAACAAATGATATACATAATCTAAACGATGCTTATCACATACTCATGGGTCAAGAAGGTGTTCTATTATGATCTGGCAAAATTTGGGGCATGCAATATATTTCGACGTTGCCCAACTATTCTCCTGTAGTCTGGAATTAATTCACCATTAAGTAACGGGGTTAGCTAGGAATATACGAGGTGTTGGCATTTACCTGTCAGTTCAGTTCTATGAACATTGATAATGTGCGACTATTTACAAATGGTTAAAAACAGCGTTTTATTTTCACGAGGATATTAAATGTATTAATAAATGTTATATAATTCTAACGCCTGTAAGTAACATAATTTAACCAAAATCCAATGATCGGAAAAATTAGTACATAAAACACTAAATATAAATTAACTAGCTATTACCCGCGGCTTCGCACGCGAACATTTGACTTTTAATAAGTATTTTAATATAATTTTTATTGTCCATGTCTATATGGCGTTCTCTCACTCGTATAACAATTTTGTACTCATTAGTCAAATTCCCTCCAAAGCTGTTTTCAACACTTGTACTATTTTAACTTGTACTAAATTATTTTGCTAGTGCAACAGCCTTTGGAGATTTAAAAGTACCCGATTATATAGCCTTTAGAGATATTTATGAAGTACCTGTTAAATCAAAGCACTAAATTCTTTATTTTAAGTGTTACTGTGTTAGAAGCATTGTATAACACATTAAACGTTATGTTTTCGTCAACCATGGCTTTTATTTATTTCAGCAGTAAACTAAAAACCAAAAAACCGTTGTCACCTAACCTCACAAATGAAAACAACACGTATTTTCGCTTTGCATTAACTAGGACACTTTATAATTAGTACACTTCTTCTTTTCCACATCGTAATATATCGATACATTCGCATATTATATAAAACATCGAAAATGTACTGCAGGAATGGATAAATGTACAGTTCCAATGCCGCTAAATAGCTTCTGTTTATTTACTTGTTACTATGGTAATTAATTCTGGTCTCCATGGTGGTGCTGACATCTTTAGTAGTATTAGTAGTATTTAATATATTTCATTACTTATTCATTGTATCATCAGAATTCGTATAAACATAAATTTTATAATCGTTTCAGACAATTACAGACGTATAATAATATAATATAGACGTATCTGTATACAAAATTACAAAATATATCGATACAATCGCATATTAAAAACATTAAAAACTGCATGAATGGATAAAGATACAGTTCTGATGCCGTTAAATATGACTTGTTTATTTACTTGTTACTATAGTAATTAATTGTGGTCTCCATGGTGTTGTTGACATCTTTATACGCGTCAACGAAAAGGCATAATTAAAAAGCCCTAAATCGTGCGAAGTGGGCAAAATATCAAATTCCTAGTTAGACAGTATTTTTCGCCTTGTGCCAAATGTTACCTGTGCAATGTTTGGTGGCAGTTGGTGTAACGGTGTGGCTTTGTATTCAGTACCCATAAATCCTCAGACTTTGAGTTATATATATATATATTGCAACGGTTCAAATTTAATTATACTAGTAAGGATATTATGAGTGTGTAAAAATTACAAACAAGTCTATTATGGAGGAGATGAAAAATTATTTATTATACACAAGAATACGTATAGTGTTTAAGATGTATATTGTATTACAAATTATCATGCATTTATATTTGAAATAATAGTTTATATTGTTCGAAAATATATCGATTTTACTTGGTTGATGCTACATCCTCCGTACGTGCAGTCCTCCTCTTGCTCTCGGCGCTCCCGCCCCGGCGTCCTCTTCTTCAGCGTCACTCCTTCCTGGCGTCCTCTTCGTCCTGCAATCCTCTTCGTCTTGTCGTCCTCTTCTACAGCGAGTTGATCCAGCGGCGATATCTCGAACAGTCTCGTTGGTGTTTAAGTCAAACTGTTAACATCAATTAGACTCTTCACAAATGGTTAAACTCAAAATGATTGTTGTTTTTACTCGAACCGTTTATTATTGATTAATATGTTAAATTTTATCAATCTCAGGGTAAATACGGGTATTATTTGAATGGGGTGTATTAGTCTTAGCCTACACCTTCCAAGAAATCTTGAAGTGTCTTTAATTCCCTATGCGGACATCCTAAACTAACACGAAAAAGCACTATAATATACTATAATTTTATTTAAATAATTAACCCACTTGGTTCTATAACCCAGAACTTTGTACAGGTTTACCAAGGTTTATTCAAGTTAGATTTTGCTATGGTCGTACGAGAAAAACTCTAACGCCGAGCACAACTTCACCTGGCAAATGCTACAGACGAACCGTGTTGATCTTACCTCTACAGAGAATGAATGTTACTGAATTTAGTGTATTCTGATTGGTTAAACCCAAATCACATGATTGATGGTTTCAACAGATATAAATTTTTCCAGAAAGTGTCTGTATAAATATGCACTAACTTGCATTGAATTATCTACAAATTTTCATGACCCTCTTAATGATAAGTGTTTCAAATTGAGTTTTTCCTACTTGAAAAACCATATTTCTGAAATAGTTATGAACCTCAGAGTATACACAAATTGAAGCTATTTACATAAATAATTCATTGTCAAAGTTTCACGTCGATCGGTTAGTTACCGCGGAAGATGTAGCGAGCACACGTTAACACACCCGCACACGCGCACAAATTCTCTCAAAAAATACATGACAATAAAGAACACCTTTTTATGAAGAATTTGGTATACCCTACATGCATATCAATTTCTAAATACACAACTTACGGCTAAAAGACAAAGTATTATATAAAACCAATTTAAACATGAAAATGCTCGTCATCCATGTGCTCTGATACAAACAACATAGCTTATCATCCTGTGTTCCATTGAAATATATATGTGTGTGTGTGTGTGTGTGTGTGAAAGTCATTGTCTGAGAGTGAGAGTACGAGAGAGCGATTTAACAAAAGTGCTGATTTTTGGATTCATGTAGCCTAATTATTGAGTAATAAGACATTATAATTCACTATTTACAACTGTACAAATCTTTTTTTCTAAATAACAATTGAGATAACATAAAGTAATGGAAGATCATTGTCAAGGTTAAAACAGTCCACGAGATAATAAGGTCTAGTTTGCCTCGTGGCCATAAAAACAATCGAATTTAGGAAAATTAGCAGCTGAGTAAACCGCACGCTTTACGTATTGATGAACTTGATACAATTTTTAAAACAATGTATATACATTTTATGCAACAATTGAGCAAAATACATGTCTTATACACTGCTGGATTTCATAAAATATTTATATTCACACACACACACACACACACACACACACACACACACACACACACACACACACACACACACACACACACACTTGTATACTTTTTGTAAATGTGGTACTTGTATTGAAACTAATATTAAATTTTACATGTAACAATCAAAATTTTAGAAAATACGCTAGAGAAAAAAGTAAAATCTATGAATGAGTCTTTATTTAATATCATTCCATATGAACGTGAACGTGAGTTAAGTTCTTTGTCTGTCACCTTGCCTTAACGTAAACCGTGACCGACAGGTTTGTCTAACGAATCTGGAATACAACATCTGTGAGGTTAGTGTTTTGTTTTTTTGCGTTTTGGTTTGTTTATTTAAAGGGGATAGTGTAACTGATACCACGCAGCGCATATGAAAGCGTGATTGGCGACCCTGTGTTTTGGATTTTTTGGGTTTTATTTAACGATAACTACTTTGGTTAAGACCTTTCTCTTTTTTGTATCGTAATGTAACTACTTACGATCACGAAACAAGAACGTTGAGATGCCCTCTTCCTCTCTTATCTTCCGTTGATAATAATACAGACTTACCCCGTATATTAAACAATACACATTTTCTTATCACAATAATTAAGTATGTATCTATTGAGTTTTCTACTTAATGTCAAGGTTATTTACAAAGATACATTGCAGTATTATTAGTCCACATAATTCAAAAGTTTTATCGCAATTAAAATGTTTCCAATTGCAGACCGGCCTGCCGGAAGGAACGTACTGTGACGTCATCTCGGGCGAACTAGCGGGAACAAAGTGCACTGGGAAAACGGTGAATGTAGATTCCGAAGGCTTTGCAAAAATTCGCATTAAAACTGTCGATGAAGATCAGGTCATCGCAATTCACATAAACGTAAGTTTTAATAAAAGAATTTTTTAAAGACGAGTGGGTACGCAAGATTATATTGAAGAATAGCTTTTAAGTTACCAGGTGTATTTATGATTTAAGTTAAGTTTGTATGATTTAATATACGGATAGAGAATATAAACACTGTGTGTGTGCGCGCGTGTGCCTGTGTAAAACATTATTTCTATAACAATAAATACAATAACAAATTAATTCGTATTAATTTTAAAAAATTGGGAAAAGTTATAAACATTTAATTATCTTATTTTAAAACCACATCACTTTCGTTCAGATTTTCTATTTCCATTTTAATTTCAGAGCAAGCTACATTGATTATGAGATTATGCCAAGCTAAAGAGACTGTCTGGCCAAAAAATAAAGGTAATTACATCTCTGCAGAATGGCGTTTGTCTAAACAACGATTTACATTACATGTACTAACTAAGTTTTGAATGTTTTGTAAGAACCAATTTGTTTCCAATAAACCCATATTGCTTTTAATTTTAACGTTGTTGTTCATTCCTCTACCGCTAATTCTGTAAACGAAAGTAGTGTATATGTTGTAGACTGTTAATGAAGTAAATGACGCAGAACTATACTTTTCCTATGAATGAAGTTTTAAAAATAGTAAAAAGAAATGTACGTAAAATTATCTTCATAAAATCTGTCGATAGAACAAAGGAGAAAGAAGTAGATACTTTTTCCCCTAGCACCATAATGTGTCACAGTATCACAATAATGCATTGACTTCGAAACTCTGACAGCGTACAAAAACTACATGTAAATTTTGTAACCTATGCAAAGTACTCCATTTATGTTTTCTTTGCGCACAAGTTACATCGACATATAAGTGCTCAGAGAATTACACTGAATGGAATCACCGAATGGAATATAGATCTACATAGACATTTAAATTTAAAATATAAAGTAAATACGAGGGCTATTTTTTTTTTTTCAACATCCGATACACCAATAAACAGACACATGAATGACATCAATAATTTTATTATACACAAAGTTTCATGTATATGTAAACTACTTTTCTACATAGTCACCACCATTGTTGAAGCACTTATCATAGCAAAGCACCAACTATTCTATGCCCATGTTGTAGAATGTTCGCTCCTGAGTAGTCAGCCAATCTGCCACACTGGACTTTAACTCATCATTGGAGTCAAACCGCTGCCCACCTAACCACTTTTTCAAGTCAGGGAACAAATGGTAGTCACTTGGTGCCAAGTCTGGGCTATAAGTTGGGTGATACTGATGCACCCATTCTTCGAGTCTTGTGGACATCTGTGAGTTGTTTGGGAACCCACCGAACACAGAGTTTCCTATACCCTAGCTTCTGAGTAAGAATGTCACAAAGAGCAGACCTAGAAATTTCAGGAAAATCAGCAGAAAGTTCAGTAATTGTGAAAAGACGGGGCTCTCGAACCATCCTGTCTACCCTTTCAACAACATCATCAGTAGCCACGGACTTTTTTCCTTGCTCTCCTTCATCATGAAGATCAATTCGCCATTCTTTAAATTTTCGACACCATTCCCGAACTGAACCATCACTCATCACATTTTCTCCATATACATTAGACAACCTTCGATGAATTTCTGCAGCACTATGACCTTCAGCTTGCAGAAATCTAATAACAGACCGAATCTCACACTTGGAGGCAATTTCAATTGTAGTTGTCATAATTAAACTGTCGTCACCACAGTAATAGACAAAATAACTATAAAACGAGTGGTGATAGGTTAGAACAAAGCCTCAAAATCATTAATCAAATATCAGATTGTTGCTATGACGACAGGACCAGGTTTGCCACCTCACCGGAGGTGGAAAAAGAAATAGCCCTCGTATATTCTTTGTTCGTAATAGACACACACACACACACACACACACACACACACACACACACACACACACACACACACACACACACACACACACACACACACACACACACACACACACACACAAATGTATTTAACGTTAATTGCGACTTGTATACCATTACTTTATTTTTATTTATATGCTATATCGTTGAATTTTCTCCAAGGACAAATCAAAACCAGTACATAGAAGTAGTATGTTCTACTACTATAAAATGGTTACGTGTTGATTACCCCAAGAAAGTAGGTCTACTACTACGAAAGCAAGCCGACGGACATTTTGAAAGGGACTCATAAATTAAAAGCGCCATTCTTTTCAATTAACCTTCATTACATCACATTGTATGGAAGGAAAATGATGACAAACAGGAAACAATAGTTGGGACTTCGAAAGGGAAACAACAGAGAGGCGGAGATTTCAAATTTACCTTAGACAATTTTACTTGGTAACAAGTTACTTCAGGAAAACACAGAAACACGAATTAACATCTTGGCACGGGAAAAGTGTATTTACCATTTTGCTTTCTAGTTAGCTGAAAAGTTATCTTAAAATGGCAAAGGATAAATACGTGATCCAACGGAAAAACTTCTTAACTTCGGACAACATATTTTAAATTACATATTACAATTTATTGAATCTTATGTTAAAGACGAGAATATAAAAAAATTGTAAAGCTGCAAGTCTGTGAAGGCCTAAAAGCTATACAAAGTTAAAAAGAGGTACCTCATATTCCATGACAACGGCCAAAATTATTGAACTTACAGCACAATTATACTTGGCGTAGAGCGGTTGATTCTTTCAGGCATTCCATTTGTTACTCTGGTATAAATCATGACCTTATCAAACCTGTCCAAACCCCAAGTGTATTCAAACTCATGTAAGAAATTTGTTTGTTTGCGTTTTACAATTGAAGGATCAAAGTGTAACGTAGCGTTTCTCGATTATGCGCTAAATTATAATTCAAAAATGAGCATAATAAAAACAATTTTATGGTACAAAAACAATTTTGCACTCAAAAATTTTAAACGAATTTTAGTTTTACTCAAAAATAAAGTAACGAACATCGCACGAGAAACACAAAAAAAACAATGAGCAATGAACAGACACACTAGCGTCCTGCCGACATTGATTCATGATAATTTTAATATAAAAATAAAAATCTTTTAACTTCAACAAGAGTAATTCGTATTTCTCAGCAAATGTTATGAAGTATTATTACGTTATTAACGTGTTTATAGAGTGTATCGCAGCCCGCATATCACTATGCGACTTTCGTTTGAATGGGGTAACATATCTCTTACAAAAATTACCGATCGACCAGCAGTGATTGACCGTGATTGTCATAGACTATAATGACAGAAAATGCATTCAAATTATTATTTTAAAAATTATAATAGTTTGGTTATACTACTGCCGCATTTTGTACTAATAGCATTTTTAGTACTGGACACCAAGTTTCGCAAGCATTATTCGCTCCTGGGAAGAAAATCATTACTGTCAATGCGAAACAAGCTGTTGGTGTACAACACTGTCTTCAAGCCTGTGTGGACATACGGCTTACAGCTTTGGAGAACTGCATCTAAATCCAATATCGCCATAATGGAAAGGTTTCAGACCAAGGTGCTGCGTGCCATAAACAACGCACCGTGGTTCATCAGCAACAAAGACATCTATAGAGACCTGGACCTGCTCTCAGTCAGTGAAACCATTAACGATGTTCAGCGAAATATATGTGAAACGGCTTGAAGAGCATACGAATCTTTTAACCATAAATCTACTAGACAACAGCCTACAGACAAGACGTTTAAAGTTAACATTTCCACTGGACTTACCTAGACTCTAACACTATAAATATATTGTACATAATACGTTACTTTTAAATACTCATACAGGGGACTAATCAATGGATTAGTTCTCTTCATGCGATGTATTATGCGAACAATTATGCTTATTGTTATGTATTAACAGATTGCGTAAATAAACGTAAACAAAATTTAGAACGTAATAATTTAGTCTTCATTTTGAATTGCTTTCACCTCGAGGATTCTCTAAAAAATTACTGTTAGAATACTCTCTTCTTTACAATAGCATGTTAAAACTATACAAATATCTTATAATGAATTCAATAGCGTATCTAGTATTTGCCATTGGGGGAGGGTTGGTAGGGTCGGCTTCATACAAAAGAAAAAACAAGTTAAGATTAATCAACAATCTATCTTTAATGTAGCTTAAATCAGTCCCGCTAAATTAAACGGTAATAACATAATAGTAGTACGCGTTATTGAAACATTATTCACAAGATAACGACCGAATTGATTTTTCCTATGTTTTGTATTTCGAACGTATACGCTAATGCTGTATAGTAAACATGCGTGTGAGGCTATAGCTTAAACAAGAGTTACTACTGTATTAACGAACACAGCTATAAAAATAATAAAACAACTGTCTGGGGGGGGGGGTGAGGTCCGACACCGCTCGTCCCACTCCGTAAATACACCCACGAATTATGTAAGCTCTATTCTCCTCTGTATTGTATATCCCTTATATACGACGGGACATGTACCTACATGTATAGACGACCCTAATGTTATGTATTACATACTGACATAAAATACATCTGTCTCAATGTTAATGAATTACCGTTTATAAGAGTTCTGTTTTAGCCACGTTTATTTTACAGTATTCTTTAGCAGACGGAGAGTAATAAAACATGTACAGTTAATGAATCGAATAAGATTTACAACAATGTACAGTGCAGCATAGTACAAGCAAAATTACTTTGTGAGACGGAAATGGGTTGTGCTGTTCCACGTAACGAAGAAAAATGGTTGTCGATAAAGATGCCTTTCTGCAAGTCGATTTATTATAATTTAAACTTAACGAAGAAGAATAACATATTATTCACTGTCGCCGATCACTCGTTGCCTAAAGTGATTCCATTTTTTCACCACTAAGGCAAAAGTTAGCTCCTTGCATGTAATACTGTTACGACAGTCCACGAATCGCCGTAACCTACAGTGGAAATAAAATACAGACACTAATGAAGTCACTAATTGCCACCTTTAATTAACCACAAATAACAAT
Organism: Magicicada septendecula; assembly: GCA_034769895.1. Classification (NCBI taxonomy): domain Eukaryota; kingdom Metazoa; phylum Arthropoda; class Insecta; order Hemiptera; family Cicadidae; genus Magicicada; species Magicicada septendecula. The sequence goes on from CM068369.1 coordinate 35,191,017, forward strand.
TTGTACTCAACAAGGTACCTTCGTACAGTCATACAAGTTTAATTTCTCCACATGCAATAATAATGTCAAGTAATAGAGTCCCGCACTAATTATAACAAAACAATCTCTTTCCACTAATTCTCAAAAAACACGCGATCCCCACTAAAAAAACTCATTAACTATATCTAACTGACAAAACCAGCCGCTTTTGCTTATATAGGTTTCGCAGAGGTTCTAAAATAACTTTCCATCCTTTCCGCTGCGTGCCAGCTTAATTTGCATATTTACAAGTGCTCTCGAACAGTCTGGAACAAACTTTATGCTACGTGATGAGTGAGCGGCTTAACACAGACGAGGCACACTGGGGTAGTGTGAAGAACGACACTCTCGGCTTTTCGAGAGCGTTCCGTTATTGTCATAACAATATGAATTACAGCAGAGCGTAGATTTTCTGGATTTATTAGACAATCGGTATGCCTGGATAGCTGACTTTCCGGATAATTGGTATATGAACAGAACGCTAAAAATATCATCAGAATTTTATACCAAATACCAAAGATTCCTATACACATTTAAATGAGTTATCGACAGTTTCAAATCAATAAACATAATGACCAGTACAACACTAATAGCTCAAATTTTAATTGCCACTTATAAGTTTATTATTATTCCGGCTGTACAGTGTTTACACATTTTCCGGAACCAAAGATTACAGAAGTGATTAAATTCTCAACTTCCACTGCTGCTTGTCCATCCAAAGATCTTCTTCAATTTCTCGGTCCATCAATATAGGATCAATTTCTTCTATCCAGGTGATAGGTGGTCTTCCTCTTTTCCTTCTTACTGGTGGGGTCCATTCCATAATTCTTCTTTGGCAACCTTTCCTGTGCTTTTCTTTTCGTGTGTCCATACCATTGTAATTTTTTTGTTTGGATAAAATCAACAGTTAAATTATTCACATTCATTCTGTCCTTAATGACTTCATTTCTAATTTTCTCACCTCTGGATACTCTTGCCGAACGTCTCCAAAAGTCCATCTTTGTTGTCATTAATTTTGTTCTTGTGCGTATATTAGTAGTCCAAACGTCTGAGTCGAAAGTCACGATACTTCCATCAATGGTTTAAAATATTTTGGTTTTTGTTTCTGTTGTAATTTGATTATCCCACAGGATTCGATGTAATGTACAACCATTTTTGACAATTAATTCTATATTGTATTTCTTTGTCTTTCTTCCCACCGGCCGTAATTTTCACCCCTAAATACTTGTATTCCTCTGTATATGAAATCTTCCCCACGCCTTCCTCCAATATCAAATCTTGATGAAGGTCCAATAGAATTGTGTCTCTAAATAGTAAAAATTATCATAAACTACCAAAAGAACTCTGTTGTTTAAAAGAAATTGTTCGTAATTCGGCTATTTGTGAAGAAATCAACAAATTATTTAAGATTACAAAGAATATTAGCATATTAGTTATGTGCCATAAGCTCTTATATGTTTAAATTGTCCTTTACCTTTTTACTAACGCGTTTCGTAATCACTTGGGTCGTCGTTTGCGGGAAAAATATCGAACTATTCTAAAACAGAATTTAAATTCTCAGTAGTGTCGAAAGCAGACTACTGCTATCTACGAAGGACTGATGTAAGCTGCAGTCACGCGAGCGTGTTGCGAATGCGTGCACATCTGCTATCTATGAGTGACTGATGTAAGCTGCAGTCACGCGAGCGTGTTGCGAATGCGTGCATATCTGCTATCTATGAGTGACTGATGTAAGCTGCAGTCACGCGAGCGTGTTGGGAATGCGTGCACATCTGCTATCTATGAACGAAAGAAAACGTTTCGGCGTACTTCCAGCTTTCAGAAGATTGAGACCAGGTAGCGCTGAGGTTGTTAGTTAACAACAACGTTTTATGTGATAACGGTTATTCTTTTATTTGTAGTTTCACTCACAAATTTATTGCAAGTTACTTATTGTTTAATTACTAATAATCAGTTAAAATTTATGTTGACGTAAGCGTTATTTTATTTAAGAATGATGTAAGTATTTGTTATAAAAATAACTTACACAGGCTTTGTCCAAAATAAATTGTTTTCTAAAATAGTGGTAGCTGTATTTCCTATTTTTCTATAATAAATAAATAATCTTCCGCATTTCATTATATGTAATGAAACATATTGTAGTAAGTTTCATATTATAGCAGCCTTAACCGTTTGAGCTTAACAATGAATGGTTTTTTCTTATTAATAACGGGGATGAAACTATAACATTTGGGAATACTTAATGGCAACATTATAATTTTAGAATATAGATTATGATGTTATACTATTAATTTGTATATAGATTCTGACGATGACAGTTGATACATACTATTGAAGCAACATTTAAAAATACAATGTACTTAATTAAGATATTGTACTTAAAAAATACAAAATATATGTTATTGTAAAAACAAATATTAATTATTTATTATTAAAATTTTAGAATAGTAATTGTTTGAGTTTGTGTGTAAACAAAAGGTATACTTTATAAATCAATGTTTCTATAGTTTAAGGTAAATAATGAATTATGTAGCCCAATAGGCCTATTGGCAGATCAAAACTAATTAATAAATTAATTGCATTTTTAAATTACTAAGTGCTAAAAAATGTTATTTTAATACTGTATACACTTTATTCGGGTTCCGAAGATAATAATATATAATTTGAGGCATAAATAAAAAAGCGCGCTCTTGAAAAAAAGTAATGAAAGTTTAAAACACTCTACTACTGGCATCCTTCAAAATATGCCCTGTTCTGAAAATTTATGGACGTGGCTGTTTTATGGTAGTGTGTAAAATGTTCACTTTTAAATACCTCTGTAAGTTTAATAATTGAAACTAGTGTAAAATTTAAAGTAAAAGAGAGTTTGATAATATATACTACTACTACTACTACTACTACTAATAATAATAATAATAACAACAAAAACAACAATAATAATTTTATTTCAACATAATCTGTTCCTTCTTCATTAAAATTTTATTTCTAAATATTTGTAGCTGTTGCATTTCTTGATACGTTTGTTGTTTTCTAAGATTAAATCTATTGTTTCTTATCCTACATACAAATACTGCGTTTATTCCATGTTCATCAGTAATCCCCATTTTTCATACTCTTCGTTCAGTTTGCGTCTCTTATAAAACCAAGAATAAACAAAGCAAAACAATTAATTATATATTTGAATGAGATTCTATGGAGTACAAAAATTGGAAAAGAAAGGAAGAAAAGAATATAGGTACGATAGTATGATTAATAGCACATTCATGTACGGATCCGAAACATGGAGAATAAAAGAACAGTTAAAAAGAAAGTTAGAAGCTACAGAAATGGATGCGTACAGAGACAACCTGCTAGAACTTCAAGGCTGGAGCGAATACGAAATGAAACGATCAAAGAAGAAATGGCCGTACAAAAGACAATCATCGACCGCATTGAAGAAAAACAACTAATTTGGTACAGACACGTACAAAGAATGGGACAAGACCGACTACCAAAGAAAACAATGAGATGGATACCTAGAGAGCACAGAATGAAAGTAAGACCCAAGAAACATGGATAGAGGGCATTAGAAGATCAATGAGCGATAGAGGACTAAACGATGAAAACTGCAACAAGAGACAAGGCATCGGACAACGTCGTAGAACGTTTTGACCGCGAATTAATAATAACAACAACAACAATTTTAATAACATTAATAATAATAATAATAAATTCTTATAAGGAAACGCAATGGAAACGGTGAAAGGTGATACTATAAATTAGTATCCGTCGAGTGCTTACCTGTTAAATTGTAAAGAATTATTACTGTAAGTGACGTAAAAATTTTAAACGACGTGAAATTTTTATCATTTTCTTTTCTTAATATTTGAGTTTCTGTAACATCAAGTTGTGTTTCTCCATAAACTGCATACATTAAATAATTAATTAATTTTTCCCTCAAGTTACTTCTGCAGTAACTATACTGTCTGGCCACGACTTGATGATCGAGGCTGCTCTCCGCCACCACGCCGCCGCTTGTAAGCGAGGTAGGATGAAATACGTGTACTAGCCGTTTGGTTTACCCCCCCCCCACTTAGCCAACCGTAGTACCCGGCCATGCTTCTCCCACCTTACACAATGCACCTTACACAATGCTCAATCATCGAATCGCGGCCAGACTAGTCGTGTGTTTGTGTTAAGGGTGTACACTTATGTACATTTTAAACTTCATGAATTAGTAAACAAGTAACTATCTATACCGGTTATCAGTTATTTTCTTTGGAAGTTGTAGAGAATGTAATGGAAACATGCACAAAGACTCTTACGACAAAATGGTTATTGGAAAGTTTACAACGTACCATGTACGACGGACAGAGCGACATGGCTAGACTTGGTTCTAAGCTTAGCAGTAGAACTAAAATGTTTCGTGTGTTTAAGATTTATATTTCATATAAACGCCTTTTAATTTTAAAAATGTATCTGTCAATTTATTCATTAGTTACCAGCTGTTTGGAATTTATGTGTCAGGCGTGTTTTGAAAAATGGACAAAATCACGAACTCTTTGTTAAAATGGTCTAACGCCAATGGAAGTCTACAACGAAATGTTAAATGTGATGGGAGATGCTGCAACTTTAAAAACCATCGTTTGTAAGTGAGCACTGGAGTTTAAACGTGACCATAAGAACTGTGAAGGTATTCCCGCGCGGACGCCCCAAAAACTGGACAACTCAAAATGCGGCACCCAGCTTGAACAAACTTTTTGCATGTTCTTCAGTTAAAATATGATACACACACTCATGCCAGACGCCTATGATCTCAGCAATATGATACACACACTCATGCCAGACGCCTATGATCTCAGCAATATGATACACACACTCATGCCAGACGCCTATGATCTCAGCAATATGATACACACACTCATGCCAGACGCCTATGATCTCAGCAAGGTTATCAATTCTCAATCGGCGGTCTTCCAATAAGGTATATGAAATTTTTAACTTGTGTCTGCACCTTTTTAGGTAATCCCTCCATACGGGGATCATCGTTAATGCCCGTACGACCACGTGTAAATTCGAGTACCCACTTACAAATCGTTGTCTTTGTTGTGTAATATTTTGTATTTTACACTTTAGTTATTTATAACCCGTAAAGTAAGAGAAATGCTGCCATTCTTAGGTTTTACTGTTGTCATAAATATGAATAGGTTCTTAACCTCACAGCGATACACTTCTGGGGCAATTGCCGGTCCCTCTAATGTGAACACTAGAATTTTATGTAGATTGCAAAAGATACAGTTAATAAATTGTCAATTACATTATATGACTGAATAAAGTATAACACATACCTTGTGTCGGTAGAGTTTCTTTTAAATGCTGAACTCACGTACACGCAGTGTGTTGCCTGAGGTCGTGATGCTGGATGATGAGATGACAGAGGTTAGGGGCGTTGTTAGGGAAGGCCTTCCCAAAGGGATGCTGTGGCTGTTGCTGCAGATCATTCACTAACGAGGCCACTAGATGTATTATAAAACACTGAATTGACATGTACGATTTGTACTCATGAAATGTTCACGCGCACTGTTGTCGGCGAACTGAAGTAAATTGAATGTAAAAAAAAAATATATTAAATGAAAGCGGGAAGTAAGGTGATGCCACAAATGTATTGTATAGGCATACTTTGGCCTAACAACCTCCAGGCATGAGATGTGAGTAAGTACTGATTTGAATTGTTCTGTCTGTAGAATTTGCTTAGCCCCCCACTAATGGGGTGATTGGTTTTGACCAATCAGGATGCATAAATTTAATTGTAAATTAAAATCGTGTTCAAAGAATGTCTTGATACATTAATAGTAGTAAATAAAAATATGATTATATATATATGACGCAAACTAAAATAACTACAAATTTCAAACAGCTGGTAAACAATGAATAAATTGGCAGGTAGATTTGGAAATTAACAGCTGTTTACAACACACACAAAATTCATGCAATAATACATAAATTACCTTTATAATTAACTCCTAGCCTAACATAAAGTCCCTGATGGTAATATGGCCATGTTAAGGTTTGATTAATTTTCCTGTTAACAATTTTCAAATAAAAATAAAATCTTTTATGGATCTATGTACTACATCTATTCAGTGACTAATAAAAAAAATAAAAAACCCATTTTAAAAATATTTAATATACGAAAAAAATTATACTTCAAAAGTTTACCAGTTGGCCATATTAAGATCATATGATGGTAATATGGCCAGTATATTAATATGCAACATAAAAACCTGATTTGGAGCTACATTTGCCCACTAAATGGATGTTTAGGGAAATATAATAAAACAAACATATTTATAATTATTTATTGATACTTTAAGTACCTTTTGCATTACATTTAAAGTAAAAAAAAAATGTTTAATCAAATAAAGAGAAAATTAATTGTCCATTATATAAGTTCATAAGTTTCAAAATTTACTGCACACATTTAGGACAAATGAACAAGTCTTTGTCTTTTTTGGTCAATCCGACACATTCTTCGTGTACATAGGTGCCACAAATTCCGCACATTCTCATATCAATTCGTTTATCTTCACAGCACAAAAAACAATACCAGCTTTCTTTGAAAATTGAATCAGACTTTTCCTGAGATTTCACTGAATGTTTCTTGGTTTCTTTATTCCCGTGTTTCTTTCCTTTTTTTCGTTTTCATTATCCTCTGACCTTTTTTCGATTTAATATCCTTGGCTTCAGTCTTCATATCATCAAACAACTTTTTGTTCAGTAGTACACCTCGACTGTTTACAGCGGGCTTCATGGTACGAGTAGTCTTCCTGATCTTTTCAGCTGTAGGCAAGACTTCATGAAAAGAACTGTTGAGCAATGTAACATTCTCTTCTAGTGATGTATTTGACGAAATCGAATGCATACTTAAATCATCTGAGTCTGATATATCTGGCGGTAACTTTCTGCGATGTTTCTTAGCGTGTCGCTTCAACATTCTGAGTTCCAGAAGTCGACGGCTGTGCAAGTAAATCATCTATTTGCATCTGACGTGAAGTTTGCTTGTTTGACGTTACATTGGTGTTCATTTCTGCAGTTGGTTCTGGCCGCTCAGTGATAGAGCTTGGGGCATATGCCTCTTCCGGAATAGCAAGAAGATTGAAGGGATATATTCCAGTGGCTTTAAAACCACTCACAAGGTTTCCCTGTGTCATCGACTTTGCCCATGTAGGAGTGAAAACATCAGCAAAATTAAGCCTCGATATATACTGTTCCCCTTTGTGAGTGTCAAAACAAAGTAGTGCATGTTGATCCCAAAAAATTTCAAAGCTTCGGAAACAACCCTTGTCTAGAGGTTGAAGCTCATGGGTTGTGTTTGAAGGCAAACAATACAGCACAATATTGTGCTCTTCAGCAGCTTCACAAATCTTGTAGTCTAAGTGAGATTTAACCCCATCAAAAATTAAAAGGCATGTCCCGGCTGGTTTAAATTTAGCAAAATGTTTTATATATTCAACAAAACAATCTGTCGTCATAGATCCCTTAGGGGTCATTATGGTTGTTGAACCAGGAGGTAAATTTTTTTCCCAAGCACGATTGTTCCTCACTCCAGAAAATAAAATCATTGGTGGAATTACAGATCCAACTGCATTGCCACATGCTGCAACTGTTACACTCTCACCGTGTTCCTTAGCAACAATATGAACAAGTTTTGACCCCTTTTTGTCAAGAACTTCAGGATCTTTGTGTAGCTGTAGTCTACAGCCTTTTTCATCCATGTTAAACATTTTTTCAGGAGAGGTCATCAGGTTATTGACGTTAAGGATTTTTTTTAATTTTTGGAAGTGATCACTGACAATGAATTTATTAAGCTTTTGAGCTCGCGCTGGATTGAGCCTTTGAGCTTTTCTTTTTCTGACATCAGGGTTTCTTTCCAAAAAACCCTTTAGCCAATAGCGTCCTGCCAAATCTTTAGAAAACTTATTAGAAATGCCATTTTCTAGGCAGTATTTGAAAACATTCAATTTAAGCATTCTTGAAGTTAGTGGATAACCAACATCTGCCAATCGAAATATTCTATTACATAATTCTCTCTCTTGTTCTATTGTGAGAGTCGCCTTACAACCTAACTTTGATTTTACTTCATTATTACCGTTTAGATAGCGGCGTAAAGTTCGCCTGGGTATGGAGTACCTTGTGCTCGCAGCGTTCACTGACAAACGTTGCCCTCTGACATCAGCAACTGCTCTCGTCAAGCCTTCCTGGGACCAGCCTCCACGTTTCTTCTTTCTTCCTTCATCAGTATCCATTTCTGAAACACAGAAATAATAAACTATACTTACGTAAATACATTATAAAAGGTAAATGTTGACAAAACATGACTTACCTAATTGAAATTTATGTATTTATTTATTTAATTATTTGGTAATAGCAGGTAATATGGCCAACTGCAGCTAATATGGCCAAGGCTGGCCATTTCACCAGGCTGGATAGGTTTTTAATTGAGACGTAAAATGAATACTATCTCTAGCAAATACCTAACTATGAATGTTACCTATCAACTGAGCATAAAAAACTGAAATAGATACAACAGTCCAATCATTGTTATATGTTAATGTCATAGGTTAATAAGCGTAAATTTACATGAGTAATATAATAACAGCGTCCTTCTCCAAGCAACAGCGGGACAAGATGGCGGCTACTGCTCAATGTAGAGCTTCCCCACTAGCAGTAATGGTCTATGTAGTCTAGGAGAAGTGTCGAGAGAGCATTCTGATGCACTCTAGCCGGAATTCGGTACACTATGCCCAATATTGAGAACTGGCCATATTATCAGCATTGTCATATTATCATCACCCACCTTACCTAACCTAACCTAGTCTAAAATAACCTAACCAAACCTGACCTAACGTAATATAACCTAACCTAACGTAACAAAAATTTTAGAAGAAAGAGGTTACTCGCGTAAAGAAAAAGTTGCAGTATTCAAATCTCATCGAAATTCTGAGTAGTAGGGTTCTATTTTTAAATGACAGATTCAGTCAATAAGTAAAAGTGCGGGTTGCATTTGTCCGCGTAAGAATAGGTAGAAAGGTTCTTTCGTCGCATATTTACAACACACACATCTGAGTGTATGTATATGTGTGTGTGTGTGTGTGTGTGTGTGTGTGTGTGTTAAACGTGTATCAAGTGTTGTATATAAGTAAACGCTTTATTTTTCAACAAAATAATAAGGACTTAACGTGTTCAGAGGCACAGACTAAATACTAAGTTAATTAGAAAATCCTGCCTCCTGTAACACCTGTGAAACTGTAACACTGACATACGTAATAGAAGCTAGAAGCGAAGCATTAAATAGGATTACTACACGCCGTAAACATGACGAACGGTAAGTTACAGCTCGCATTAATGAATGCACAGGCAGATGTAACGGTAATTGCTGGATTTACAGTAGAACATATGTGGCTGATTGTGTTTGTCTAATGCGGTGTGGTGGTCTGGTATGTCTGCTACCGCACAGATACCAAATAACGTTTCAGTTAAATAATAATTTTTCCGTGTTACGTTTGGCCTTGAAAAAACACTGTACATTTTTTGTGAAGCGGGTTGCTTTCTCCTTTAATTAAAAATAAATGTATGATTGGTCACTCTACAATTGACACTTTGTTGTTGGCGGACGATAAGGCTATTCTGTCGGACTAGGAAAACAGGTTGCAGATGGGTATACATTTGTTAAATCGAATCATCTGAAAAGACTCTGGATTGTAAATATCCACATTCAAGACCAAGGTGATAATGTAATGGCTTTTCGTGGAACTAATCCCGTTCGGGCAAAAATTGTTATAGATGGTACTGTCCTTGAACAAGTCAGCAATTTTGAATTTCCCGGGCTACGGCGTGTCGTATAATACAAGCAACGACGTTGTGAATAAGTTCACAACACATAATTTCAACCTTATGTGCGGGACCATTAGGCGAGCTCTTAAGTCAGCAATTAAATTAACACGCCTAAAATTCTACAAGGTGATGGCTCTTCCTACACTTCTTTATGTGTATGAGAATTGGACTCTAACGAAAGGCCAACCCAGTCGCATCCAAGCAGCTGAAATGAAATTTCTCAGGCACGTGGCAGGTATACTCTCCACGATAATGGAAGAAACATATATACGGCTGGAACTGAATATTACGAGTATACTCGACAGAATCACCCAGTATCGGCGAATTGGTGGGAACATCTTTGCCGAATGGATGACTGCCGCATCATCAAATAACTATGTAACTATAAGCCGAGGGGACGGAGAGATTTGGGACGTCCGAGGAAGCGCTGGAGTGACCAGCTCTAATCTTTGGCTGTTTGAGACCTGAACAAACCATCCTTAGTTTAATCCTTGATGATGATGTATGACCAAAGATTTAAGGTAATGCAACTTTAGTACTAGTCACACACGCGCGCGCGCGCAAACGCACTCTCTCTCTCAGTTCAACTTATATTACACATCCAGAGTATCAGCCTAACAAGGATAAAAATATATCTGTTTCAACTACGTGATATTTAACGAAAATTAGTTAAGTATGTAATTAACGATTCGTGTTTTCGTTTAGTAGTGTCCTGTCCAATATCCTATGTTCTACATTTTGTTGCGCACAGATGTTAATATCTCTACCCTGGGGACTCACTACTCACTTAGGCCTATAATTAAGTCTCTCACTTGTTATGTGTAAGGCCTTGTCAAGGTCGACAAGACTCTCAAGGACTTTGCTAAATAATCAGTTCGGACCTACTCACTACATTCCACAGTGTTTCATTTATTGTAAAACAATTGAATAGCTATTGCCCTATTTCAACGACACTTTTTAATGTCTGCATGGACGACATATTTCGGCGGTGGACAGCTAAAGTTGACTCAGGAATACCACTTCAGCGAAATATTCATGTGAATGGATTGTTTTGTGTAGATGAGAAGATAATGATACAGAAAACAGAAGATCAGTTATTGCGGGCGATATTTACATTCAATACCATCATACAAGACTATAGGCTACGGATCTCTGCTACAAAATCTAAAACGATGGCATTTCAGAGCAGGTAGCTTATAAGAACTAAGATAGTTGTGAGTAATCAGATTTTTTTATCAGGGTAGTCATTTTAATTATCTGGGTTATAACATCTCATCTAGAAATGATATTGATTGGAATAGTAAGCTAACAAAATTTAGACGCATCTGTGGAACGATTCATAGGTACGTGAAAAATAAAACACAGAAGTATACTCGAACGAAATTTTATAAAACTGTGGCTGTCCCTACATTCCTGTATGCTAGTGAGACATGGGCTCTTGGTAAAAGGGTCGTGCAGAGGATTCAGGCAGCCGAAATTTCTAAGAGGGACGCAAGGTTGTTCTCTCTTGGATCGGAGAAGGAACGAGGATATTAGACGCGCAATAAGCATTGTATCATTGCACCACAAGATTGAAGACCACAGAAGAAGATGGTGTGAACACTTGAATCGTATGTCTGATATCCGTCTACCTGTGGCTGTTTAGGTTTGTCACCCGGCTGGGAAGAGAGATGTTGGTAAGAGGAGATGGGTGCTGGAACAGGTCTGAGACTTAGTCCTTGGTGTGGTGATGATTATGATTATGATAATTGAACAACGCAATAGCACCTTCAAGGCCTTATCTTCCACAATACACAATTCTAAAAATGAACGGTGTGTTATTCTGTTTAATGTAGCTTATTAAAAACATTACAGTGACTTATTATTAAAGTAGCTTCTGTTATTCTGTTATATTATTTTGAGCAACTAAACTTTAAATATTTAATGATAAAATTAGATGCAATAATTCGTAAACAGGAGTGTACACGTACATACGGTTTTGTAAATTCCAGATGTACGAAACTGTTTTTAACCACATTCAGTTTGACAAATCCTCATTTCTATTTTAGTTAATTTTAAAATTTACATTTAACTAATACTATTTATCAAGAAAGAGAATTTTTAACCACCTGAGGTTTATAAATGTGCTATTAATAGCATTGGTTTCTTTTATACTACCAGAAGAAGCAGGTATTAAGCTGGTACCATTACCAGGTATGTAACCGGTTGGAATAAAAGAATTCACAAATTAGGGAATCAAGGAATTCAGGATGCACTTTCACAGACTGAGTCGAACTGTGAGACTGAAAACGCACCAGGTGAGTCCGGGAATCAAAGCTACCGAAGAAATCTAAACTGAAATGTATTACTTAATTTTATCCCATCACGGGTATCATACGTAAGTGAAAAATATATGCCTAAAGGTAGAAGTTTGGGACGGACGATGAAAAGATTGAAAGATCAGTTGTAATAACGGTTGATACGCTTTGTGATAGGTTTTGAACCTTATACTTGGAAAGAAGAAGAAGAAGAAGAAGAAGAAGAAGAAGAAGAAGAAGAAGAAGAAGAAGAAGAAGAATGTTAACCCTTTTAAAATAATTATTTTAATTAACGTGTTTTCTTTCTTCATTACATCTTATTCCGTGTTACTAATTTCGAAATTTCTTTTGTCCCTACTTTTTTATCAGTTGTTCGAACTGTGTAAACAAATGTACGTTACTGAAAACACAAAATAATTAACTACGTCGTATAGTTTTACATGGTGTGAAAGTCTAGAAATTGTAGATTTTCTTTTACTTGTTATCTCTCATTATTTTAAACATCTGGCACACAGTTTGGATTTAATCCGCATTACATTTTCCTTTTTGAAGACTTAAATTACATTCCTAGATAACATAGTTGTATATAAATTTGTCCTAATATCAGAGCACGTTTAGTCGCTAAAGACTTTATGAAACCGTAAACTTATTTATACGAATTACCAAGAATTACTGGGAGCGTTGTAACTTAGAGCAAAGATACCATTAAGTAAAGAGAACATCATTAGGGAAACCTGAATGTGTATAAAAGTCTTAGAAAACAAACGGTTGTGTAATACAAAGAGGCAGAACCCAATCACGGAACAATTTATTTGGTGTAGAAAGGTTGGTGTAGAAAGCATTGGCACGTGGAAAGGTTTAGGAAAAGGTTTCTCTTCACCTGAATTCCTCAGCAGTAGAAAGCGTAGTATCAGCTAAGTACATAATCTTATCGGCTTACGTTCAAGGTACAGAATTGAAAATCTCTTCAAGCAAACCTTCTCTTACTTCTTTAGTATTTTAAAAGAAAGGTGATTTAACTTTTGAAGAAATAATAACGTTGTTCAGGAATTTGTTTTCAATTTGAGCGAAACTAAATATACGCAGTTGTCGCGTTATTCAAGTAACAATGTTTTTGTAGTAATCTAATTATTCTTATCAAAAGGAAGGTTTCATTTAGAAACAAGATATGGTGTCTTGTAAAAGAACTTAATTATTTCTTCTTCTTCTTCTTCTTCTTCTTCTTCTTCTTCTTCTTCTTCTTCTTCTTCTTCTTCTTCTTCTTCTTCTTCTTCTTCTTCTTCTTCAATGATTAGGTTATATAAACCTGTTCCGGCACCCATCTCATCCTCGGACGACCCACATCACTTCTATCAATGACTTTATAGTTCAGTGCCGCTTTCGGCAATCGATCCTCTGTCATCCTTTGCAGATAATCCCACCATTGTCTTCTGTTAATTGAAATAATTTCATTTATGTCCTTTACTTTGAGTTCTGCTCTGATATCTTCATTCCTTATTCTATCTTGCAATATATAATTTAAAGTATTTCGATGAAACTGCATTTCAGCACTCTGAACCTTGCCGCTTTCCTTTTTTGTGTCATGACCAACGCCTTACTCGCATAAATCAACGTGAGTATTGAAAATGTCTTATAAAATGTAATCTTGTTTTATTTCTAAGATTTCTATGAATCGTACCACAAATATTCGTAAATGTATTTATCTTCTCTCTCATATCATACTCAGATACATAGCCGAGATATTTGACACGGCTCACTTGTTCTAAAGTGCTGTTGTTCATAACTATCTTAATCCTCACTGGATGTTTACCTTTAAATGTCATGGTTTTGGTCTTTTTTACTGAAATTGTCAGTGAGTACTTTCTTGCAACTTCTTCTAATTGAAACATAGCTCTTTGTAAATCATCCTCATTTTCTTGAATAAGAACTATGTCATCCGCATATAGCAAGGAACCCATACAAATTGATTTGTTAAGTTGTGTTCCCGAAGTCACTCTGGATTTCCATGCTCTCAACACGTCGTCAATGTATATATTAAACAAGGTTGGGGGAAAACAGCATCCCTGCCTAGCTCCCTTATTTATTGGCATGTCACTTGAGAGCCTACCATTCAGATCCAGGACTACAGATGTACTTTTATAAAGGATCTTGATTGAATTTATTAAATTCTGTGGAAATCCTCTCCTATCCATAATGTTCCATAACTTTGACGGTCTACATTAACAACATTAACAAATGCTTCCTGCAGATCAACAAAAGCGAAATGCGTTTCCTGGTTTTACTCCCGCCTTTTGTCTATTATCTGTCTTAATACAAACAATGCATCGGCAGTCGAACTACCCTTCCTAAAACCTATTTGGTCTTAAAGAAGAAATGGATCTGTAATGATTATTAATCTCAGGTTGATAATTTTTGAGAATTCCAGCAAGTTTATTCCTCTGTAATTATTTGAATCTGTTCTGTCTCCTCTTTTATACAACAAAATCACTTTTTCCCGCTTCCATTCTTTCGGAATTTCGGTTTCCATCCAATTGTTATTTAGAAAATGGAGACTTCGTAAATGCAATAATGTGCCACCATATTTTACTAGATCAGCATCTATTTCGTTAAGTTCTGGTGCCTTTCTACTTTTCGTTCCATTCATTGCTTGAACTTGAGTATTTATAAAAGAAATTGTACATCGATCAAGAGTTAAATTACGAAAAGTACATATAATGACTGGGTTGTTATTCCACATAGGCAAATAGGCATATGATATAAGTAGGGTACACTTGTAGTGTTACTTATAACAGATGTACACAAAAACTAGTAAGAATTCAATCGAGAATGCTCTCACACGCTCGCGCGCTCACGCGTAAATATGCACACAAGTATAAAAGTATACAAATCTCGTTTCGCAAAAAAAAACAAATAAATATTAAAAGTTTCACATGTTTCAAATTTTGGTCACCACACAGATTGTATGAGTTTTACTTTAAGCTCGGTAATCTACGGTACCATCTATCGTACTACGGTACTATAAACTCGGTACGGTATTATTATAGTTCTAATGATAATAATTTATTTATTTAAAAAGTATTACAAAAATGAATAATTATGAATTGTGTTTGAACGCTGATGTATTAGGAAATATTCGTTTTGTATATTAGGCTACAAAAGCAATTGTACACTTACTCTTAATTGTGTTGTGCCTTTGAAATTACAAGCAATGTAAAAAATTCCTTTAACAAAGAACTAAAAAGTTTAAATAACGCACTGTTGTTTTATATTTTATTAATTATCATTGTTTACGGGAAATAAAGATTGTTGCTTAATTAAACGCTCTGCAAACGGGAAAGATGAAGGTGTACACAGACTCTCAGTCCAGTTTATCACAATGTATAAAATTAAATAGTGTTGTTATTTTCCATTATAAAAGATCAAAAGAAAATTTAGTTATAATTCTTTAAAAACAAAATTAAAATACTAACAAACCTTTAATATTGTTTTATATTCTACTCTGAGTTTAAGTGTTTTAATTTTAGATTATTCTAGATCTAATATGTATGGTAATCTTCAGCCATGTTTGTTTTCTTATAAGCTGACCATACTACCTTAATAGGCCTACTTGAAACCTATATTAAGTGAGAAAAAAACACATAGTGAGAAATACTAACATATATATTTTGTTAGTATAGTATTTGTTTCAATTCAGATTTTATAAGGGGCTGGCTAGTATGAATTAGGGAAAATTCTGAATTATAAAATATTTTATAGATATTCATACTGTACGCTAAGCAATGCAAAATATTCATAAATGTTTTCATACTGAAAATGTCATTAAACAATATTAAGAATTAATAGAAAGTTATGTTTGTTTACTTGCTAGCTAACAGATTACAGTAGAGAAGGATACATTGTAGAGATGGGCCGATATACCCGTAACAGGTATTTTGGAACGATTATTTTTGTGGAACGTATATAACAGTGACTGAGAAGTTAAAATACCTGTTCCGATTCAACGATAACTGAAATGTCGAAATACCAGTGCCGATTACTCGCGGCCTCGCAGTTCCGAGTCGTGAGAGACCAAGTACGCAACTAACGAATAAACGAGTACTACGAGTAGGCCTAAAAAGTAATTGTTTGGTGCTGAACACTTCATTCTGCGCATGTGCCGACTGAAGACAAAGTTTTAATTTTAGACAAAATTTTAGACGATTCTTTCTTTAAATTCAATTGTGTAAATATACAAGTAAATATTTCAGATTGTTGGTAACATAACTAAATCCAGAGTAAGTACCCAATTAATTTAAAAATATACACAAGGATATATGAAAATAGATCAACTTTCAACTACAATTCAAAATTCGCTAATTTGTTTATCTAAATAAATAAAATTATAATCTCAAATAAATAATGATCATTTCTGTCGGTGTGGGCCACTAATTCACTTTTTGTAAACACTTTAAATTTGTTTCATTAAATCTCTAACGCTTTAAGCTGCTTAATATAATATTTCCTACTCGTATCTACCCGGAAGATTAAATTGAATCGTCTATTAATGTTCGTGAATATGAAAAATCTTTGACGTTTGTTGCAGAAGATAATCGAAATAAAATATCTTAATTATTTTGA
Source organism: Magicicada septendecula (assembly GCA_034769895.1). Classification (NCBI taxonomy): domain Eukaryota; kingdom Metazoa; phylum Arthropoda; class Insecta; order Hemiptera; family Cicadidae; genus Magicicada; species Magicicada septendecula. The sequence continues at coordinate 35,207,822 of CM068369.1, forward strand.
AGAAAACAAAATAGTTTATTTTGTTCTAGTTGTGTTCTAGTTTATTTCTGCTGCCTAGTTTATTTTCTATTACATAAGAATCATGTTATCTCCATGCCTGAAATTTAAATAGAAAAAGATGTTTACTCACACCGAATTATTTCCTTATATATTTGAAGTACTTTATTTATCAATATTGTTACGACGGTCTAGTGATCGTCGTATGGTACAGTGGAAAACAAAATACAAGACACAAATGAAATCACTAATGACCAGTTTTAATTATGACAATTAACAGTTTGTAATCAACAAGTTATTCGACAAGATTATAGTCGTACAATATTTCACGTTAATCTGTCGAAACAAATAATAATGTCAACTATAAAGCATTCAGCACTATAATCACCACTGATGCATCACTTGAGACGCACTGTGTAAATCGCCCGACATAAACTCATCTGGGTAATCGCCGACGTATTGTAGGATTGACTGTAATCGGCAGCTGTCGTTGTTTAAATAGATAGCACAAGTGTTCCAGAATAATCCATAATACGCATCAACATTACTCAAAAAAACACTAGAGCGTAATTGATTCCGGCCTTGAACACAGTGCGCCGCCCGGTTGGTCTGGAGTAACCTCGTTGACGCGTGGTACGTGTCACGTACGCACCAAACATTACAGCTGGTTCTGCTAGGATAGCCGACAAACGTGCAGAACGTTCTCCAATCGCGTAGCAATACTTTGTGCATCAGTCATCATCATTACAATTCATAATTATGTAGTGAGAGTATATTCATTTAACAGGTATTTGTTGGTTTTTGAAAGCATTGATAAATTATTTTGGCTAATGTATATGCATATATTGTGTATGTAATTATTCTCCCTTTGAATGTATTACTATGTTGGCGTGCCAGTTAGTTCGAAAGTTACAAGTGTTGTCGGTCGCGAGTAGACATCTAGAACAACACTATCGTTCAGAAAATCACAGAATGAAACAAACAGATAACTGAAAACGAATTGCTTTGTTCCCAAGTGAATATACTATGAATAACAGTATTTGTTTTCTCCGTATTGGTTAATAGGGAACTAAATATTCTATGTTTATTTCCTCCCAGATGATTAATCAGAATGTACATAGTTTATGTTTTATGGTAACTTACATGAATGATTCCAGATAATTTGTGTATCCTGCAGAGTTTTGTAAAATTTATTTTAATCAGACAATCTGCGTAGGCTACGCTAATACGAGCACCTTGTGCCACACGATATCACACTATGTGCGATATCACACACTGTGTGTCCTACGGCGTGAAACGATGTCAAGGTGCATGTAGTGTCAAAGATATGACAAGCTCTGTTGTACGAACCCACGTGACACAGTACCGAATGTTCGTGCATGTTCACATAGACAGAAATGAGTGTTCATGACGTGGCATATTTGTTGTATTGTGTGTTGTTTGCACGTGTGGTCTACTACAGGGGTCTCCAAACTTATTCAGTTGCGGGCCGAATTGAAAAATCTTGGAAGTCAGGCGGGCCAACAATATATATATATATATATATATTTATTTATTTTTAACTTTTTCTTAAGTTTACGAAATAATCAAATTAATAAAATATGTATGTAAATAAAAATTAAGCAGACTTATCCAACGAAAAGAAATTCATTTATTCAAAATAATGTAAATACGAGTAAGGACAAAATAACGTTCAAAGATATTTCTTATGTATTACTTTTTGGCTTTCTTATGTATGTATTGGGATTTGGTTCTGGCATATAATGTCTGTTCACTTTGGTCATATTTTGATACTCCTATCACTAGAATGGATTTCAAGTGTTCGTCTGACAAGCTAGCTCTGTACTTTGATTTTATACTTATTTCTTGTTTAGTGATTTAGTAAAATGTTATAATATTCGAAGTATTTGGATCCGGTCCGCGGGCCGTAGTTTAGAGACCCCTGGTCTACTACATGACACGCTATGATATAAAAGCGTAGATAAAGTGCTGCACTCAATGTCAAGGTGTACGTGTGATATCTACAGTCTGACACGCTGCTGTAAGACCAGTGTTAGTGTCCGCGTAGAGTGCAGGCAGGCAGATTCCAATAACCGGCGCCGAAAAAGCAGGTAGGGTCATTTAGTGAAGGTATACGAGGTTTGTCTAAAATGGAATTGAAGATTTTCGCAAGAAGTGGCAGCAACACTGTAAGACCAACAATGCAACAGCGTAAAAATTTTCAGCTTTTTAACTTTAACAGTGTTTGCAGTGCCATAGTTTGTGTGTTTGTTTTTGTCACAAACATGGAGCTTATTAACATTCAGCAGCGTTATGCGATCAATTTTTTTGTCAAACTCCAAGACACATGTCTCAAACAACAGAAACATTTAACAAATTAAAACAAGCTTATGGAGATGAAGCCATGTCCGGGGCTCAGGTTTTCAGGTGGCATAAAGCATTTTTGGATGGCCGTGAAACCGTGGAAGATGAACACCGTTCTGGGCGACCAAGCTCAGCGCGAATTGACGAAACTGTGTTTAAAGTAAGAGATCTTATCGACTCTGATCGTCGTTTGACGGTAAGAATGATTGCTTATGAACTAAATTTAAATAACCAGACAGTTCACGAAATTTTGACGAATGATTTGAACATGTGCAAAAATGGTTCCAAAAAATCTCACTCAGGAACAGAAGAACAACCAAAAAAATATGTGTCTTGACTTTCTTAAGCAAAATTGAAAATGACACAGATTTTACGAAAAAAGTCATAACAGGTGATGAGTCGTGGATTTTTGAGTATGATCCAGAAACAAAACGGCAAAGTGAAGTATAGCACACCAAAACTCGCCACGGCCAAAAAAAGCAAGAAAGAGAAAATCTAAGATCAAGTCAATGCTCATTACTTTTTTCGATATTAGAGGTATTGTGCATGAGAAATTTATGCCTCAAGGACAGAAAGTAATCAAGCTTATTACCGTCAGGTTCTTGAGAGAGTTAGAAAAAGGGTCATTCGTGTCCGGCCAGAGATTGTTGACTCTTGGACGCTTCATCACGATAACGCTCCATGTCACACCGCACTTACTATTTGGCCAAAAAGAGCATTCCTGTGGTACCTCAGCCCCCTTACTCCCCTGGCCTTAGTCCATGTGATTATTTCCTATTTTCGGAAATCAAAGGCAAACTCCGGGGCCGCCATTTTGGAAGTGTGGAGAACATCCAAAAGATTGTGACGGACCACTAAAGGCAATGACAGTTGAGGACTTGCAGCACTGTTTCAATCAGTGGAAAGAACATCTCCATAAGTGTGTGGCTTTCTAAGGGAACTACTTTGAAGGAAATAACATTGTTGTGTTGTTAATGCATCAATAAGTAATTTTATACTATCAGTCTCATTACTGTTTAGACAAACCTCGTATTATAGGCGCCGAAACAGTATAGATTCGCTCACAGTCATGGCGTTAAGCGGGTGAAGAAGCTATGTGTTACTCATTGGTTTAGACGGTTTAGCTTAAAACTGGAACAAGAGAGAAGTGGTGTCCCCAGAATTAATCTCTCAACTTACCTGCAACGCCCATTTTCTTATACACATCTCGCCAACAGGCATCTACAACGACTCGGTTGGAATATTCATTGAGTCTTTTGCCCATAATTCAGGTTTCATTAAAACATTTGATATCAGTGGTTTAGTATCCTGGAATAAAATAAGAATGTAACTGAAGCGAATAAAATAAGTGCATAACCCTCGGACTTAGCGGTGGTTTCAGCAACCAGACTGAACATTTCATTCCGGTAAATTGTCTAACTTATGTTGTTAAATTGTGGCACCGGGCTGTTTGGTTTGGTCCAGTGTTAAAATCTCTAGCAAACGTTTCGCCCATTGACGGCCATCATCACTGCGGTCACTAACGTTTGTCTCCTTACGTTAGCGCAAGCTCATAATTTGCACTGATGGTGGCCTTCAATGGCACGGCCGAAACGTTTGGTAGACATTTTAGCACTGGACCACGACCACGGCCAAACAGCCCGGTGCCACAATTTAACAACATTGATTCCGGCCGTGAAAGCGTTCGAAGTAATTTGTCTAACACGTGTTGTCAGCGCTGCGGCCAAACGGACCGGTGTGACATTACGGTCAAGACATACTGTTTAAAATGAATGCTGTTAGATTAGTAATGTAGAAGCGCACAGAATCACTCTGCCCGTTGCATGCTGCGGTAGAATGCGATGAACGGACAAAAACATGAGTTAGAGAAGACATGCTTTTAAACAGACGCTGTCACAATAATCGCTTCCATTGGAGCATTTCAAACTTTTAGTATTACAATTTATTTCATTTCTGATATTTTCAATTAATTTTTGAATTTAATCGGCGTGAATTTGACCAATTTTTTTTTCGTTTCCAACATGTATTTTATTAAAAATATATTATATGTATTTTCTATATAAGCTGTAATATTTTTCTAGGACTCCAGTTCTCTTTTACTAAGAGATGAAAAGAGTGATACAAACATTCACGGTTAACTGGCTCTTTAAATAATTCCTTTCAATAATTCCTCTGCTTCTATGTTATAGAGATTGCATTACTCTCTGTGAGTCTCTCTCTCTCTCTCTCTCTCTCTCTCTCTCTCTCTCTCTCTCTCTCTCTCCCCCTCTCCCTCTCTCTCTCACTCTCGCTCATAGTGATCATCTTGTGAAACTGGATCGTTTCAAACGAAGTGGTGAAAAAGTAAGTCACCATCATCATCATTTTTACAACACGGCATATTCAAAATGTTGTTTGGTCCGCCTTCAAAGATCCACCAGCCATTTCTTCATGGGTCTACCCGCACACCTGTGTTCTATAAGTTTGTTTGGCCAGTCTGAAATCTGACATTCTTTCTAAATATTCTTTCCACCGTTGTTTGTAATATTTTAATTATTCATTCAAGGTAGTAAAACTTGTAATTTTTCTCTTATGGCCTTATTCTTTATATGGTCAAGTTCAAACACCTTTAAGCTTCTCTTGAAAATGTCATTTCCAAGGCCTGTACTTTACTTTCTTGTTTCTTAGTTTTGTTCATAATTCACACCCACAGGACACTACAGGGACGGTCATAACTTTTTAAAACTTAAATTTAATATCTCGACGTACCTTGTTTCTAAAAAGACGGTTAATTATGACACAGGTCGTCTGGATTAGTTACCTTAACATCAGTATCATAATTCCTATCATAGCCAATATCATTTCCCAATTAAGTATAGTGAAAGAAAAAATATTCAATTAATATCGTTTAAGAACAAGTATAGTGTAACACCGAATTATGGTGAAATGTGGTAGTTACAGTAAACTACACGTTAACAAGAACGCGAATACTTTTCAACTATTTTTATACCCATATTCAATGCATTTGTTATTTGTCTAATTAATCTTTCCTGAAACAAGTTGTATGGTGGTAATTTAAATACCGTATTAGGAGAACAACCCGGAGGAACAATTGTTAGTTTGTATTCTACAGAGAACGTATGCTGTCTACTGGAAAGCTAGTAGGCCTACTAAAGTATGTCACAAAATAGTACAGCAAAGTAATAAAATAGAATCACAATGTCATCGTCACATAAATAAAGAATGCGAAGAATATTTGAGAATTACATATATTAAGTATGAACTAGAGATATTTAACTTACGTTTAAGATCTGAAGAATCTACTCTGAGAAAAATTTATTTCATGCCCTACATTACCTTACTCGTGTTTATGATGGTAGGGATATTATTTTTGTCCCGAGTAGTAGCTGTACTGACAGCGTCATAAAGCATACGAGTCGGTTAAATGTAGCGTTGAAAACCTATTATGGTTTCTCGTTGTACCCGGATGCGAGTCTCTAAATATCACTAATGGATTTTAAATGTTTGGAAAAAAGTCGACGATAATACCAGTGGATTCGAAATTTTTTCGTAAAATGTTTTCTTGCCCGAAGATATTGAGTAAATCTATCAACACTGCGTTTTAAAAATATTATTGTGATTTTCAGAATACGGCAGTTTCAAAACAAAACTGTGTTACCAATTTATTGCATTGCAAATTAATAATACATTTAATATTTGTGTGTTGTGTATCAGTTGTAAATAGATTAAAACTATTAAATCAATTATTAATAAAAGACGTTACACATATAAAATGTACTTAGAGAATACAAAATATTTGTAAATTTAAAACTGATTTATTGTATTATATAAGCGAAAAAATTACAAGTTTGTACTTTCACTAAATTATTATGACCAAACTGTCTTACGTGTAGTAAATATTAGTAATTTCATTAAATCAGTAATAATCTATTATACATTAATCACTTTTATCCAAGTGACATTCAATTCTAAACTTTGTAACATTAATTCATTTTGAAGAATACAATTTTTAAGAATAAAACTACTAATGAAAGCATACAGTACGTCTTTGCAAGAATCTGAACATGATTTACTTACTTTAAAATATTCATAAAATTACACATAGTTGATACAGACATTTCGTCTTACGAGAGAGAGAGAGAGAGAGAGAGAGAGAGAGAGAGAGAGAGAGAGAGGGAGAGAGAGTAATGCAATCTCTAAGTGCTCCATACCCCACAACGGCTACACCGGTACAATCATGCTATTGTACTTAGGAGAGTCCTATGAAACGCATGCGCGAAACCAACTTTTTCTGTGTTGTATTGTGGTGACTACCCTTTCATTCGCCTGTGTCGGCTGTAAAAAACTGTCTTTCTTATTTGTTGTTTAAAGTTTACGTTTTAATATGATTTAATGAGCTACTGGACTGGTTCAGTTTGCTCGTAATATGCCGTTACTTTTAATTTTTGGGTGACTGTGAGTAAAACAGAGCTAAATATTCGAACGCTGGCATAAGGTTTGTATTATTCACAAGCTATTTATGAAGAAAAAATAGTTTTCGCGTGTAGTTTTAGTAATTTCACACTGTGGACTGTGCAAAGTATTCTGATGAACATTGGCCAGATATAGATAAATACTGGTACTTTCATAAAACCAGTATAATTGCATAGTTTAACACAATATCAGCAATGTCAAGTAAAATTATAAACCCAAATCGACTTTGTTGATTAAAATGTTTGAACAAATCGAGCAAGAAGCAGAATAAGATTCCATATTACAACAGGTTTCCTTCGCTGACAGAGTATGCTAAAAAAAAAGTTTTAACATTTCAGTAACAACAATTGCCAGTTACATTACGGGATAACTTATTGCGTATCGAAATAATCTTATTTGCAGAAAATATTCGTCTACTAATGTTTGCGTTACATTGGACAGCCAGTAATTTACAGTCCACGCAGCACTATCTCCTTCGGACAATTGTTCAAACATTTCACTGGATTATTATAGTGCAAAATTTAACTTACTTTTTTTTATATTTACTTTGCAGTCTCACGGAAAGCTAGAAAGAGCATTCTGGTTACATCCAGAAAGGTCTCTATTTTCCTTACTGTATATTGACTTTTTTGTCCCCCTTTTAGATCGTCAAGATTCATTAGATAACACTAAGCGGTGAGTAGTAATATACCGTGGAACTTGCTTATAACGAGATTCAAGGGACCGGACAAATGTGCTCGTTCAAACCGGGTGCTCGCTACATACGAGTTGTAGACTCGACTCGCAAACCTAAATTTTTATACCGTTATTACCGAACCCACAACAAAATAAGTCTACTATAGAACAGGCTTTGCACAATAAAATTTTGACACCTTTTACACTCTACGCTCGAAAGTGAAATTTAGACTTTAAACATTTTTTAGACACTAACATTCTTCACTGAATATTGGCGTATAGTGCATTCGCGAAATATACTAAAAGTAACTATGTAGGGAAAACCAAAAATCAGCCGGCTTTCTGGAAAAAACCGCAAAAATTTTCCATGCTAATGTACAATATTTATTTTTAAATTACAAGAAAATTCACTCTAATTTATTTATCTTTTTGTTCTAAATAAAATCGTCAAAATTATATTTCACGCAGAGAACTAAATTAATCTTAAAAAAGTCATTTATTTTTGTTTGTTTAGTAATTTTCTATCTTTAGATATCGAAACAGTTTTATTATTTATTTAAATATTTCACGAATTCATCAATTACATAATTATTAGTTTCATTAAATTACGGTAATGATTTTAAACGAACTTCTTTAGACATTAACCCATGAATAAGCTTGCGATAAAATGCTCGTTATAACTAAGTTTCTAACGCGTTACTATTCGTTAAAAGCAAGTTTAATTTCATTACTAAGATACAAAACCAAACAAATCTTGTACTTTTGATCGTTACATCCGAGTTCTCGTTATAAGTAAGGACATTATTCGCGATTTCCAATGTTGTTTCAGGTCCCTGAAACTGATGTGCACTAGACAATCTGTGCACTGGAGAGAAACAAGGCTTGCCTGTAGTAATGCACGGAAAGTATACGGTCTTGTGAATGGAACTGTGTATTAACTTTATTAAAAATTACAGTTTCGTTAAATGTCGGTAAATTAAATTCATACAACAAAAGACTGTCTATACTATATTGGATGGTTACATACGCTTACTACCTTTGTTTTCCAAACACCATGATATTATTTAAGATGCAATTTTTTTTTAAATGTATGCTTGTAAAAGTTTCAAATGTTTTAAATTGATGTAAATATTTGTTTCTAATACTTCTGAAACTTTATAAGTATAATGGTAAGTAAAATTTTGTAAAAAAGGGTAATAAATATATTATCTGTAACTGTACCATGTAACTGTTACTTTAAACATTTTTGTTACAACGTAGATCAATGGAAACATCAAAACAATCCCCCATTACTTTGGGTAAAGGTAGGAAAAATTTTATTTGCGAAACAAAGATACATGTATTGAACATTTTTGCACTATCCAATTTATATATTAAATTATGTAATCAATAACGTGATTTTAGTACTAATACAATTTTTGAGGAAAAAAGTGATCAGAATACCTCGAGTACACATGCCATGAAAAACGTATTCTTAATTCAAAGAATTAGTAAATGATTTTGTGTCTCTATAATAAGCTATAGCAATGAAACATGGATCATCAAAGAGAGTGGAGAAAGTTACTTATAAAGCTTGGACATTTAGTTGTGGTATCGAACGATTCTGGTGAAATGGTCTGATAAGAAATTATAAAGAACTGATGGGAATAGGAGGCAAGGAAAAATATGAAACAGGAACACTTTTTGATTCGAGAATGTATGACATAGGAACTGTCTACAGCTTATAATCGTAGGGGGAAAGGAATGGTTGAAATGGAAAGAAGAAAAGTTGGAATGGTTGATAACATCTGAAAATGGAAGAACTACACTTAGATGAAGACAAACGCACAGCATCATAGAAAGTAAAGAGTATTACTAAAGAAGAACAAAGAATACAGTCCAGAATTAATTTGGGAAAAATAGCTATATCTACATTAAATGGAATCTTGTGGGATAAGGAAATTACAGCAGAAACTAAAACCAAAATATTTAAAACTATTGTTAGAAATATCTCGACTTACGGCTCGGACATTCGGACTATTAATAAACACACAAGAACAAAATTAATGACAGCAGAGATGGACTTTTGGAGACGTTCGGCAAGAGTATCCAGACGTGAGAAAATTAGAAATGAAGTCATTAAGGACAGAATGAATGTGAAAAATTCAGTTGTTGAATTTATCCAAACAAAAAAATTACAATAGTATGGACACACGAAAAAATGGCACAGGAAAGATTGCCAAGGAGGATTATGGAATGGATCCCACCAGGAAAAAAGAAAGAGGAAGACCACCTATCACCTGGATAGAAGAAATTCAGACTATATTGAGGGAACGAGAAGTTGACTATCTTTGGGTGGACAAGCAGCAGTGGAAGATGAGAATTCAACCACTTCTGTAATCTTTGGTTCCGGAAAATGTGTAAACATTGTACAGTCGGAATAATAATAATAACTAAATAAAAAGACAGTTAAACAAAACAGAGACTCAAAATTTGATAAGAATATCAATAATAATAATAATAATAATAATAATAATAATAATAATAATAATAATAATAATAATAATAATAATTTATCTTACGCTAGAGGATATATGACAAAAATTGTTGACTAGATATCATAATTTATTGAAGGGTAGGATTTAGTATCGAATTTGTTATCTCGTGAAAGCACGAGAAAATGTTTTATGCTAAGTAAATATAATCAGCTGTCTGACTGAGGAGTGACGTAACAAGCCCATTTTATGTACTGTAGTCAATCAGTAACGTGAGATGTCGGAACGTGAGAAGTAAGATGTATGCAAATTGGACTCTGATAAATTAAAATCAGAAACTTAATAGCGGAAGGATTTGTCTTCTTGGCTTGGAATAAAATTATAAAAACGTCAAGGCGGAACTTGGTAAACAAGAGACTAAGAGATGTAATGTAATGTATTGTAATAGGCACCGCCCATGTATTTTTGAAGGAAGCTGAAAGAACGCGTTTATTTTTAAAGCATTACATTTCGTGTTAACACAACATATAGTAAAAAGAACAAAAATGAATTTCGGAAAATTCAACCCAGTTATAAAAGAGAACATGGCAAATTTTAGGATAACCTTGTGACCAACATAGTAGTACGCATGTAAGTATTTAAAAACAATTAAATTTTGTAACAATGCCAATGTAGGCTAATACAACTTACATTTGATGCTAACGCCAAACGATAGTCTGGCTAATATTATCCACGTTATTCAGCTTTTAACAATATTCAATCATAATGTAATGTCTACAGTTCAATGTGAACAATCAGACATATTATATATATATATATATATATATATATATATATATATATATATATACGTGTCATATCCTTACTAACTTACGTTCTTGCATAGTTCAAAAAGTTTGTCTTTAACGGGTGACTAATAAGATTTTTGAAAAGTATCAATCAATCAATCTTCATATTATTATCTATCGAAATGCATAAAGAAATCTTTGAGATCTATCTCTGACTATACTAGCAAGCGTATCTTTGGATAATACATAATTCATAGACACAAAAAACAACACTACTCCACAACATTCAAAAAGGTAAAAAAATGGATTTGTTAGAAATTTTATAAATTAAAAAAGCAATAAAAAATAACAAAAATTTAACCAATGAACAGACTGAATTTTGTGTATCCCCTTTATTAAAATCTGTTATTTAGTTTAGTTTATTTTATATTATTTTGAATGTTCATTATTATTTTAAATTTTGGATTCAGTTTATATTTAGTTCAGTTAATTTTATATTTTGCATTCATGATTGTATTTAGTTTTTAAAGACACCTGACCTTCCCTTGTCTCTTGCACACCCCCCCTCGCCTTCACAACACAGATGTTCCAGATACGCCCTAAACAGATGTTCACCACCTACACTCCACTAACATCCTGTGTTCAGTAATTTAATTCACTCGCCTCTTTGACAATGGCTTAGCTAGTCGAAACAGCTGTCAGAGTTAATTAAAAAAAAAAATTGTGAAACTTACCAAGTGTTTTTATATATTTTACAAAACCTTTGAATGTATTTTTCCTAAAAATTCCTTGCTTATCAATTTTTATAATCCATTGATGTGAGAAATAGATATATTGATGGAATCGAGTGTTAATTAACTAATGTGTCTTCTGTTACAAAACGGGAAACAGGTAAAGTCTCGTATTCATTCTAATTTAGGCTATTTTGTTCTGACAATGCTAAATTCTACTGACACGCAGTATGTTAATAAGATGCGCTGCGCGTCACATTAAGGCCTTCTAGACTTAGAGATTATGAGGTGCCACTAGTAGTTCTAAAAATCTGAGCTCGAAGTTAACAAGTCATAAGGTGTTAATATTTGCTTACCATGTCATTATCGTCTGAACGCCCCTAGCTACGAATCTGTTTTTTATAAGTTCAGCATTCTTTTTCACAGATGCTATTAGCTCCCCCTAAAGGAAGGTTTTCTTTATTAGCTTTAGAAAATATTCTCCCTTCCCCCGTGTGTTTTCTTCTCTCAGCGCAAAGTTTCTACACGAATGAAAGGTAAACCTAAGCACTTTTCGACACGTTGGCCAAGATTAATTATCCAAACAGATTAATTGCTCTGGAGTCGATCAGACGGCGTGGGATTTTTCACGTCAATTTTTAAAATTGTATGATTATAGTTGTATAGTCACTGCAGTTACAGCCTGTAATAATTTATACAGGAACTCACAAAATGTTTACAGTTAACCCAATTGATTAAAATTTTTGTAAATAAAACTTGATTTACTGGTCAAATAATAATAGAGTAATATTATTAGTTAGTAATATTATTATTATCAAATATTATACTTAAATTAGTAGTGACCGTAAATCAATGAATTATTCCGGTGAAGGGTTTGTGAGGATCGGTCAAAAAATATAACACAAATTTTAAATTATTTGTGTCAATCTTTCCACAATTTTTTGAGGTGCGGTAAAAAAATATGACACAAATTTTAAATTATTTGTGTTGACGTTTCGACGTTTTGACAATATTTATTGTCGTCATCAGGACCTGTGTATGAGTCACCGTCAAGCAATGAATTTTTCCGGTGAAGGGTTTGTGAGGATCGGACAGTCACATAATTTAAATTTTGTTATATTTATATCACTAACTTAATTTAAAATTAGTGTTACATTTTTTGACCGAACCTCACGAACCCTTTACCGGAAAAAATCAAATAGTACTAGTAATATTTTCAATAATAGAGATATTAATGTTTCAAACGTAACTCACTAACAGTACAACAATTGTGTGTATTCTTGAGTGACTGTTGGTTATTTTTTACTTTAATGCAACTCTGTCAACGTTTGCAGTGCATGTATAAGGTAAAGTAACAGAATATAGCCTTTGAAGGCTGCAAAACAAAACTATTCCTTCATAACACTTGACTGTGTTTACGTCTTAATGTGAGAGCCTCATGATAACCTCACACGACATGCACTTTGCAGTAGAAACAATCTCAGACATGTAAGATTACACCAGGAAAACCATTTTACGACAGGTTTTAACTCGTGTATCCAAACAACTCGCTTTACTATTTAAAGACACATATTCTTGATGTAAAAATATTTTTACGACGGTCCAACTAATCGTCGTATGGTACGGTAGTGGAAAAAAAACCGACACCAATGAAATCACCAATCACCAGTTTTAATTAATCACAAATACAATTTGTAATCAACAAGTTATTCAACAAGATTATACTCGTACAATAATTCAAGTCAATCAGTCCACACAAATAATAATGTCAACTATAAAGAATTCCGCACTATAATCGCTTTACACTAATATACCACTTGAGATGCACTGCCTAAATCGCCCGTCATAAAACTGAAAACTAAGCGGCAGGTATGGGTTATTTATAGTCTGCAGGGTTCCATAATATGCGTCCTTAACAAAATTCTAGAGGAAACGTCTGCGCGGCCTTCGCAGAAACACACACCGACAGGGCTAGTCGAGATGCTTCTAGAACGACACCATCGAACGCACGAGACGTTCTCCATTACGTAACATTCTTGACGTATGTTATGTATCACGTACGCACACAAACATTACAGCTGGGCTCTGCTGGGATAGCCGAGACACATGTAGAACTTTCTGTTATGGCGTAGCAATATGTTCCCGCGTTTCAATGATAATTTTTTAGGAAGGCGATGCTTAGTTATTTCTTTGTATACTATTCTTAACTGTAAGTGTATTTCTCCAAAACTGCATCACAATTGCCAATGTAAAATATTTTTTCTTGTTAATGTATTTTATAAAATTCCATGCATTTAACAGGAATGCAAGTTCCTTAAAATTAAATACACATTATAACACAAATACGAGGTGTTATCGAAAAGTTAACGGAATTGGTCTGAAAAAAGAAGTAAAATATTGTTTATCATTTTTATAAATGGGAGCCATATTACTTCAAAACAGTCTCACTGGAGGCGTTACATTGATTCTAGAGCCTCTCTTACCCTTCGAAAACGTCCGTTAACTGGAGGACGTCGAGTTTCTTTTTGTAACGCCTTTTACGGTTTCAAAGCGGCAGCCTGTCATCTTCAATTTCATTTTCTAAAAAAAGCATTGAAATTTGAAAGAAAAATTAAAAACCATCGAAACTAATAAACTTTTATTTTTATGTAACTAAAATTAGGATAAAAAGGAATGTTTAGTTTAATAAATTTAAAAACCAAAGCAAATTGATGTATATCAGTGGTACCTTACCTTATTTAAAAGTTGGTTGTGGACATCTGAATTTGAATCTAAATAGAGACATTTGCCATTAAAGAAAAACATATAAATGCGACGTTTCCGCTACCCAAGCCGCCATCGTTAGAAACCGTTATCGAGTTAATAAGTTAGATGAAAAGTCATCATTATCATCACCACCCGAAGGACTAGTCCGTAAACCTGTTCCGGAACCCATCTCCTCCTTGCCCTACCGACATTTCTCTTCCCAGTAGGGTGATAACCCAAGCCAGCCACAGGCAGACGGATATCAGGCATTCGATGCAGGTGTTCTCACGCATCTCCTTCTTTGGTCTTCAATCTTCTGGTCCAATGAAACAATGTTTAAATCGCATCTAATGTCCTCGTTCCTTCTCCGATCCAAGAGAGAACAACCTTGCGTCCCTCTTATAAACTTCATTTCGGCTGCCTGAATCCTCTGCACGTCCCTTTTACCAAGAGTCCATGCATCACTAGCATACAGGAATGTGGGGACAGCCACAGTTTTATAAAATTTCATTCGGGTATCCCTCCGTGTTTTATTTTTCAGGTACCTATGAGTCGTTCCACAGATGTGTTTAAAGTTTGTTACCTTACTATCCCAATCAATATCAGTTCCATATGAGATATTACAACCCAGGTAATTAAAACGACTAACCTGATCCAAAATCTGATATTGTAGGTGGTTATTGTATCTTGTAATGGTTATGTCTAAATAGTTGATTTTGTTGTGATTTTCTTTTTCTTCTGTGAATTGTAAATTTGGATGTACGTTATTGAGTTGTTTTAATATGTTATCTGCATTTGTATTTTTGTTACTTGATATATATAGCCCATCATATACATATCTTATCCAAATGCAATAAAAAGGATTTTATAATATTTTGTATATTATAAATATATGGTAATGTGACAGTCAGTCACACTATATGTGAATGTGTAGAACATAATTATGACCAGCTGCTTCGAGTGTCCAGGACAATTGGAGTATGTTTGAAAGTAAGAATATTGCTAAAAATTAAGAATAATTGTATAAGTTAGTAATAAGACGTTATAAAGACTATGAAGCTATAGTTTTATATTTGCGCGAAGTGTTGTGTTGTGCGCGTATCTAAAAGAAGGTTAAAGTAATTTATTCATATATAGTGAAACGTGTTCTAGAAAATCGAGAAGGCGGACAATTTGCTGCACGTGGCTTGTCCAGAATGTTCTCCAATATAGCATAGAATGTATTGGAAATGCGTCTGTGCGCAGGTAGTGGATGACGTCACACTATATCGTTGCAGCTTCATTGTACAGCAGTCTTCAAGGTAGTCATCATATAGCACTCAGCGAGAGCAGTCGCAGTAGTCATCGTTCAGTCCAACATCCATTCCACGCAGTCCTTGGGACCCGTGGAGTCGAGGAAGCAGCGAGTGTCGGCAGGGAACAACCACGGTGTAAGAGATATTCTACTACCGTTCCTGACCTTCGTGTGCTGATCGTGGCGACTGAAACGGACACCTAGAGCGAGGCAGTTCCTGGAGGCGGTGGCTGGAATGTGGAACACGGACGACGGATCACTGGAGACCGGGACCGAGATCTTCGACCGGGACGACAACGAAGACGACAAAGCAGGAAATCAACATTCAAACTAAATTTTTTTTTTTTCAAAAATATAAAGCTTTCAAAAGGAAAAAAGAACTTGTTGAACTTTAAAATTATATCATTGTTTAAATAAAAGAAGACTATTATTGATTATATTAAAAAAGAAGATTTTGAACATTTAAAGTTATATCACTGTTTTAAGTAAAAGAGAACATTTATTTAAATTATATTTTGAAAGAAGATTTGAACATTTAAAGTTGTAATTGTTTGAGTTAACAAAAAAAACATTTAAATACAAATTACTGTAAAAAAAAAGAGACAATAAATGTATGTAAATCACTAATGGAACATTCTTTTCTTCTAGTCTTATTTGGCTAACAACCTGTTACCTTGCAATATATATATATATAAAATATAATATAATTAATAACTAATATATAATAATATATAATTAATTATTAATTAATATATAATAATATATAATTAATTATTAATTAATATATAATAATATATAATTAATTATTAAATAATAATATATAATTAATAATATATATATATATATATATATATATATTTGATAACATAAATGTACATTTTGGCTGGGATAGACAAATACTGATCAATTGCTCAACATGTTACCACCTTGAAATTATGAACTGATGACAAAAAAATATTGTCCGTGACTTTATATTACGTTATAGTTTCTAGCGGCGTTCCAATAACTAGATATCAATAATGAAAGCATGAGGCAAAGTAGGTCGATATCTGGTACTGCTGGAACAAAGCCACTTATCCCATAAACGTACAGCAAATCCGGCACTGACCGTTTTAAACAAGTCCCAGATTGGTCCAGAAGCAATTGCAGGAATGAAGTAAACATAAACTCGACCACTCGGGGTGTTGGATTGTACATATATAATCGCATTATATAATATATCTGCATAAAGCTAATTTGAATACAAATTATTATAAATACAATGAAGGTATTTTAAATTAAATGGAAATAGAAGATGATTGACTAGTCTGACTAGTCTTAGTTTCAAAAATTTGAATACAATTTGAAATCGTATAATCAGATTAACGCAAATAGTTTCTAACTAAACTATGGACTTAGTTCAGTGACTGAAATATGATTCTTTGTTTTAATCTTTATATTGTTTAAGTAGATAAGGCTTGTTATAATTATTGGATGCTATACAGTATATCAAATTTGAGAATATAAGTGAGGTGACATTGTAATCTATACAGTCATTTTAAGAATCTGTATCATAAGAATGTTGAATAACTAGACACTGTATGAATATGTAGAGATTGCAGGTTTAAATATTATAAATTAGTTTTTAAAGGACATTGTAAAAAGTGTTAGTTTTAAGCAGGGCTTGATTTCAAGGGGAACGCGCCGGAACGGCGTTCCGGGACCTCTTGGGAAAAAAATAAATTACCGTAAAAATATATGAAAAGAAAAATTTAATTATTTAAAAAGTTACTACTATTTTTTAAATTGTGCCCCTCATCAGCCCCACTATAAGACTAGACATTTGTTAAAATCAAAAACCAATACTAATCTTAACTACTATCGTTCATTTTTTCTTTAAAGTTCTACCTAAAATTCTCTTGTAAGTATAACATACTATTTTGAAATATTTCAACAGGGCTCACTTGAAGATGACATTCGCAGTTTTTCGCAAATTAATCTAATCAATACATCGTTAAGAGTATCTCTAAAGACAAAAACTGTATACAACCCTCTTATTTGTGAAAATTAATGGACCTCCTCTCCATTTATTTGAGTCATCAAAGTACGTGGATTCATGGCTGATTTCTGGTCATAATACGATATTGGACACAAAGAGTAAGGAAAGGTAAAGAAACAAGCAATATGGCGACACAATAATGAAACTATGGAAACTTTTGTAAAATACCGAACCACTGCAACTATCACTTAACGTTTGATTGAGGCTCCGGGATGACGCCATCATGAGTGACATGTTTTCGATTGTCGTGCGGCTGACCTGAAGATAAAGCTCTTTAGAAATATGAGTAAACTTTATCATTTTAGGTACATGTTTATACTATGTTACATATTTTATAAGGCTTTAAAAATGTAGACTTTCTTTGTAAAAACTTGATGTAAACTTATACGCTAATATAAATTATAAGTATATTTGTGTCTGTACAACTTTTGAATTGATGCGTTCCGGCACCTATAATTATAGAAGTCAACCACTGGTTTTAAGTAAATTTGGACTAGTAAAACAACTTTAAGTGAAGTTAGATAATGCGTAAGGGTGCTTAGCCGAGTGTGTAGTGCGCGTGTGCGAGGGTACGTAATTATTTTATGTGATATTCTTAAAAATACGTTAATTGAAATAACATTTGAGATATGGAAATTTTAGATATGGGACTTACATCGAAACACTAGTAATAATAAGACTTACCTGATGACAATAGATATTTTAAAAGTTGTATGGGTTTTCTAAGTAAAAAGGTTTTATGGCCTTATATCTTAAGTAGTAAAAATATTTAGGATTTCTGGAAGATAATTATTATGTTTGGAAGCATTCTTGTACAAGAATATTTATTATCTGTAAAAGAAGTCGGCGGGGGCTGTGTCGGAGCCACGGCCGCAAATCTTCAGAGCGTAGAATACGTCTGTGTGCTTTAGGGTTGCTAATGTGTTATGAATACAACATCAAAAATGTACTGCAGGAACGGATAAAGGTATAGTTCCGATGCCGCTAAATATCATTTGTTTATTTACTTGTTACTATGGTAATTAATTCTGGTCTCCATGGTGTTGCAACGGCATCACTTTAACAGCCACAATCTTTAAGTCCATCTGGAACCACAGTCTGGCATAAACGTCACACGCGTGTTCAAATTCATTATTAAAGAATGTTTTGTGGATGTGCTTTGTAGCTAACTGCCACGTTTTGATGAATTCGATCGGCTGATACACTTGCGAAGTCGGGCGCTCTTCCTCATCCAACTCGACTTCAGTATTTATTTCCTTATCTTTTAAGCGTTGTCGGTAAATCCTCTGACGTTCGGCATTAGTCATTTTAGGTTTTTTGAATTTCCCATAATTTTTTCTACTCTCATGTATGCGTTTACGATACTTTTAAGCACGTTTAGCATCCATATACCGCGACATTTTTTCCGAACACACGATTTTTACAACTTGAATTACAATTATTCAAACCTCTTAATAACATCACCGCTATTACGGTACACTATGTAGATAGTACTCGATGAGACAATTTTAACGACACCTCACTCAACGTTCTATCGCATCGGGAACCGGAGAAATACTAATTTTAGTGCGCACCGAGCGGAGCAAAACATTTCTAATTCTCCCCACGCTCACCCGCGCTGGATGATGCAATAGCCCACTTATATTGTGCTATTTATTATCTTTGTTCCTTGATCTGTCGAATGGTACCTTATATAAGCGTGAATCTTTTGTCGTTTAGATAATATTTAAATTTCAAACGTGACGTGAAAACGTAACGCTCGATTTTCTGGTTGGGGGTGCCTATTGCTGGCCTGAAAGGTAAGACGTATTCTACGTCAAAAACCATGAGTAGGGGTTACCGAAGAACTAATCAGATTACGAGAATTCAGTCGATGAAAATTACTTTAAGCCGATAGACAAGTTTCCCTTGGAAATCGATAACGTGCAAACTCTGCTTTGGTATCAGACGTTAGGTCAGTCAATCGCGACAGAAACAAGTTAGAAATACTTAGAGTTACTGCTAGAATTTTTATAATTGTGCTAATCCGCCAAACTTCGAGATATTCCGACTAGGATGTATATGGGCACTTCAAGTTCACTGGAACGTTGTTAGCAAGTACACCAGTTAAGCAGTAACAGTGTTGATTTGCTATGAAAGTGTATATAACCGCGCCCGTGAGAAATAGCTGCACGACCGAAAGCGACCCTGAGGCCGGACAGAGTATACCGTTCCACTTACTCATCCAGATTCAGTATCAACTTGTCGTCTGAAGGATCTGCAGTCGACATTACAGCCAAGTAAACTTGTGTTATTTATATACACTTATAAAACATATTTAAATAAGACAAAAATGTTAAATAGGTAAAGGTCAACAGAGCCAGGTTAATTATTTTTTATGAACTGCATTTACAGTTCAGTAGTTTGTCATAAAATGATAGCATCATTAATAAATCCGATTTATTCCAATAATATATATCTCGACTACTTATTCTATGCGACACCCATACATCGAAATATTTATTAGAACATTTTAATAACAAACATAATTCGTTTTGTTTTAGAACGAAACGGAAGTCTTGGGAAAAGTTAAGTATTTGTTGAAAGTAGTTCAACCTACAGTCGCACATATCAAGTAGACATAGATACTACTATCAAGTAGACTTGCGCCACTACGCAATTGTTTGCAACACGTTTATGTAATAAGTGTAAAATGTAGTTTTTGTTTGCTTAGAAACTAGAGTCAGCAGTTTGGTGCACTTTAAAACAAAATAAACGCACGCGCGCAGATTATACAAAGAAAAAGCTGGATCAAATTTTCAGATTCAAAGTCTCAGATTGCCTTGGTTTATATATACATGACTATTATTAACAGGTGTTTCGAATTTCGCTAACGTTATAACAGTGTATTAGACATGAGGCTATTTATTACTGAATTCGTGTTTTCAGCACTGAGACAAAGGAACATTGCTCTTCTGCAATTGTCTCACTGTAATTGTACAACACATTTTTTTCTGTAAACAGGTCATTAATTACACGAAGTCACACACAAAAGTATAATTTAGAAAAGTCGTTTGTTTCCTCATAACTTGTACATTTTTAGATGTTCAAAGGCATGTGAATTACAAATATAATTTTTAATAAACCGTTCGGAATAATAAATTTTCAATATTATTACTATTATTTTGTACAATGTTTACACATTTTCCGGGATCATAGATTACAGAAGTGATTAAATTCTCATTTCGCATTATTGAATCTATTCGGCTGCATTCTATTTGTTTATTTTTAACATTTTCTTTTTTTTATTGAATGGAGAGTTAGTCGATTGCATTAACACCCAACCTGGAGGACCAGGTAATTTATTCAAGGTTTATTCCTTTAGCCTTTGATAAACCAATATCCAACTACAAGGCAGCAGCTGCTAGTTTTTTTATCCCCCCCGGGTATTTTATTTGTGTAAATAAATGATGTTCAATTTAGCATCAAGGATGATGCATATATAATTACATTAATTAATTAACGTGTTGCTCCCCATAAATCCATATTAGGGAAGTACAAAACAGTCCAAAGTACTTTCTTAGTGCAAAGTAAAAATACGTGTTGCTTTCATTTCAAAGATTAGATAACAATGGTTTTGGATTTTTAGTTTACTGCTGAAATAAATAAAAGCCATGGTTGAAAAAAACAAGACGTTTAATGTGTATATACAATGTTTATTACACAGTAACACTTAAAATAGAGAACCTGACGTTTTTGAGTTGACAAATTAACAAAACTACAACAACAAATAATTATGTAAACTGAAAAATACAAATATTTATGGTTAATGGAAAAATAAAACAAAAAACACAATGTATTAAGAATAACAACATACGCTCTACATATTGTACATAAAGGACGTTTCTATTTGATTAGCCATAAAATGGGTATTTGTTAAAAAACAAAAATTACCGAAACAAACGAATTCTGCCACGAAAAAAGTGACATGTATGGGTGGCACCCCGCCTTACTTTCGGGTTCGGTGGCTTTCCTGTGGTCTATTCACACAACACTGTGTGAATACACAACACTGTGGCATTAGTCAGGAAAACGAGTACTAGTGAAAAAATGAGTTCAACCGAAAAACACGAGTCTTGCTACAGAAAAGTTACATCTATAGTAACAGATAAAGGGTGGTTCCATACGTTACTTCGAGTTGGGTTTTTTCGTGGTTTTAGCAAACAAAAATCGTTTTATATTACACACTATTCGTTTCCATGTGTAATTTCAGTTTGAATGTTAACCTAACAACATCAACTTTTGGCGTCACAGGCACGCGCCGGTGATATGTTACTGATACAAACATTTTCCATTGAAAAAATTACAGACAAAACAATTGTAATCGCAAGCCAACTATTTTGCAACATACGAAATTAAAATTTGTATGATTTTTTTTCATTTACATAAAATTATATGCGGTATTCACTACATATCGAAGCCGAACAATAGAAACGTCGAAAATAACTGCGGGTACCCATAGAGGTACAGTACCAAAAACTTAATTGAGAATAATTACAATTACAGCAGAATAATTGTTTTACGTCAAACTGTAGCAGAGGTTAAGAAGAAAACATTAGTTTCAATTAAATAGAACCAGCAAGGAGAACAAGGAGGTTAATCAGAGTTACCCTTCTATCCTGATTAACCCGAGATGTAGTGAACGTGGATTTCTTGACTTGTTACTATTGGATAAATTGGCAATGTTGACAAATCGGATTTACTTTTCTCTCACGTTTCAGCTCTACTTTTCTTTAGTTATCTTTCATTGTTGCGACAGTTTCATTACATAGTAGCCTTACATTATTACCTCAATCTAATAGTATTAGATTCACTAAACACACACTGTACAAACTTTCATGTAAAAATCGTTCCACAAATGATAATATAAAATATATCAACTTCGCTTATCACGGAAACATAACTCGTAAATTAAGCAAAGTATTAAAGATACAAACTTAAAAATATCTTATGAGACAGATAATAGAGTTTTTAATAAAATAAAATCTAAAACTAAATTCAACATTCATTATAAAAATGGAGTTTACAAAATAGAATGTTCAGATTCCAATAAATTTTACGTAGGCCAGACGAAGAAAAAACTTTCAGAGAGATACATTCAACACCGTAATGAGTTTTTAAAACCTAATATATACAAATGTAAGTTAGCCACACACAGTTTAAACAATAAACATAAATTTCCAGACGTTACAAATGTCAAATTAATTAAAAACGTACAAAAAAGTAATAAAATCTGAGAAAACCTTAATATTTACAAACAAAATAATAATAATCTACTAATCAAAAAACAAATTCAAATAAAAACAAAACAAGACGTTTTATTTAAAATCATACATTTATTAGAATAGTAAACCATTAAATATATAATAAATAGCTGACTACATAAACATTACAACAATAGAAAATAGAATCGAAGTAAAATCGATTATTCGTTAACTATATTATAAAAGAAACATTTAATTACAAATCAAACAAACCTCTAAAGATACAGAATAATTTCTGTGAAACGTGCGTCAGGTAAAATTAAACCTACTTCCAGTGTAGGTATTTGTAGATATTACATGAGAGAGCTGCAGGAAACTGAACGAGTTACTTACAAAAGTACAATCTTATAGGTATTTCTAATGTTTTAAAATTATCTCTTTATACAACCTTCAACGGGACAATCTTTTTTTTAATAAACTCGTTTGTTCTGAAAAAGATGATTTGTTTCATTTTACTTTAACGGTATTAATTCTGTAAGTTTAAAAAGGCTTAATTACTAATTTATTTTCATAAGGAAGTACAAAAATATTTTAATTTTTCAGAGTACAATCAACATACTAGAATATTTTTGTTGACATAATCCCAACCGAAAGTTAAATTGAGCTGTTAGTAGTCGTCTTATGTTGATGGGAGCATGCTCTGTGGTATTTACCACTCTAACTGGGGCACTTGCAGTTCCCTCTGGTCTCACGGAGCTTCCGGCCATTACATTTCCGCAGTGGCAAATAACCGTGCTGCAATATTGAACATTTAGTGCTCCTAGCATTCGCATCGACCCTGACCGTGCTGTTACTTTAGATTTCACTGTCTTATTAGTCGCACTATATTGATTATATTTACTGCCAATTTTTATGCGATCTCTGTAACTGCAGCAAGAGCAACAGCAGCAGCAGTAGTAGTAGTAGTAGTAGTAGTAGTAGTAGTAGTAGTAATAGTAGTAGTAGTAGTAGTAGTAGTAGTAGTAGTAGTAGTAGCAGTAGTAGTAGTAGTAGTAGTAGTAGTAGTGGTAGTAGTAGTAGTAGTAGTAGTAGTAGTAGTAGTAGTAGTAGTAGTAGTAGTAATAGTAGTAGTAACAGATTGTTGTTGTCCAATTAGTAATTTTAGTTGCCTTTCATAAAACGCAATGACAATGTATTCCAACATTTTTTTCGTGCTGATCTGAATGTCTCTCGGGTTGATCTGGGGCAGGCTTCCTTCAGCCAAATGGAAGGACGTGGGGAGACGTACGCCAGTACAGGCCGGAAGCGAAGAAGATGGAGGTACATTGGTGGTAGAGTAGTGAGTGTGTGTGTATTTCTGTGTAGATTGTAGTGTGTGTCCATATAGGTGAAGAAAGTGGCTGACGGAAATGCCATAAGTTTATACATGAGGGCGGCAGAGACGAGTAACTCAGGTTACGAGTAAAGCTGGAAGGAGGCGACAGAGAGGCGTCATGGTAGGCGGGGGACACAAAGAACACGGCTAAAGACTAGGTAAGTAGTTGGGGAAAAATGTTAATTGTTATGTGATCAGGAAGGATGGCAGGTTGAGTATGTTTGAAGGTGGGAATTAATTCCTTAATTCCTTAAAACGCAATGTATTCCCAGATAAATAGCCCCTAACTGTATATGCAAACACAATACTGCTATCAGTTTGCATAGCTAATGTTTCGTTTGTAAAGTTATTATGATTGTAGAATAGTAGTAGTAGTAATAGTTATAATTATTGTTGTTGTTGTTGTTGTTGTGTTATAAATTGAACTAAAATATCACAAAATTAAGCATTAAAGATTTAGCAGTAGTCGTAATTACAGTTTTCTTAAATTTTTCGCTTAATGTAGTATTTTCACCACCATTGTTCAGCATTTCACAGTTTGGCCCTAACTGTAATCAAATATCTGTGTGCATACAATCTCATCAGTACATTTCCATTTAATCTAATTTTCTGTATAAGTTTATTGTTGGATTATAGTTACGTTAGGCGCCACGAAATTAAAAGTCCCCCAACAGATTGATCGGCAGTAGCTGCCTGTAACGGTGCTGACTAAAAGCCCTCTGAAGCAACTCCAAAAAAGTAAAAAATCCCAGAGTCGCCACCACTTTTTGACTGGCGGAATGTGAAAACGACAACACTGTCTCCACAGAAAAACACAACAACCGGAAACGTTAAACCCTTACACAAGCCCTTCCAGGAGAACTGTTTCAGATATCTGTTTTTCACATTGTTACGACGGTCTTCTTGATCGTCGTATGGTACAGTGGAAAACAAATTATAAGACACCAATGAAGTCACTAAAAAAAAAGCAGCTTTAATTATCACTATTAACAGTTTGTAATCAACATGTTATTCAACAAGATTATACTCGTACAATAATTCATGTTAATCTGTCCACATAAATAATAATGTCAACTATAGAGTCCCGCACAATATTCACTTTTCACAAATAACCCCCTTTAGACACACTGTGTAATCGTCCGAAGTAAACTCGAACCTCACTTAAATAAATCGCCACCAAAACTGAACTAAACAACGCTGAATGCTTGTATTTATACCCCGCTGAGATTCCAGAATAATCCATAATACGCGTCAGATACTAGAAAACACTAGAGTGTAATTGTTTGCGGCCTTTAAAACAGTACGCGCGGACCGGTATGGTCCTGGAATAGTCTCGTTGCGGACGCGTGACAAGTATCACGCAAATTGTCCTTCATCTCACAGTAGCACCAGTAAGTACGCACACACACACTACAGCTGTGTTCCACTGGAATAGCCGAGAAACACGTACAATATTATGTAATGGATTAACAATATTAACTTCACAGTATTAAAGTCATGCGCTTAAAAGTCCCGCTTTCTTCTAGTTAACAGATTGGTCGACAGCAGCTGCTCTGTACCAGTACTGACTATAAGCCTTCCGAAATAACCCTAAAAAATAAAAAATCCCAGATTCGCCACCGCATTTGACTGGCGGAAAGTGAAAAACACAACACTCTCCCTACAAAAGACACAACAACCCAAAACGTTAAATACTTGCACAAAGCCTTACAGAAGAGTTCTGTGTCCAGCAAGGTTTAAGCGAGTCCGATGGGCACAAGTTAAGTCTAGGTGAGATGACAAATATAAACACTTAATGAACGAGGGTCAGTTGAAATGTTCGCGGAGCGACAACTGTAGCTTAGCGGTAAAACAACAATTTTTCGTGTGTCGCAAGATTCGTATTTTGTGTGAAATCCTGTTTAATTCAAAACCTATCTATCAAAATATTCACTGTTTAGAAACTGTTTAAAACTGACGTGTCATGAGTGTTTTGAAGAACGGACAAAATCAAATATCGTAGTCTGATTCTTTGTTAAAAATTGTTTAGCGCCAACGGAAATTAAAATTGGCGAAATTGTAAATGTGTCAGGAGACGCTGCGACTTCAAAACCAACGGTTTGTAAGTAGGCACTTGAGTTTGAACGTGGTCGCACTGGACGCACAAAAAATGTGCAACAACTCCAGATGCGGCAGCCATCTTGCACAATGCTTTTTCACACCAAGTTCTTGAGTTAAAGTACAATGCTCACGCTCATATAAGATGCCTACGGTTTCAGCATTCACTACTCAATCCGCGGTCTTCGAACATACTATAAAGTTTTTTCATTAACGTCATAATTTTTTGTTACACTTTTTGGACGTCCACTGCTGGGATCGTCTTCAGTGCTTGTACGAAATGTTTAAACTCGAGTGTGCCCCACTTACCATTGTTTCTGAAGGGGCAGCATCTCCTAACACATTTACAATTTTGTTTTGATTTTCCATTGGCGCTAAAACATTATTAACAGAGAATTCGTCACAACATGATCTTTGATTTTGTGCACTTTAAAAACACGCGTGACAAGAAAGTTCCAAACAGTTGGTAAAAAGTGAATAGATTGACAGATATATCTGGAGATTAACAGGTGTTAATCTCTTGCAGGCGAATTATACATCTTGCAGCACACGAAATAATTTAGTTCTACCACTGAGCTATAGATGTCGCTCAGCAAAATTTTAAACTGGCCCTCGTATGCCGAATCTTTTATTTATAAATTAATTATAACACAGCTGCAGCTTTCGGACAATCATAATAATTGAGTTTTCCTTTGATTGCATTGGATTGCATTTGATTATCTTCCATTCTTATTAACACACATGGTTATTACGACTTATTTACGAATGGCTTGTAACGTTACACCTTATTCTTCTTTACTGTTTGGCTGCCTTTTTAATGCATAGAAAGAAAGAACCACAGTTCATAGCTTCTACGATTTCCCTCTTGGCTTTCTCATGGTATGGTTTCTTTCTGTTTACTTTTCCGTAACATTCTTAGTCAGGCTGTTGTGTTTTGATTCCAGTTAGCTGATCTCTTCTTCTTTCTAACACCCTTTTAAAATTTCTATCTTCTCGAGCTTTACGGAACAGCTCGTCATTCGCCAGTTTCTCTATTCTACTGGCTTCTCCTAAACATCCTTCTGTATCACCATGCCTCGAAAGCTAGAAGTTTCTTTTCTTCTCTCCTCTATTGTACGAGACTCGCTTATTTACAACGGGACACTCCAGACTTAGGTTCGAAATAATTTCTTCCTGACCTTCATGCTGATATTTTTTTAAATAGGTAGGTTATTATTATTATCATTATTGTTATTTTTGTTGTTGTTGTTAAATTCAGATTTTATTGATTCATTCTACTATTCACTCTTTGTACCTGTAAAAGAAGTTATATAAATTACGGTATAAAACCTTTTTTGTCAAAACTTTATTCGCTTTCAGTGTCAATGGTTACTTTTACTTTTAGATGACACCTCCAAAAGAGGGCAACAACCCTTTCAATAAAACAACTCATATTGGGATAGATGAATTTGATGTGTTTACCTATCAAATTATTATAAACATAACCAAATTTTATACTTATTTGAAATTAGTATACTCACTAGTTACTGTGACTTACTCCTCAACGTTTGGAAAAATGTACTATGACATAAAGTGGCAGTGAGGTAAACAAATGCAAGATTCCGGTAATTTCCTGGCTGTTACATAATTGTTTGCAAATCAACCACCTTTTAAGCAAAGCGAAAAATGGTAGATTAGAATGAGGTAATTTATGTGAATTGTCTGATATTATACAATAATATAATATTATTAATATAACTAATAGACATTACATGTACAGTTCCTGATTTAGTCCTTTCTCTTATTTATTTTTAACAGTAGTAGATGTCGACTTTATAGAAATTAACATTAATTTCACTATTATATAAAAACAATTTCCATTTTTCACTATCTATATTTAAAGATCCAAGTTTTTTACTGTCTAAATTTCTCACTATCCATATGTAAAGATGAATATTTTTCACTATCCATATTTAACGACCCATATTTTTCACTATCCATAATTAAAGATCCATGTTTTTTCACTGTCCATATTTTAAGATCCATATTTGTTACTATCCAAATTCTTACATTCTCTATATATTTAAAAAACACTTTGTTCAAGTCGACACTCCTACTGTTAACTTCTAAATACGAAATTTTGCCCATCATTTTTTCTGACGACAATGAATTCATTCATGCTTGAAATTCAGTATGTTGTTTGCAAGTTTTATTTTGCCACTTGGGTTACATTTGTTACCTATAGTTTTATAGATTTAACCAGTTTTACCTTATTAGGTTTTATTATTAAGTAAGATGAATGTTAACTGTTATTTCACTAAGTTATCACAAACTGAAGCCAAATGGTCAGTCATCTCTTAAAACCGTTATATATTTCAGATTATTTAAATAGAAATATAAAAAGCAAGGCACGTTTGCCATTTCTGGCTATTTCGACTATTTTTTTTTAAATATAATCAATTCACTACCGACTCGGAACACAAAGTTTTTTACGGGTAAAAACGTAAAACGTTTACCTTATAGCCTGAACAGGTTTCGCTTTTAAAAAGCTTCTTCAGAGGCTGCCGTTGGTAGCATGTCCGTCTTTCTCTTGGCGATGGTATCGACTTTTGAAAGATCGATGTTGTGTGTGTGGGGTGTGATATGTTCGAATAATGGATGTGATTTGATTTGTGTTTGTTCGTTTAGGATGTCGTTTTTATGCGTTTTCGTGTGTTTGAATGTTTCCAATTGTTCTAGAGTGTCTAGTTTTCGGCCTTTTGTGTGTACGTGTAGAATGTCCATGTTATTATCGATGTTTTTATTCATGTTTTATTGTCCATGTTATTTTTTTTTCTTTGAACATCGTCTTCACGAATTTTTTTATAAAAGTGAGAACGCTCCGTGTCTTGTAATATTTTCAGCATCTATTTTCTCTACACTACTAAATGCTGCAAATGAATTTTTTTCCGTAAACTATCGTTTTTACATGCAAATTTAGTCAGAAAAATTTATTTATACAACTAACAACTTAATTTTTTCTTTATACCCGCCATTTTTATAATAAAAACAGGCATACATGCGGGTGCTCGCAGGCATGTAAGAAGCGCCGTACATACTCTGTTTCCCTCACTTATGTTACGAGAATGATTTTGTGAATTTTAGTTACGCAATATCGGAATTTAGACAGTTTATCGGAGTAAAATATGCAAGCTGTGTTGTGAATCTGATGTTATATTGTGATGATCTTATTATTAGCATTTTGTAATGTTGAATATTATCATCGAGATCTAGTGCAAAGAAACCTTGTTTACAACACCGAATGCAAACATTTGTTTATTAAAATATATTAAGAAATGAACGTTAATTATTATTAATAACATCTGTACTGTGATAAATTCTTGTAACACAATAACTGTTATTGATTTCATACACGCCTTGAAAACGAAAGTCGTCAAAAAACTATAAGATAAAGTAAAGCAGTGGTGACTTTCACATAGAGGAAAGCTTTACAGTTATCATCACTACTGAGCGTGAAGCTGCTATACTTGACAGTTCAATTTCCTTATTCGTAGATAAACGCTGTAATAAATCATCCAACACTTTTTTATGTCCTGGAAGTTTGCTATTTATCTACACTTATCAGGTTAATTCTTTTTGAAGTTTTCTTACTTTACTTTGTTATTTTACAAATCGCCATAATTTGGGAACATCACAACTACTTTACATATTACATATATAATTTTAATGTATAATTTAGGTATAACTTGTAATTATATTAAGACATTAACATTTAATACTACGTGCAATTTGCAATTTATACAATACTACGTGAAATAAAGTGTAAAGATAAGTTCGAAAGTTTTCAATTTTCGAATTCAATGTTTGTCCTTGCTTTCGTACCGTGCTACAATGTGCGACAGAGTATCAAACAAAACTGTTTAGCATAAAAATTGTATTCACAGTTACCTTATAACATTATAAGAATATATAAATATTTCTAAAACTTCTTAAAATATATCATTATCTTTTAATATTACAACGTATTTCATATTTGAAATTTATCACGAAACAAGTCTTATTATTTATTGAGCAAAATATAATTTATCCTTTAATGTTTTCTGTCATAATTCGTACTGTCTCATCAGTAGAAATCAAAAGAAAATTTTATTTAATTAAGCAGGTAGCTTTCGCAGTTTGCGCAAATCAATAGCCTCTACACTCATATACGCAAATTTATACACATCTATATATTGAACACTTCATTACATTATCATCATCATCTTCATCTTCTACTTAACGGTTTTAGGCTTTAGCGGACTGTTCCTATTCCACAGTCCACCTTTTCTTAGGTCTACCAACTTTTCGTCTGCCTCTAGGGTTGTAATATTTCGCTATCTTCTGTATTCTACTTTCTTCCATTCTATTGATGTGTTGAATCCATTTTCTTCTGTATTCTTTAGTCCTTTCATTAACTGGATTAAAAAAATACCAAAATCACTTCTTATTTTTCATTTCTTATATAAAGTCGTCTATTACACCTTTTAACTGATCTCAGAAATTTAATTTCTGCTGTTCGTATCTTCTGTTCATCTTTTTCTTTATGACCAAAGTTTGAAAACCATACAGCAGTGTAAGTATTGCTATTGTTTTATAAAATTTTATTTGGTTTCTTTTCACAATTCAACAGTAGCATCGGAAACCAGGAAATTTCACTAAAACTCTATTTATTATAACGGTTGTCTAGTATATAATATTATATAAATGTGTGTGTGTTTCTGTGTGTTTTTTGTGTATGTGTGAGTAACACAAAAAGAGAATGTGTGTCGGAGCTGGAGACTTAGGCTATTACTTTGAATTCCCTTGTGCCAACACCACGTGGTGTGCTTTAAATACCATTGAACGTGATAAATTCCGGATCTATAAGCCCACCTTTGTCTCTCTTTTCGGTGAAATACAACAATCCCCTTTATATAAACTTAGTTTGTTTTATTACTTTAGTTATTTGCTGTTATAAAGTTTTCGTTCCTGCAATCTGTTTAATTCCCACTACTTATAATTAACAGTTATTTCATTTCACTAAGCGTCTTCTGTCTATTCTGTCACAGAATGCTACACGTCGCGGTGCACTACCTGTGACGTACTCGTTCATGTATATGTATATTAGCGGAATCTTACATTTGTTTACCTCACTTCCATTTTATGTCATTGTATAATTTTCCAAACTTTGAGGAGTAAGTCACAGTAACTTAGGGACTTTAATTTAAAATATTTGGTTATGTTTATAATAATTTAATAGGTAAACGAATCAAAATATTAGTACTCTATCCCAATACGAGTTGCTTAATTGAAAGGGTTGTTGCCCCCTTTTGGAGGCGTTATCTAAAAGTAAAAGTAAGCACTGAAACGAAAAGAGAATAAAGTTTTGACAAAAAAGATTTTATGCATTAGTTTATATAATTTATTTTAAATGTAGAATGAGTGAATAGTAGAATAAATCAGTAAAAACTGCATTTAAACTGAATTTAACAATAATAATAATAATACAATAATATAATTAAATTGTAATTATAATAACCTATGCACTATAAAAAAGATCAGCATGTAGGTCAGGAAGAAATTCTTTCAAACCTACGTCTGGATGTCCCGTTGTATAGAAGCGAGTCTCGGACAATAGAGGAGAGATAAAAAGAAACTTCTAGCTTTCCAGGCACGGTGATACAGAAGGGGATGTTTAGGAGAAGCTAGTAGAATAGAGAAACTGACGAATGAGGAGCAGTCCCGTAAAGTTCGAGAGATAAACGTTTTGTAAGACAACTAGAAATGAAAAGAGCTCAGCTAACTGGAATCAAAACACAACAGCATAACTAAGAATGTCAGGGAATCGAAAACAGAGAGAACCCCACCAAAGAGGAAGTCATAGAGGGATATCATAGAAGCTATGAACTGTGGTTCTTTCTTCCTACGCATCAAAAGGCAGCCAAACAATAAAGAAGAATAAGGTGTAACGCTACAAACCATTCTTAAATAAGTCGTAATCACCATGTATGTTAATAAAAATAGAAGGTAATCAAATGCAATCAAAGGAAAATTCAATTATTATGATTTTCCGAAAGCTTCAGCTGTGTTATAACTAAATTGTAAATGAAAATATTCAGCATATAAGGTATCATTTTAACCTATATTTTTAGAAATCTTTTTGTGTCTGACAAAATACACTTTTCTCCTGTATTTCAACAAATTTCTTAAACAAAGTAGAGTGAAAACATTAACACGAGAGTATATAAATGAATGAAATTAATGTGTCGATTGAATTTTTCGAGAAATTTTTTTTAAGAACACTTTACATTAACTGCTTTTATTCGTCATCTCACTCCGACCTAATCGGTCTCGTTTAAATGTAGCTGGACACAGAACTCTTCTGGAAGGGCTTGTGTATGTGTTTAACGTTGCTGCGGCACTTCCCGCTGCTAGGCCCCGGAAGTGTTCAGCATACACACAAATAACATAAAGTAATATCTAAGTACATTAAAATGCTTAAGACACCTTTCCTGTGTTACAACTTATTTCTCAAGTGTTTCTATAATTAATATAATTCTGTAAAGGGAGGAGGTGCGAGTAAAAGAAATTGTTGAAAGCATCAATCTGTGAGCTGAGTCGGATGCAACCCGTTTATTTCAAAAACGTTACGAGCCTCTAAAATTTACTTAATTGTGTGCCAGTCAGCAACGGTCAGTACTGAGCTAATTTTTTTTTGAAAAAATAAATATAAAAAATATTAAATGCTAAATATGGGGGTGTCGCATAAATCGATGCTAGTTTACAAAATGGTATACAGCGTACACGCTGTGATCTATATATAAATTTCTGACACTGTTATCTATCGCAAAAGTTTATAAAATTGTTTCTGACACTTATGACGAGTAACTAGTTTGTCTCGCTTTTGCTTCCTGATTATGCAGCAACTAGCACCGTAAGTAATTAGGTAAAAATGTTACTTGGCAATCCATATAAATCCTTTTTGCAACCTGCTGTATCTGGTCACTACGGCCGCGTGTTCCTCCGTACCTGGTCTGAACCACTGCTATGTCTGTGCTGGAAGATCGTGTAAAACTGTACGAAGTTCGTGTTCTCGTGTCTTCTGTCCGGAACGTTGAACCAAGTTTTGAACTGAAAGTTTTCACATGTTTTAGTACACTTTATACCCACATCGTTCGATTAACACGCACACATGCATTCTAACAGTGCGTGTTACAATTTACAATATTACAAAATAGCATTACAAGGTTACGACTTCAAATTACATATATAACGAGTACTGACACTGAACCTTACATATCTTTTTTTTTATCAAGTTGACTGACTGAAATTTAAATTTAGGCGAGGCTGACTTTTACAGACAAGATACATCTTGGTTGGTTACGGATAACAATCTTTTTACATCTATTACAAGTATTCTTTTTTGTTACAAACGTAATACACAAAATTATTAGCCACTAGCATTGATTTACGATAGCTCAAAAACAATCATAGTTACCTTGGTTATTGAGGCTCCCATACTTGAGGAAAGTCCGGCGACCAAGGGGAGGGCGTGACGTCAGGGCGTCGGGCAAGGTACAATTCGCGGATTGTTGCATTCGGCGGGAGACGAATGATTGCAACAGACTCCCCCCCCCCGAAAGACAAGCGTCGGGTGCAGGAGCGACGGTTGTCCAGGGTTAAATTCAGCGAAATTAATCGGTACGGTCAGTGTAGCCAAACAGAGTCGAGTCAGGGGAAATCCGTAGCTTATTTACGTAAATGGGAAAATTCAGATACTAGCGCGGCACTAGCCGCCATCTGGAAACAACTCAAAGGGCTACCTTCCGTCACCTTGGAAACGTTGCCTGCGCGCAGCAACGCTTCCTCCCTGAAAGTGAACGACGAGGGGGTGATCAGTCCCCGCGCCGCTCACCAGGGAAAGTGACCGAAAGCGAGGTTACAGTATAATATTTTGATGAGCAAGGAACATGTTCACGCCCGAACATGAGGACTGCGACTCAGTATGTGAGGGTACAACAGACTTGAGTTACAACAAGAGCCGAGAAGGGTGATTGGTCAAGAGCATGGACAACCAACCGCGCGGTTGAGAGCGAGAGATCAAAGAGGAGGGGTCACTCACCTTAAAAGCGCTTTATAACCACAGCAACTTCTCTTTACAGCACACGGACGACAAGTTGGAGAGCACATCTCTCCCTCGTCCGATCGTGCGAGGTGAGACAAAGGGGGTAGGTCGCACCATTACCGCTACCTGGGTACATGGCTAAACTGGATGCCGGTGGGGGGGCACACCAGACTACATTCACTGGCAAGGGGGGTACACCAGACTACATTCACTGGCAAAAGGGGGGGCACGCCAGACTACATTCACTGGCAAAAGGGGGGGGTCACTCACCTTTAAAGCGCTGTATGACCACAGCAACTTCTCTCTACGGCACACGGACGACAAGTTGGAGAGCACACCTCTCCCTCGTCCGATCGTGCGAGGTGAGATAAAGTGGTTAGTCGCACCATTACCGCTACCTGGGTACATGGCTAAACTGCGACCGGGGGGCACACCAGGCTACATTCACTGGCAAAGGGGGGTACGCCAGACTACATACAATGGCAAAGGGGGGGTCACACTCTTTACGAGCCTTTTTTCTTTTACGAGTTTCTTTCCTGACCTCTCTCTCTCAGCGCAAAAGCTTTGCACAGTCGCTTATTACGAAGTCATCGATTCATTATAAAATAATTTACCGTGACAAGGAAATGCTAGTTGACACGACTTGACAGTCGGGATCCGTTTTTCTGAATGCCGCGTATATTAATTCATAGTTAACGCAAACCGATTAACATGAAACAGGTGATAACGTGTGTGTGACAACTGACAACGAACATTTTCTATTAGTAAAAGGCTGCTATTTTACGAAAATTTTAATTTTCGATTTTACTTGTAACGCCTTCTACGAAACAAAATCGGATTTACAGAGATGCGCACGTTTCTAAATAAAATTTACCGAATTAATAGAGTACGTCACTATTATACAAACAACAGATGCACTAAACATATTTTGAATAACAGCAGATTGGGAGGCGGTTAGCGAACTGGACAATCAGACATACGGCACGGTGAGCAAAGTACGGGGTTATTAAGCCGAGTATGTGGAGAAAACATACAAAGCGCAACGATAAGGGAGCAGCTGGTCGGTGGAATGTAGATAAGACGTGCACAGGTTAGCCTTATCTGCCAGACAAAGTTCACCTAGCGGTTTTCTACTCGCGAGCGAATAATTTGAACGATCTGATTTCACGGCAACTTACAGCAAAGACCTACTCGCGACAAAATTGTTAACTACGCATATAAAATTTACAATACATAATCCTATACAATACAAAATTCTATACAAAACTTCACGCGACCAATACCGTGCAATACAAACAATACAAAATTTCAACACACACAACATCAACAAAATTACTCTTGATAACTATGGCTTATAACCCATTAAATTGAATTAAATACCTAGTAACCCATGGACAAAGGAAAACTCAAAATAACCACGTTCCGGCTACCACTTCTGCTGCAGTAGCAGTACACACAAATGACATAATATAATATCTAAGTACATCAAAATGCTTAAGACACCTTTCCTGTGTTACAACTTATTTCTCAAGTGTTTCTATAATTAATATAATTCTGTAAAGGGAGGAGGTGCGAGTAAAAGAAATTGTTGAAAGCATCAATCTGTGAGCTGAGTCGGATGCGAGCCGTTTATTTCAAAAACGTTACGAGCCTCTAAAATTTACTTAATTGTGTGCCAGTCAGCAACGGTCAGTACTGAGCTAATTTTTTTTTGAAAAACTAAATATAAAAAATATTAAATGCTAAATATGGGGGTGTCGCATAAATCGATGCTAGTTTACAAAATGGTATACAGCGTACACGCTGTGATCTATATATAAATTTCTGACACTGTTATCTATCGCAAAAGTTTATAAAATTGTTTCTGACACTTATGACGAGTAACTAGTTTGTCTCGCTTTTGCTTCCTGATTATGCAGCAACTAGCACCGTAAGTTATTAGGTAAAAATGTTACTTGGCAATCCATATAAATCCTTTTTGCAACCTGCTGTATCTGGTCACTACGGCCGCGTGTTCCTCCGTACCTGGTCTGAACCACTGCTATGTCTGTGCTGGAAGATCGTGTAAAACTGTACGAAGTTCGTGTTCTCGTGTCTTCTGTCCGGAACGTTGAACCAAGTTTTGAACTGAAAGTTTTCACATGTTTTAGTACACTTTATACCCACATCGTTCGATTAACACGCACACATGCATTCTAACAGTGCGTGTTACAATTTACAATATTACAAAATAGCATTACAAGGTTACGACTTCAAATTACATATATAACGAGTACTGACACTGAACCTTACATATCTTTTTTTTTTATCAAGTTGACTGACTGAAATTTAAATTTAGGCGAGGCTGACTTTTACAGACAAGATACATCTTGGTTGGTTACGGATAACAATCTTTTTACATCTATTACAAGTATTCTTTTTTGTTACAAACGTAATACACAAAATTATTAGCCACTAGCATTGATTTACGATAGCTCAAAAACAATCATAGTTACCTTAATTATTGAGGCTCCCATACTTGAGGAAAGTCCGGCGACGGGCCGCTCAGCTCACAGCGTTTGATGGGAGACTGACGAGATTTAACAAAACATGCGATAGGGTTGGTAAAGGGGAGGTCGTGACGTCAGGGCGTCGGGCAAGGTACAATTCGCGGATTGTTGCATTCGGCGGGAGACGAATGATTGCAACCGACTCCCCCCCCCCCGAAAGACAAGCGTCTGGTGCAGGAGCGACGGTTGTCCAGGGATAAATTCAGCGAAATTAATCGGTACGGTCAGTGTAGCCAAACAGAGTCGAGTCAGGGGAAATCCGTAGCTTATTTACGTAAATGGGAAAATTCAGATACTAGCGCGGCACTAGCCGCCATCTGGAAACAACTCAAAGGGCTACCTTCCGTCACCTTGGAAACGTTGCCTGCGCGCAGCAACGCTTCCTCCCTGAAAGTGAACGACGAGGGGGTGATCAGTCCCCGCGCCGCTCACCAGGCAAAGTGACCGAAAGCGAGGTTACAGTATAATATTTTGATGAGCAAGGAACATGTTCACGCCCGAACATGAGGACTGCGACTCAGTATGTGAGGGTACAACAGACTTGAGTTACAACAAGAGCCGAGAAGGGTGATTGGTCAAGAGCATGGACAACCAACCGCGCGGTTGAGAGCGAGAGATCAAAGAGGAGGGGTCACTCACCTTAAAAGCGCTTTATAACCACAGCAACTTCTCTTTACAGCACACGGACGACAAGTTGGAGAGCACATCTCTCCCTCGTCCGATCGTGCGAGGTGAGACAAAGGGGGTAGGTCGCACCATTACCGCTACCTGGGTACATGGCTAAACTGGATGCCGGTGGGGGGGCACACCAGACTACATTCACTGGCAAGGGGGGTACACCAGACTACATTCACTGGCAAAAGGGGGGGCACGCCAGACTACATTCACTGGCAAAAGGGGGGGGTCACTCACCTTTAAAGCGCTGTATGACCACAGCAACTTCTCTCTACGGCACACGGACGACAAGTTGGAGAGCACACCTCTCCCTCGTCCGATCGTGCGAGGTGAGATAAAGGGGTTAGTCGCACAATTACCGCTACCTGGGTACATGGCTAAACTGCGACCGGGGGGCACACCAGGCTAAATTCACTGGCAAAGGGGGGTACGCCAGACTACATACAATGGCAAAGGGGGGGGTCACACTCTTTACGAGCCTTTTTTCTTTTACGAGTTTCTTTCCTGACCTCTCTCTCTCAGCGCAAAAGCTTTGCACAGTCGCTTATTACGAAGTCATCGATTCATTATAAAATAATTTACCGTGACAAGGAAATGCTAGTTGACACGACTTGACAGTCGGGATCCGTTTTTCTGAATGCCGCGTATATTAATTCATAGTTAACGCAAACCGATTAACATGAAACAGGTGATAACGTGTGTGTGACAACTGACAACGAACATTTTCTATTAGTAAAAGGCTGCTATTTTACGAAAATTTTAATTTTCGATTTTACTTGTAACGCCTTCTACGAAACAAAATCGGATTTACAGAGATGCGCACGTTTCTAAATAAAATTTACCGAATTAATAGAGTACGTCACTATTATACAAACAACAGATGCACTAAACATATTTTGAATAACAGCAGATTGGGAGGCGGTTAGCGAACTGGACAATCAGACATACGGCACGGTGAGCAAAGTACGGGGTTATTAAGCCGAGTATGTGGAGAAAACATACAAAGCGCAACGATAAGGGAGCAGCTGGTCGGTGGAATGTAGATAAGACGTGCACAGGTTAGTCTTATCTGCCAGACAAAGTTCACCTAGCGGTTTTCTACTCGCGAGCGAATAATTTGAACGATCTGATTTCACGGCAACTTACAGCAAAGACCTACTCGCGACAAAATTGTTAACTACGCATATAACATTTACAATACATAATCCTATACAATACAAAATTCTATACAAAACTTCACGCGACCAATACCGTGCAATACAAACAATACAAAATTTCAACACACACAACATCAACAAAATTACTCTTGATAACTATGGCTTATAACCCATTAAATTGAATTAAATACCTAGTAACCCATGGACAAAGGAAAACTCAAAATAACCACGTTCCGGCTACCACTTCTGCTGCAGTAGCAGTACACACAAATGACATAATATAATATCTAAGTACATCAAAATGCTTAAGACACCTTTCCTGTGTTACAACTTATTTCTCAAGTGTTTCTATAATTAATATAATTCTGTAAAGGGAGGAGGTGCGAGTAAAAGAAATTGTTGAAAGCATCAATCTGTGAGCTGAGTCGGATGCGAGCCGTTTATTTCAAAAACGTTACGAGCCTCTAAAATTTACTTAATTGTGTGCCAGTCAGCAACGGTCAGTACTGAGCTAATTTTTTTTTGAAAAACTAAATATAAAAAATATTAAATGCTAAATATGGGGGTGTCGCATAAATCGATGCTAGTTTACAAAATGGTATACAGCGTACACGCTGTGATCTATATATAAATTTCTGACACTGTTATCTATCGCAAAAGTTTATAAAATTGTTTCTGACACTTATGACGAGTAACTAGTTTGTCTCGCTTTTGCTTCCTGATTATGCAGCAACTAGCACCGTAAGTTATTAGGTAAA
This sequence comes from Magicicada septendecula, assembly GCA_034769895.1. Taxonomy (NCBI): domain Eukaryota; kingdom Metazoa; phylum Arthropoda; class Insecta; order Hemiptera; family Cicadidae; genus Magicicada; species Magicicada septendecula. Next base: position 35,247,377 of record CM068369.1, read on the forward strand.
AATGTTACTTGGCAATCCATATAAATCCTTTTTGCAACCTGCTGTATCTGGTCACTACGGCCGCGTGTTCCTCCGTACCTGGTCTGAACCACTGCTATGTCTGTGCTGGAAGATCGTGTAAAACTGTACGAAGTTCGTGTTCTCGTGTCTTCTGTCCGGAACGTTGAACCAAGTTTTGAACTGAAAGTTTTCACATGTTTTAGTACACTTTATACCCACATCGTTCGATTAACACGCACACATGCATTCTAAAAGTGCGTGTTACAATTTACAATATTACAAAATAGCATTACAAGGTTACGACTTCAAATTACATATATAACGAGTACTGACACTGAACCTTACATATCTTTTTTTTTTATCAAGTTGACTGACTGAAATTTAAATTTAGGCGAGGCTGACTTTTACAGACAAGATACATCTTGGTTGGTTACGGATAACAATCTTTTTACATCTATTACAAGTATTCTTTTTTGTTACAAACGTAATACACAAAATTATTAGCCACTAGCATTGATTTACGATAGCTCAAAAACAATCATAGTTACCTTGGTTATTGAGGCTCCCATACTTGAGGAAAGTCCGGCGACGGGCCGCTCAGCTCACAGCGTTTGATGGGAGACTGACGAGATTTAACAAAACATGCGATAGGGTTGGTAAAGGGGAGGGCGTGACGTCAGGGCGTCGGGCAAGGTACAATTCGCGGATTGTTGCATTCGGCGGGAGACGAATGATTGCAACCGACTCCCCCCCCCCGAAAGACAAGCGTCTGGTGCAGGAGCGACGGTTGTCCAGGGTTAAATTCAGCGAAATTAATCGGTACGGTCAGTGTAGCCAAACAGAGTCGAGTCAGGGGAAATCCGTAGCTTATTTACGTAAATGGGAAAATTCAGATACTAGCGCGGCACTAGCCGCCATCTGGAAACAACTCAAAGGGCTACCTTCCGTCACCTTGGAAACGTTGCCTGCGCGCAGCAGCGCTTCCTCCCTGAAAGTGAACGACGAGGGGGTGATCAGTCCCCGCGCCGCTCACCAGGCAAAGTGACCGAAAGCGAGGTTACAGTATAATATTTTGATGAGCAAGGAACATGTTCACGCCCGAACATGAGGACTGCGACTCAGTATGTGAGGGTACAACAGACTTGAGTTACAACAAGAGCCGAGAAGGGTGATTGGTCAAGAGCATGGACAACCAACCGCGCGGTTGAGAGCGAGAGATCAAAGAGGAGGGGTCACTCACCTTAAAAGCGCTTTATAACCACAGCAACTTCTCTTTACAGCACACGGACGACAAGTTGGAGAGCACATCTCTCCCTCGTCCGATCGTGCGAGGTGAGACAAAGGGGGTAGGTCGCACCATTACCGCTACCTGGGTACATGGCTAAACTGGATGCCGGTGGGGGGGCACACCAGACTACATTCACTGGCAAGGGGGGTACACCAGACTACATTCACTGGCAAAAGGGGGGCACGCCAGACTACATTCACTGGCAAAAGGGGGGGGTCACTCACCTTTAAAGCGCTGTATGACCACAGCAACTTCTCTCTACGGCACACGGACGACAAGTTGGAGAGCACACCTCTCCCTCGTCCGATCGTGCGAGGTGAGATAAAGGGGTTAGTCGCACCATTACCGCTACCTGGGTACATGGCTAAACTGCGACCGGGGGGCACACCAGGCTACATTCACTGGCAAAGGGGGGTACGCCAGACTACATACAATGGCAAAGGGGGGGGGGTCACACTCTTTACGAGCCTTTTTTCTTTTACGAGTTTCTTTCCTGACCTCTCTCTCTCAGCGCAAAAGCTTTGCACAGTCGCTTATTACGAAGTCATCGATTCATTATAAAATAATTTACCGTGACAAGGAAATGCTAGTTGACACGACTTGACAGTCGGGATCCGTTTTTCTGAATGCCGCGTATATTAATTCATAGTTAACGCAAACCGATTAACATGAAACAGGTGATAACGTGTGTGTGACAACTGACAACGAACATTTTCTATTAGTAAAAGGCTGCTATTTTACGAAAATTTTAATTTTCGATTTTACTTGTAACGCCTTCTACGAAACAAAATCGGATTTACAGAGATGCGCACGTTTCTAAATAAAATTTACCGAATTAATAGAGTACGTCACTATTATACAAACAACAGATGCACTAAACATATTTTGAATAACAGCAGATTGGGAGGCGGTTAGCGAACTGGACAATCAGACATACGGCACGGTGAGCAAAGTACGGGGTTATTAAGCCGAGTATGTGGAGAAAACATACAAAGCGCAACGATAAGGGAGCAGCTGGTCGGTGGAATGTAGATAAGACGTGCACAGGTTAGTCTTATCTGCCAGACAAAGTTCACCTAGCGGTTTTCTACTCGCGAGCGAATAATTTGAACGATCTGATTTCACGGCAACTTACAGCAAAGACCTACTCGCGACAAAATTGTTAACTACGCATATAACATTTACAATACATAATCCTATACAATACAAAATTCTATACAAAACTTCACGCGACCAATACCGTGCAATACAAACAATACAAAATTTCAACACACACAACATCAACAAAATTACTCTTGATAACTATGGCTTATAACCCATTAAATTGAATTAAATACCTAGTAACCCATGGACAAAGGAAAACTCAAAATAACCACGTTCCGGCTACCACTTCTGCTGCAGTAGCAGTACACACAAATGACATAATATAATATCTAAGTACATCAAAATGCTTAAGACACCTTTCCTGTGTTACAACTTATTTCTCAAGTGTTTCTATAATTAATATAATTCTGTAAAGGGAGGAGGTGCGAGTAAAAGAAATTGTTGAAAGCATCAATCTGTGAGCTGAGTCGGATGCGACCCGTTTATTTCAAAAACGTTACGAGCCTCTAAAATTTACTTAATTGTGTGCCAGTCAGCAACGGTCAGTACTGAGCTAATTTTTTTTTGAAAAACTAAATATAAAAAATATTAAATGCTAAATATGGGGGTGTCGCATAAATCGATGCTAGTTTACAAAATGGTATACAGCGTACACGCTGTGATCTATATATAAATTTCTGACACTGTTATCTATCGCAAAAGTTTATAAAATTGTTTCTGACACTTATGACGAGTAACTAGTTTGTCTCGCTTTTGCTTCCTGATTATGCAGCAACTAGCACCGTAAGTTATTAGGTAAAAATGTTACTTGGCAATCCATATAAATCCTTTTTGCAACCTGCTGTATCTGGTCACTACGGCCGCGTGTTCCTCCGTACCTGGTCTGAACCACTGCTATGTCTGTGCTGGAAGATCGTGTAAAACTGTACGAAGTTCGTGTTCTCGTGTCTTCTGTCCGGAACGTTGAACCAAGTTTTGAACTGAAAGTTTTCACATGTTTTAGTACACTTTATACCCACATCGTTCGATTAACACGCACACATGCATTCTAACAGTGCGTGTTACAATTTACAATATTACAAAATAGCATTACAAGGTTACGACTTCAAATTACATATATAACGAGTACTGACACTGAACCTTACATATCTTTTTTTTTTATCAAGTTGACTGACTGAAATTTAAATTTAGGCGAGGCTGACTTTTACAGACAAGATACATCTTGGTTGGTTACGGATAACAATCTTTTTACATCTATTACAAGTATTCTTTTTTGTTACAAACGTAATACACAAAATTATTAGCCACTAGCATTGATTTACGATAGCTCAAAAACAATCATAGTTACCTTGGTTATTGAGGCTCCCATACTTGAGGAAAGTCCGGCGACGGGCCGCTCAGCTCACAGCGTTTGATGGGAGACTGACGAGATTTAACAAAACATGCGATAGGGTTGGTAAAGGGGAGGTCGTGACGTCAGGGCGTCGGGCAAGGTACAATTCGCGGATTGTTGCATTCGGCGGGAGACGAATGATTGCAACCGACTCCCCCCCCCCGAAAGACAAGCGTCTGGTGCAGGAGCGACGGTTGTCCAGGGATAAATTCAGCGAAATTAATCGGTACGGTCAGTGTAGCCAAACAGAGTCGAGTCAGGGGAAATCCGTAGCTTATTTACGTAAATGGGAAAATTCAGATACTAGCGCGGCACTAGCCGCCATCTGGAAACAACTCAAAGGGCTACCTTCCGTCACCTTGGAAACGTTGCCTGCGCGCAGCAACGCTTCCTCCCTGAAAGTGAACGACGAGGGGGTGATCAGTCCCCGCGCCGCTCACCAGGCAAAGTGACCGAAAGCGAGGTTACAGTATAATATTTTGATGAGCAAGGAACATGTTCACGCCCGAACATGAGGACTGCGACTCAGTATGTGAGGGTACAACAGACTTGAGTTACAACAAGAGCCGAGAAGGGTGATTGGTCAAGAGCATGGACAACCAACCGCGCGGTTGAGAGCGAGAGATCAAAGAGGAGGGGTCACTCACCTTAAAAGCGCTTTATAACCACAGCAACTTCTCTTTACAGCACACGGACGACAAGTTGGAGAGCACATCTCTCCCTCGTCCGATCGTGCGAGGTGAGACAAAGGGGGTAGGTCGCACCATTACCGCTACCTGGGTACATGGCTAAACTGGATGCCGGTGGGGGGGCACACCAGACTACATTCACTGGCAAGGGGGGTACACCAGACTACATTCACTGGCAAAAGGGGGGGCACGCCAGACTACATTCACTGGCAAAAGGGGGGGGTCACTCACCTTTAAAGCGCTGTATGACCACAGCAACTTCTCTCTACGGCACACGGACGACAAGTTGGAGAGCACACCTCTCCCTCGTCCGATCGTGCGAGGTGAGATAAAGGGGTTAGTCGCACAATTACCGCTACCTGGGTACATGGCTAAACTGCGACCGGGGGGCACACCAGGCTAAATTCACTGGCAAAGGGGGGTACGCCAGACTACATACAATGGCAAAGGGGGGGGTCACACTCTTTACGAGCCTTTTTTCTTTTACGAGTTTCTTTCCTGACCTCTCTCTCTCAGCGCAAAAGCTTTGCACAGTCGCTTATTACGAAGTCATCGATTCATTATAAAATAATTTACCGTGACAAGGAAATGCTAGTTGACACGACTTGACAGTCGGGATCCGTTTTTCTGAATGCCGCGTATATTAATTCATAGTTAACGCAAACCGATTAACATGAAACAGGTGATAACGTGTGTGTGACAACTGACAACGAACATTTTCTATTAGTAAAAGGCTGCTATTTTACGAAAATTTTAATTTTCGATTTTACTTGTAACGCCTTCTACGAAACAAAATCGGATTTACAGAGATGCGCACGTTTCTAAATAAAATTTACCGAATTAATAGAGTACGTCACTATTATACAAACAACAGATGCACTAAACATATTTTGAATAACAGCAGATTGGGAGGCGGTTAGCGAACTGGACAATCAGACATACGGCACGGTGAGCAAAGTACGGGGTTATTAAGCCGAGTATGTGGAGAAAACATACAAAGCGCAACGATAAGGGAGCAGCTGGTCGGTGGAATGTAGATAAGACGTGCACAGGTTAGTCTTATCTGCCAGACAAAGTTCACCTAGCGGTTTTCTACTCGCGAGCGAATAATTTGAACGATCTGATTTCACGGCAACTTACAGCAAAGACCTACTCGCGACAAAATTGTTAACTACGCATATAACATTTACAATACATAATCCTATACAATACAAAATTCTATACAAAACTTCACGCGACCAATACCGTGCAATACAAACAATACAAAATTTCAACACACACAACATCAACAAAATTACTCTTGATAACTATGGCTTATAACCCATTAAATTGAATTAAATACCTAGTAACCCATGGACAAAGGAAAACTCAAAATAACCACGTTCCGGCTACCACTTCTGCTGCAGTAGCAGTACACACAAATGACATAATATAATATCTAAGTACATCAAAATGCTTAAGACACCTTTCCTGTGTTACAACTTATTTCTCAAGTGTTTCTATAATTAATATAATTCTGTAAAGGGAGGAGGTGCGAGTAAAAGAAATTGTTGAAAGCATCAATCTGTGAGCTGAGTCGGATGCGAGCCGTTTATTTCAAAAACGTTACGAGCCTCTAAAATTTACTTAATTGTGTGCCAGTCAGCAACGGTCAGTACTGAGCTAATTTTTTTTTGAAAAACTAAATATAAAAAATATTAAATGCTAAATATGGGGGTGTCGCATAAATCGATGCTAGTTTACAAAATGGTATACAGCGTACACGCTGTGATCTATATATAAATTTCTGACACTGTTATCTATCGCAAAAGTTTATAAAATTGTTTCTGACACTTATGACGAGTAACTAGTTTGTCTCGCTTTTGCTTCCTGATTATGCAGCAACTAGCACCGTAAGTTATTAGGTAAAAATGTTACTTGGCAATCCATATAAATCCTTTTTGCAACCTGCTGTATCTGGTCACTACGGCCGCGTGTTCCTCCGTACCTGGTCTGAACCACTGCTATGTCTGTGCTGGAAGATCGTGTAAAACTGTACGAAGTTCGTGTTCTCGTGTCTTCTGTCCGGAACGTTGAACCAAGTTTTGAACTGAAAGTTTTCACATGTTTTAGTACACTTTATACCCACATCGTTCGATTAACACGCACACATGCATTCTAAAAGTGCGTGTTACAATTTACAATATTACAAAATAGCATTACAAGGTTACGACTTCAAATTACATATATAACGAGTACTGACACTGAACCTTACATATCTTTTTTTTTTATCAAGTTGACTGACTGAAATTTAAATTTAGGCGAGGCTGACTTTTACAGACAAGATACATCTTGGTTGGTTACGGATAACAATCTTTTTACATCTATTACAAGTATTCTTTTTTGTTACAAACGTAATACACAAAATTATTAGCCACTAGCATTGATTTACGATAGCTCAAAAACAATCATAGTTACCTTGGTTATTGAGGCTCCCATACTTGAGGAAAGTCCGGCGACGGGCCGCTCAGCTCACAGCGTTTGATGGGAGACTGACGAGATTTAACAAAACATGCGATAGGGTTGGTAAAGGGGAGGGCGTGACGTCAGGGCGTCGGGCAAGGTACAATTCGCGGATTGTTGCATTCGGCGGGAGACGAATGATTGCAACCGACTCCCCCCCCCCGAAAGACAAGCGTCTGGTGCAGGAGCGACGGTTGTCCAGGGTTAAATTCAGCGAAATTAATCGGTACGGTCAGTGTAGCCAAACAGAGTCGAGTCAGGGGAAATCCGTAGCTTATTTACGTAAATGGGAAAATTCAGATACTAGCGCGGCACTAGCCGCCATCTGGAAACAACTCAAAGGGCTACCTTCCGTCACCTTGGAAACGTTGCCTGCGCGCAGCAGCGCTTCCTCCCTGAAAGTGAACGACGAGGGGGTGATCAGTCCCCGCGCCGCTCACCAGGCAAAGTGACCGAAAGCGAGGTTACAGTATAATATTTTGATGAGCAAGGAACATGTTCACGCCCGAACATGAGGACTGCGACTCAGTATGTGAGGGTACAACAGACTTGAGTTACAACAAGAGCCGAGAAGGGTGATTGGTCAAGAGCATGGACAACCAACCGCGCGGTTGAGAGCGAGAGATCAAAGAGGAGGGGTCACTCACCTTAAAAGCGCTTTATAACCACAGCAACTTCTCTTTACAGCACACGGACGACAAGTTGGAGAGCACATCTCTCCCTCGTCCGATCGTGCGAGGTGAGACAAAGGGGGTAGGTCGCACCATTACCGCTACCTGGGTACATGGCTAAACTGGATGCCGGTGGGGGGGCACACCAGACTACATTCACTGGCAAGGGGGGTACACCAGACTACATTCACTGGCAAAAGGGGGGCACGCCAGACTACATTCACTGGCAAAAGGGGGGGGTCACTCACCTTTAAAGCGCTGTATGACCACAGCAACTTCTCTCTACGGCACACGGACGACAAGTTGGAGAGCACACCTCTCCCTCGTCCGATCGTGCGAGGTGAGATAAAGGGGTTAGTCGCACCATTACCGCTACCTGGGTACATGGCTAAACTGCGACCGGGGGGCACACCAGGCTACATTCACTGGCAAAGGGGGGTACGCCAGACTACATACAATGGCAAAGGGGGGGGGGGTCACACTCTTTACGAGCCTTTTTTCTTTTACGAGTTTCTTTCCTGACCTCTCTCTCTCAGCGCAAAAGCTTTGCACAGTCGCTTATTACGAAGTCATCGATTCATTATAAAATAATTTACCGTGACAAGGAAATGCTAGTTGACACGACTTGACAGTCGGGATCCGTTTTTCTGAATGCCGCGTATATTAATTCATAGTTAACGCAAACCGATTAACATGAAACAGGTGATAACGTGTGTGTGACAACTGACAACGAACATTTTCTATTAGTAAAAGGCTGCTATTTTACGAAAATTTTAATTTTCGATTTTACTTGTAACGCCTTCTACGAAACAAAATCGGATTTACAGAGATGCGCACGTTTCTAAATAAAATTTACCGAATTAATAGAGTACGTCACTATTATACAAACAACAGATGCACTAAACATATTTTGAATAACAGCAGATTGGGAGGCGGTTAGCGAACTGGACAATCAGACATACGGCACGGTGAGCAAAGTACGGGGTTATTAAGCCGAGTATGTGGAGAAAACATACAAAGCGCAACGATAAGGGAGCAGCTGGTCGGTGGAATGTAGATAAGACGTGCACAGGTTAGTCTTATCTGCCAGACAAAGTTCACCTAGCGGTTTTCTACTCGCGAGCGAATAATTTGAACGATCTGATTTCACGGCAACTTACAGCAAAGACCTACTCGCGACAAAATTGTTAACTACGCATATAACATTTACAATACATAATCCTATACAATACAAAATTCTATACAAAACTTCACGCGACCAATACCGTGCAATACAAACAATACAAAATTTCAACACACACAACATCAACAAAATTACTCTTGATAACTATGGCTTATAACCCATTAAATTGAATTAAATACCTAGTAACCCATGGACAAAGGAAAACTCAAAATAACCACGTTCCGGCTACCACTTCTGCTGCAGTAGCAGTACACACAAATGACATAATATAATATCTAAGTACATCAAAATGCTTAAGACACCTTTCCTGTGTTACAACTTATTTCTCAAGTGTTTCTATAATTAATATAATTCTGTAAAGGGAGGAGGTGCGAGTAAAAGAAATTGTTGAAAGCATCAATCTGTGAGCTGAGTCGGATGCGACCCGTTTATTTCAAAAACGTTACGAGCCTCTAAAATTTACTTAATTGTGTGCCAGTCAGCAACGGTCAGTACTGAGCTAATTTTTTTTTGAAAAACTAAATATAAAAAATATTAAATGCTAAATATGGGGGTGTCGCATAAATCGATGCTAGTTTACAAAATGGTATACAGCGTACACGCTGTGATCTATATATAAATTTCTGACACTGTTATCTATCGCAAAAGTTTATAAAATTGTTTCTGACACTTATGACGAGTAACTAGTTTGTCTCGCTTTTGCTTCCTGATTATGCAGCAACTAGCACCGTAAGTTATTAGGTAAAAATGTTACTTGGCAATCCATATAAATCCTTTTTGCAACCTGCTGTATCTGGTCACTACGGCCGCGTGTTCCTCCGTACCTGGTCTGAACCACTGCTATGTCTGTGCTGGAAGATCGTGTAAAACTGTACGAAGTTCGTGTTCTCGTGTCTTCTGTCCGGAACGTTGAACCAAGTTTTGAACTGAAAGTTTTCACATGTTTTAGTACACTTTATACCCACATCGTTCGATTAACACGCACACATGCATTCTAAAAGTGCGTGTTACAATTTACAATATTACAAAATAGCATTACAAGGTTACGACTTCAAATTACATATATAACGAGTACTGACACTGAACCTTACATATCTTTCTTTTTATCAAGTTGACTGACTGAAATTTAAATTTAGGCGAGGCTGACTTTTACAGACAAGATACATCTTGGTTGGTTACGGATAACAATCTTTTTACATCTATTACAAGTATTCTTTTTTGTTACAAACGTAATACACAAAATTATTAGCCACTAGCATTGATTTACGATAGCTCAAAAACAATCATAGTTACCTTGGTTATTGAGGCTCCCATACTTGAGGAAAGTCCGGCGACGGGCCGCTCAGCTCACAGCGTTTGATGGGAGACTGACGAGATTTAACAAAACATGCGATAGGGTTGGTAAAGGGGAGGGCGTGACGTCAGGGCGTTGGGCAAGGTACAATTCGCGGATTGTTGCATTCGGCGGGAGACGAATGATTGCAACAACGTTTTGGGTTGTTGTGTCTTTTGTAGGGAGAGTGTTGTGGTTTTCACTTTCCGCCAGTCAAATGCGGTGGCGAATTTGGGATTTTTTTATTTTTTAGGGTTATTTCGGAAGGCTTATAGTCAGTACTGTTACAAGCAGCTGCTGCCGACCAATCTGTTAACTAGAAGAAAGCGGGACTTTTAAGTGCATGACTTTAATACTGTGAAGTAAATATTGTCAAGCCATTACATAATATTCTACGTGTTTCTCGGCTATTCCAGTGGAACACAGCTGTAGTGTGTGTGTGCGTACTTACTGGTGCTACTGTGAGATGAAGGACAATTTGCGTGATACTTGTCACGCGTCCGCAACGAGACTATTCCAGGACCATACCGGTCCGCGCGTACTGTTTTCAACGCCGCAATCACTTACGCTCTAGTGTTTTCTAGTTGCGTTGACGCGTATTATGGATTATTCTGGAATCTCAGCGGGGTATAAATACAAGCATTCAGCGTTGTTTAGTTCAGTTTTGGTGGCGATTTATTTAAGTGAGGTTCGAGTTTACTTATGGCGATTACACAGTGCGTCTAAAGGGGTGTTTTGTGAAAAGTGAATATTGTGCGGGACTCTATAGTTGACATTATTATTTATGTGGACAGATTAACATGAATTATTGTACGAGTATAATCTTGTTGAATAACATGTTGATTACAAACTGTTAATAGTGATAATTAAAGCTGCTTTTTTTAGTGACTTCATTGGTGTCTTATATTTTGTTTTCCACTGTACCATACGACGATCAAGAAGACCGTCGTAACAATGTGAAAAACAGATATCTGAAAACAGTTCTCCTGGAAGGGCTTGTGTAAGGGTTTAACGTTTCCGGTTGTTGTGTTTTTCTGTGGAGACAGTGTTGTCGTTTTCACATTCCGCCAGTCAAAAAGTGGTGGCGACTCTGGGATTTTTTACTTTTTTGGAGTTGCTTCAGAGGGCTTTTAGTCAGTACCGTTACAGGCAGCTACTGCCGATCAATCTGTTGGGGGACTTTTAAGTTCGTGGCGCCTAACGTAACTATAATCCAACAATAAACTGATACAGAAAATTAGATTAAATGGAAATGTACTGATGAGATTGTATGCACACAGATATTTGATTACAGTTAGGGCCAAACTGTGAAATGCTGAACAATGGTGGTAAAAATACTACATTAAGCGAAAAATTTAAGGAAACTGTAATTACGACTACTGCTAAATCTTTAATGCTTAATTTTGTGATATTTTAGTTCAATTTATAACACAACAACTACAACAACAACAACAACAACAATAATTATAACTATTACTACTACTACTATTACTACTACTATTATTCTACAATCATAATAACGTTACAAACGAAACATTAGCTATGCAAACTGATTGCAGTATTGTGTTTACATATACAGTTAGGGGCTATTTATCTCGGAATACATTGCGTTTTAAGGAATTAAGGAATTAATTCCCACCTTCAAACATACTCAACCTGCCATCCTTCCTGATCACATAAAATTAAAATTTCTCCCCAACTACTTACCTAGTCTTTAGCCGTGTTCTTTGTGTCCCCCGCCTACCTCTGTCGCCTCCTTCCAGCTTTACTCGTAACCTGAGTTACTCGTCCCTGCCGCCCTCATGTATAAACTTATGACATTTCCGTCAGCCACTTTCTTCACCTATATAAACACACACTACAATCTACACAGAAATACACACACACTCACTACTCTACCACCAATGTACCTCCATGTTCTTCGCTTCCGGCCTGTACTGGCGTACGTCTCCCCACGTCCTTCCATTTGGCTGAAGGAGGCTTGCCCAAGATCAGCTCGAGAGACATTCAGATCAGCACGAAAAAAAATGTTGGAATACATTGTCATTGCGTTTTATGAAAGGCAACTAAAATTACTAATTGGACAACAACAATCTGTTACTACTACTACTACTACTACTACTACTACTACTACTACTACTACTACTACTACTACTACTACTACTAATACCACCACTACTACTACTACTAATACCACCACTACTACTACTACTACTACTACTACTGCTGCTGCTGCTGCTGCTGCTACTACTACTACTACTACTACTACTATTACTACTACTACTACTACTACTACTACTACTACTACTACTACTACTACTACTACTACTACTGCTGCTGCTGCTGTTGCTCTTGCTGCAGTTACAGAGATCGCATAAAAATTGGCAGTAAATATAATCAATATAGTGCGACTAATAAGACAGTGAAATCTAAAGTAACAGCACGGTCAGGGTCTATGCGAATGCTAGGAGCACTAAATGTTCAATATTGCAGCACGGTTATTTGCCACTGCGGAAATGTAATGGCCGGAAGCTCCGTGAGACCAGAGGGAACTGCAAGTGCCCCAGTTAGAGTGGTAAATACCACTGAGCATGCTCCCATCTACATAAGACGACTACTAACAGCTCAATTTAACTTTCGGTTGGGATTAGGTCAACAAAAATATTCTAGTACGTTGATTGCACTCTGAAAAATTTAAATATTTTTGTACTTCCTTATAAAAATAAATTAGTAATTAAGCCTTTTTAAACATACAGAACTAATACCGTTAAAGTAAAATGAAACAAATCATCTTTTTCGGAACAAACGAATTTATTAAAAAAAAGATTGTCCCGTTGAAGTTTGTGTAAAGAAATAATTTTAAAACATTAGAAATACCTATAAGATTGTACTTTTGTAAGTAACTCGTTGAGTTTCCTGCAGGTCTCTCATGTAATATCTACAAATAAATACACTGGAAGTAGGTTTAATTTTTTTCGTGACGCACGTTTCACAGAAATTATTCTGTATCTTCAGAGGTTTGTTTGCTTTGTAATTAAATGTTTCTTTTATAATATAGTTAACGAATAATCGATTTTACTTCGATTCTATTTTCTATTGTTGTAATGTTTATGTAGTCAGCTATTTATTATATATTTAGTGGTTTACTATTCTAATAAATGTATGATTTTAAATAAAACGTCTTGTTTTGTTTTTATTTGAATTTATTTTTTGATTAGTAGATTATTATTATTTTGTTTGTAAATATTAAGGTTTTCTCAGATTTTATTACTTTTTTGTACGTTTTTTTATTAATTTGACATTTGTAACGTCTGGAAATTTATGTTTATTGTTTAAACTGTGTGTGGCTAACTTACATTTGTATATACTGTATTAGGTTTTAAAAACTCATTACGGTGTTGAATGTATCTCTCTGAAAGTTTTTTCTTCGTCTGGCCTACGTAAAATTTATTGGAATCTGGACATTCTATTTTGTAAACTCCATTTTTATAATAAATGTTGAATTTAGTTTTAGATTTTATTTTATTAAAAACTATATTATCTGTCTCATAAGATATTTTTAAGTTTGTATCTTTAATACTTTGCTTAATTTACGAGTTATGTTTCCGTGATAAGCGAAGTTGATATATTTTATATTATCATTTGTGGAACGATTTTTACATGAAGGTTTGTACAGTGTGTGTTTAGTGAATCTAATACTATTAGATTGAGGTAATAATGTAAGGCTACTATGTAATGAAACTGTACGCAACAATGAAAGATAACTAAAGAAAAGTAGAGCTGAAACGTGAGAGAAAAGTAAATCCGATTTGTCAACATTGCCAATTTATCCAATAGTAACAAGTCGACAAATAAACGTTCACTACATCTCGGGTTAATCAGGATACAAGGGTAACTCTGATTAACCTCCTTGTTCTCCTTGCTGGTTCTATTTAATTGAAACTAATGTTGTCTTCTTAACCTCTGCTACAGTTTGACGTAAAACAATTATTCTGCTGTAATTGTAATTATTCTCAATTAAGTTTTTGGTACTGTACCTCTATGGGTACCCGCAGTTATTTTCGACATTTCTATTGTTCGGCTTCGATATGTAGTGAATACCGCATATAATTTTATATAAATGAAAAAAATCATACAAATTTTAATTTCGTATGTTGCCAAATAGTTGGCTGCGATTACAATTGTTTTGTCTGTAATTTTTTCAATGGAAAATGTTTGTATCAGTAACATATCACCGGCGCGTGCCTGTGACGCCAAAAGTTGATGTTGTTAGGTTAACATTCAAACTGAAATACACATGGAAACGAATACGTGTGTAATATAAAACGATTTTTGTTTGCTAAAACCACGAAAAAACCCAACTCGAAGTAACGTATGGAACCACCCTTTATCTGTTACTATAGATGTAACTTTTCTGTAGCAAGACTCGTGTTTTTCGGTTGAACTCATTTTTTCACTAGTACTCGTTTTCCTGACTAATGCCACAGTGTTGTGTATTCACACAGTGTTGTGTGAATAGACCACAGAAAAGCCACCGAACCCGAAAGTAAGGCGGGGTGCCCCCAGGGCCACCCATACATGTCACTTTTTTCGTGGCAGAATTCGTTTGTTTCGGTAATTTTTGTTTTTCAACAAATACCCATTTTATGGCTAATCAAATAGAAACGTCCTTTATGTACAATATGTAGAGCGTACGTTGTTATTCTTAATACATTGTGTTTTTTGTTTTATTTTTCCATTAACCATAAATATTTTATTTTTCAGTTGACATAATTATTTGTTATTGTAGTTTTGTTAATTTGTCAACTCAAAAACGTCAGGTTCTCTATTTTAAGTGTTACTGTGTATATACACATTAAACGTCTTGTTTTTTCCAACCATGGCTTTTATTTATTTCAGCAGTAAACTAAAAATCCAAAACCACTGTTACCTAATCTTTGAAATGAAAGCAACACATATTTTTACTTTGCACTAAGAAAGTACTTTGGACTGTTTCGTACTTCCCTAATACGGATTTCTGGGGAGCAACACGTTAATTAATTAATTAATGTAATTATATATGCATCATCCTTGATGCTAAATTGAACATCATTTATTTACACAAATAAAATACCCGGGGCGGACAAAAACTAGCAGCTGCTGCCTTGTAGTTGGATATTGGTTTATCAAAGGCTAAAGGAAGTAAACCTTGAATAAGTTACCTGGTCCTCCAGGTTGGGTGTTAATGCAATCGACTAACTCTCCATTCAATAAAAAAAAGAAAATGTTAAAAATAAACAAATAGAATGCAGCCGAATAGATTCAATAATGGTAAATGAGAATTTAATCACTTCTGTAATCTTTGATTCCGGAAAATGTGTAAACATTGTACAAAATAATAGTAATAATATTGAAAATTTATTATTTCGAACGGTTTATTAAAAATTATATTGTAATTCACATGCCTTTGAACATCTAAAAATGTACAAGTTATGAGGAAACAAACGACTTTTCTAAATTATACTTTTGTGTGTGACTTCGTGTAATTAATGACCTGTTTACAGAAAAAAATGTGTTGTACAATTACAGTGCGACAATTGCAGAAGAGCAATGTTCCTTTGTCTCAGTGCTGAAAACACGAATTCAGTAATAAATAGCCTCATGTCTAATACACTGTTATAACGTTAGCGAAATTCGAAACACCTGTTAATAATAGTCATGTATATATAAACCAAGGCAATCTGAGACTTTGAATCTGAAAATTTGATCCAGCTTTTTCTTTGTATAATCTGCGCGCGTGCGTTTATTTTGTTTTAAAGTGCACCAAACTGCTGACTCTAGTTTCTAAGCAAACAAAAACTACATTTTACACTTATTACATAAACGTGTTGCAAACAATTGCGTAGTGGCGCAAGTCTACTTGATAGTAGTATCTATGTCTACTTGATATGTGCGACTGTAGGTTGAACTACTTTCAACAAATACTTAACTTTTCCCAAGACTTCCGTTTCGTTCTAAAACAAAACGAATTATGTTTGTTATTAAAATGTTCTAATAAATATTTCGATGTATGGGTGTCGCATAGAATAAGTAGTCGAGATATATATTATTGGAATAAATCGGATTTATTAATGATGCTATCATTTTATGACAAACTACTGAACTGTAAATGCAGTTCATAAAAAATAATTAACCTGGCTCTGTTGACCTTTACCTATTTAACATTTTTGTCTTATTTAAATATGTTTTATAAGTGTATATAAATAACACAAGTTTACTCGGCTGTAATGTCGACTGCAGATCCTTCAGACGACAAGTTGATACTGAATCTGGATGAGTAAGTGGAACGATATACTCTGTCCGGCCTCAGGGTCGCTTTCGGTCGTGTAGCTATTTCTCACGGGCGCGGTTATATACACTTTCATAGCAAATCAACACTGTTACTGCTTAACTGGTGTACTTGCTAACAACGTTCCAGTAAACTTGAAGTGCCTATATACATCCTAGTCGGAATATCTCGAAGTTTGGCGGATTAGCACAATTATAAAAATTCTAGCAGTAACTCTAAGTATTTCTAACTTGTTTCTGTCGCGACTGACTGACCTAACGTCTGATACCAAAGCAGAGTTTGCACGTTATCGATTTCGAAGGGAAACTTGTCTATCGGCTTAAAGTAATTTTCATCGACTGAATTCTCGTAATCTGATTAGTTCTTCGGTAACCCCTACTCATGGTTTTTGACGTAGAATACGTCTTACCTTTCAGGCCAGCGATAGGCACCCCCAACCAGAAAATCGAGCGTTACGTTTTCACGTCACGTTTGAAATTTAAATATTAAATAAACGACAAAAGATTCATGCTTATATAAGGTACCATTCGACAGATCAAGGAACAAAGATAATAAATAGCACAATATAAGCGGGCTATTGCATCATCCAGCGCGGGTGAGCGGCGGGAGAATTAGAAATGTTTTGCGCCGCTCGGTGCGCACTAAAATTAGTATTTCTCCGGTTCCCGATGCGATAGAACGTTGAGTGAGGTGTAGTTAAAATTGTCTCATCGAGTACTATCTACATAGTGTACCGTAATAGCGGTGATGTTATTAAGAGGTTTGAATAATTGTAATTCAAGTTGTAAAAATCGTGTGTTCGGAAAAAATGTCGCGGTATATGGATGCTAAACGTGCTTAAAAGTATCGTAAACGCATACATGAGAGTAGAAAAAATTATGGGAAATTCAAAAAACCTAAAATGACTAATGCCGAACGTCAGAGAATTTACCGACAACGCTTAAAAGATAAGGAAATAAATACTGAAGTCGAATTGGATGAGGAAGAGCGCCCGACTTCGCAAGTGTATCAGCCGATCGAATTCAGCAAAACGTGGCAGTTAGCTACAAAGCACATCCACAAAACATTCTTTAATAATGAATTTGAACACGCGTGTGACGTTTATGCCAGACTGTGGTTCCAGATGGACTTAAAGATAGTGGCTGTTAAAGTGATGCCGTTGCAACACCATGGAGACCAGAATTAATTACCATAGTGACAAGTAAATAAACAAATGATATTTAGCGGCATCGGAACTATACTTTTATCCGTTCCTGCAGTACATTTTTGATGTTGTATTCATAACACATTAGCAACCCTAAAGCACACAGACGTATTCTACGCTCTGAAGATTTGCGGCCGTGGCTCCGACACAGCTCCCGCCGACTTTTTTACAGATAATAAATATTCTTGTACAAGAAGGCTTCCAAACATAATAATTATCTTCCAGAAATCCTAAATATTTTTACGACTTAAGATATAAGGCCATAAAACCTTTTTACTTAGAAAACCCATACAACTTTTAAAATATCTATTGTCATCAGGTAAGTCTTATTATTACTAGTGTTTAGATGTAAGTCCCATATCCAAAATTTCCATATATCAAATGTTATTTAAATTAACGTATTTTTATGAATATCACATAAAATAATTACGTACCCTCGTACACGCGCACTACACACTCGGCTAAGCACCCTTACGCATTATCTAACTTCACTTAAAGTTGTTTTACTAGTCCAAATATACTTAAAACCAGTGGCTGACTTCTATAATTATAGGTGCCGGAACGCATCAATTCAAAAGTTGTACAGACACAAATATATTTTATAATAGCGTATAAGTTTACATCAAGTTATTACAAAGAAAGTCAGATTTTTAAAGCCTTATAAAATATGTAACATAGTATAATCATGTACCTAAAAAGATAAAGTTTACTCATATTTCTAAAGAGCTTCATCTTCACGACAGCCGCACGACTATCGAAAACATGTCACTCATGATGGCGTCATCCCGGAGCCTCAATCAAACGCTAAGTGATAGTTGCAGTGGTTCGGTATTTTAATAAAGTTTCCATAATTTCATTATTATGACGTCATATTGTTTGTTTCTTGACCTTTCCTTACTCTTTGTGTCCAATACCTTATTATGATCAGAAATCAGCCATGAATCCACGTACTTTGATGACTCAAATAAATAGAGAGGAGGTCCATTAATTTTCACAAATAAGAGGGTTGGATACAGTTTTTGTCTTTAGAGATACTCTTAACGATGTAATGATTAGATTAATTTGTGAAAAACTGCGAATGTCATCTTCAAGTGAGCTTTGTAGAAATGTTTCAAAATATGTTATACTTACAAGAGAATTTTAGGTAGAACGTTTTAAAAAATATGAACGATAGTAGCTAAGATTAGTGCTGGTTTTTGATTTTTGAAAATGTTTAGTTTTATAGTGGGGCTGATGAGGGCACAATTTAAAATGTAGTAGTAACTTTTTTAAATAATTAAGTTTTTCTTTTCATATATTTTTACGGTAATTTATTTTTTGCCCAAGAGGTCCCGGAACGCCGTTCCGGCGCGTTCCCCTTGAAATCAAGCCCTGCTTAAAACTAATACTTTTTACAATGTCCTTTATAAACTAACTTATAATATTTAAACCTGCAATCTCTACATATTCATACAGTGTCTAGTTATTCAACATTCTTATGATACAGATTCTTAAAAATGACTGTATAGATTACAATGTCACCTCACTTATACTCTCAAATTTGATGTACTGTATAGCATCCAATAATTATAACAAGCCTTATCTACTTAAACAATATAAAGATTAAAACAAAGAATCATATTTCAGTCACTGAACTAAGTCCATAGTTTAGTTAGAAACTATTTGCGTTAATCTGATTATACGATTTCAAATTGTATTCAAATTTTTGAAACTAAGACTAGTCAGACTAGTCAATCATCTTCTATTTCCATTTAATTTAAAATACCTTCATTGTATTTATAATAATTTGTATTCAAATTAGTTTTATGCAGATATACTATATAATGCGATTATATATGTACAATCCAACACCTCGAGTGATCGAATTTATGTTTACTTCATTCCTGCAATTGCTTCTGAACCAATCTGGGACTTGTTTAAAACGGTCAGTGCCGGATTTGCTGTACGTTTATGGGATAAGTGGCTTTGTTCCAGCAGTACCAGATATCGACCTACTTTGCCTCATGCTTTCATTATTGATATCTAGTTATTGGAACGCCGCTAGAAACTATAACGTAATATAAAGTCAAGAACAATATTTTTTTGTCATCAGTTCATTGGTCAGTATTTGTCTATCCTAGCCAAAATGTACATTTATGTTATCAAATATATATATATATATATATATATATATATATATTGTAATGATCGAATTTATTTCGTGTAGATAATAATATTTATTGTTTGTGTAGTTGTTAGTTTTGTTATCGAAAATTCGAATAGTTCGCCGTCTGGCTTGTGACTGATTCTCGTGTGAGTGGGGGAATACGTGTTGCCAACTTGAATTAATGTTGGTTATGTCGACCCACTGCTAGCAAACAAAACATACATAATATATTCTACAAATAAATACTGGAAAGTTTGTTATCAGTACGCACTTTTTTATTATACTTTTGCTTGTTAATTATCGTTAAAGCTTCATGAAAATAGTGACTGTTATAATAAAAGTTTTAGCCTCGGCAATATAATCTCTCGCTCAGCGTAGCGCTGGGTTGGCAGTGCAATGTTTACAATTGATATGTTGGTTATTATTTCACAAAATAAATCTCCCAAATGGGTTCTTTTAAGTACTAAACAGAGGTTTACACAACAAGATAACAAAATTAGAACATATAATTAAAAGTTTGTGATCATTAAAATTATACAAGGTTTGTTATAAATTGAATATTGTGGTGTTGAAGTGTGACAGTGCCTTTGTGTAACATAGGTTATCATGTGTTCATTCAATGTTTACAAAGTTATTTCTTTGGTTTATTAATCCTTGAAAATATTCAGTTATAGTGAGAGTTTTATTTTATAGTTAAAATTTTGGAAAGAGAATTTGTTTTATATTAATAATCAAATAACTTCAGCAATACTTAACGTTAGTAGTTATGATGGGCATAGTCATTCGTCCATATGAAGTAATGTGTCAATGTAGATTCTTCCTACTTCTGATCTTGGGCTCAAAATTGGGTTGTCATTTCCCTCGGGTTGGATTACTAGTATTTTCCGGTCATCTGGGTTAATTTCTGGCTGGTCCTTGGTAGATATTAGTTGTAAAGGCCACTCATCTGATGTACTGCTATTCCTTCTCCAAATTATGGGCACTTATACGTTTTTTCTAATGAAAATTTGGGCCCTTCATCGCGTGGCGTCTCTTCAGTTTGGCGTCACTACATAAAGTCATTGTTCCTAACTGAATTTTGTCAATATTCGGTTGTTGTCATGGTTACTTAAAGTTTTTTGATTGACTGAAATTGGTTAATTATTATTTGAATTTTTATTCAAACTGGTTACAGATCTTCTAAATGTAATTAATCTTCAGTACTCCCTTTTTAGTAGTAAATTTTATCACCACTGTTCATATTTTTGCTCAAGGATTAATTTGACATCCAATATTATAGTGTTCACTTAGGTATCAACATTTTGACAGTTTTGTGAATCTTATTTAATTATACTGTTTTCTCAATTTACATTATTATCATAATATTTCTGTCTTATAATGATTGTCTATTTGTATTTCATTGTTTATGTGGTTTAGTCTTCCTAATGTCAGTGTTTAATTCTATAAATTGAAGTTTTTTGGTAGTTGACAGTTGGGAATTTGCATAGGCTTAAACAGCAATTGACTATTTTCCTTGTAATGGGTTATGATTGGTTGAATACAAGATTTTTGTTCATTCATTCAATGTTTAAGTCGGTTCTTGTAATTGTGTATAATTTTATTGTTTCGCTATATTATCTTGTCTACTGTGATAATTCATTTTTGGTGTCATTGTGTTTGAATGTATTGTTTGTTTCTTGTTTACTGGTGTCTGATGGTTTTTAAATCTTATTTCTTATAACATATAGCATAACATCTAATGGTTCTAACTATTCTCATAGCTATAACTCTTATCATTTAAACATAATTATTGGAACATAAACCTTAGTCATTAAAACACAATTCTTATCCATTTAAACATAATTATTTCAAACATATTATCCACTCATACTCTTCATCTCCCCATACTCTTTGATAAATTATAATTATTACTTGACATAAAAAATAAAGACATAAACATGAAATAATTATTAATACAATAGTATATTGTTATGACTAACTCTAAATGGCATTAAGCCATAACTGACATTTCAACAACTGTTTCTAATGTTAATATCTTGTTTTTATTATTATCAGTTTGTCATGAAAGATATTCTTGAATGTATCATTTTAAATTAATGATATTGGATTCTTATTTCTGTGAATAAAATCATATATCTTGGTGTATTAACACACTGATAGTCCTTCGTTCTTGAATACATTAGTAACAATACTAATTAACAACTTATTCCCTAACATTAAGACTTGCAAACTAAAATATGACAAGTAGTAAGTACTACTATTCTCTTAAACCTATTTATTATCTAGTCTGTTACACTTTGTTTCATTTTGTTATTAATACACTTGTGTTCACTGGATAATTGCTATTAAGTGTCACAGTCCTTTCTGTGACTAACCATTATCAGCCTTCACTTATTATTTTACCACTCACTGATGGTCTTCGATCACTCTTAACTCTTTACTAATGGTTTTAACACTGATTATTTGGTGTCAATCCCTATCAATAGGGTTCTATTTAAGTTGGGGTTTTCACACTATCACTTTACACTTTATATGTTTAATTTAAGTGTTACTAGTGGGTATTACCTAACTTTAAATTCTCTTTCTCACTTTTCTATGTTCACTATTTCTCTAACTCTCTACCTCTCACTTTACAAGGTTTAATCATAATATCAACAAGTTCATGTTGTTTTATTGTATCACAAATATGTTAGTATTGTGCTAATGTGATTTGTCATAGTTTACTCTATCTGTTTGGGGTTACTGTGCCCTTCTATATTTTAAGTACTTAATAATTAGTATCTCTAGTTTGTCTGTCCTTACAATTATTAATATGATATACAATTTTCTTTGGTTTAATACAAGTCTGGTGTTCTTTCTTAGTTCATTTTCTTTTGTCATACACTTATGTTGGTGCGATGGCTATTTCTATTCTATTTGTAGTTGTCATTATTAGGTTGTTCTTGGTCCTTTGGGGCTAGTTCTACTCTCTCACTTACCATCTATTGGGCTATTCGGGTTAAATCGTCTTGTTTCGGTATTTACCATTTTGACTTGTTTGTTTGTTACTACTAAAAATTAATATAAGTTACTGTTCTGACTACCTTGATATGTCTGATCGTTTTATTATTCTGATTCACCCATTCTTCTATTCTCATCCATCCCTTTTTATTCTAGTGTTCATGACTAAACAAATTATCTGGTCATGTCTTCTTCATTATGGTTAGGTGAAGATATGTACCATTACAATATATATATATATATATATATATATATATATATATTACAACGATACAACGTTGCAAATATAAATTTATTTGTGTTTGCGGAGCTCCACGATCTGGGACGCCATATTATGCAACGATATAACGTTGTAAATATAATATAATTTACATTTGTGATGCTCCACGTTGGAAGCGATAATTAATATGCAACAATACGATATACATAAAATAGGCGTGACTGGTCTCACGTTCAAGATTGACAAATTATGTAACAAATAGCATTTAAATTGGGTTTCAGGTGTATCTGCAATAAGAACTCTATGTAACTTGTAACGGTATTTCAAATTTATTTGATATTAATAAAATTGTGCACTTAGCACTTACTTCGACTTAAAACATTCGTTATTATTTGTTATTATGCCGTAAGGCTTATGCTATATACATCCTTACTGACTAAATATTCTATTTTACTAATTATTGTATTAAAGAAAAATCTCATTTTCAGACTACTCAGTCAATTAATGTGTTTCAAAATATCAATATTTAAATATCTTTTTACATATTGTAACGTACTCAAAATATGAATAGTTATTGAATTTATCTTTTGTTTCTCAGTACTGATTTATATCAAACACTAATTGTTTTCATTTAAATTCTTTGTATTCGTTTTATTTCAATACTAATTTGAGCTCTTGTTACGTTAATCGTATTTCTAAAACATCTATGATTTTAATTCTACTTTAAAATAAACATTGGCTCTTACTTTTAAATAAAACAAGATGTCTTTAATTGTCTTTGAGTTCATTGTTCGATTAAGAGATAAATAAGTTGTTTATCACCTTATTGTCGTCAATCATACTCGATCATTTGATCCATCTGTAGTCGTCCTCGTCTCGCACTCCAGCTCCTCTTGTCCAGCGTCGACTCGCCTCTTGTCCAGCGTCGACTCTGTCTTCTGTCCAGCGTCGACTCTATCTTCTGTCCAGCGTCGACTCGCTCTTCTTGTCCAGCGTCGACTCGCCTCTTTTCCAGCGTCGACTCGCTCTCTGGAACTTCTCCTCGTGCTGTTTCTGACGTCAATGGATCTTCTTATGTGGATCTTCTTATGTAATTTTGTTATTATTTAAAAACAGTTGGTTTGACAATCGAGTTACATAACTGTATGTAACTGGAAGGATGAAATTATTTACAAAAATTTAAATATTCTGTGTGGATGGGCAGAAGCTCCCGCTGCACCGTGTATGATTTAAGAAAGGAGAACCACTGTAGCTTGTGTGTCCTATTTATACCCATGTCTTGGTCGACACCTGCAGTGGTACGAAATCGACATGTCAGAAACTGTCTCTGGATTCAGTTCCCCCACTCTTTGTCAATTTCGCTATTTCTTATATTTCTGCGAATTGCAGAGCCCTGTAAGCATACTCTTATACTTATCTTATAACTATTTTTACAACACATGTTCACTGTAATTTTGGACATTGCAACTTAACCCTTTCGATTTGTACACAGTTATTTCACTATTACGCTCGTACGGTGTGGCACTTTCACATGGTTTTCGTACACAGTATTTAGTAAATTTTCTTACATTTTATTGTATTTTTGGATTTTACTCTTTAATTATAGCTTATGAATAATTACGGAAAAACAGTAATTATGCAATTATTCATCTTGGGGTGGTAAACTCGCCTGCGTAGACCTGCGTTCACACACACTAGCAAAATACTGGTGTACACACTTTCAGTTACATTTGTGTGTGTGTGCACGTCGATTCAGGTCGAAACACCTGTTCATATTTTTGTCTGAGCCAAGCTTGCAATCCCTGACATGCTTATTTCTAATATATTATTAATTATTTACAGTTTATTAGGTATATTTAAATTTTTATATTCAATGGTCAGTACATCACTTATTTGTACTGTCGCAATATATTGCAAGGTAGCAGGTTGTTAGCCAAACAAGACTTGCAGAAAAGCATGCTCCATTAGTGATTTACATACATTTATTGTCTCTTTTTGTACAGTAATTTGTATTAAAATTTTTTTTTGTTAAGTGAAACAATTACAACTTTAAATGTTCAAATCTTCTTTCAAAATATAATTTAAATAAATAATTGTCTTGATTGTTCATCATCTTCTTTCACAGCACTACACTTTATATAATATTGAAACTTTCTCTTGTGAAACTTACTTGTCTTTTTCGTCGAACGCGTTTCGGCGTCGTATTCGCCTTCGTCAGCTTAGAAGCAGACTGCCAGTACTTAGTAACGGTTGTTGCTTGGAAGGTATAGTGGGGGTGGTGTGTAGAGGAAGGGGATTGGCGCGGGGATCCAAATTATTGTTTGTTTTTTGTATAATTGTGTCGAAAAGTGTATGCGATTTATATTGTAATTGGTCGTTTAGTATGTTGTTTGGTTGTGTTGTGTGGTGTTTGTATATTTCATACTGTTCAGCTGTGTTGAATTTTCGACCTTTGGGTAAGAGGTGTAATATTTCAAGATTAGTATCTATGTTGGTGTAGCTATGGTTATGTGTGTGTATGTGTGTGGCAAACGCAGAATGTATATTGTTGTTGGAGAGGGCCTTTAAGTGTTCAGAGTAACGGGATGAAAAAGATCTTCCCGTCTGGCCTATGTAGAAACTATTGCAGTTATTACAATTTAATTTGTATACACCTGTTTTATTGTATTTGTCTATGTCCATGTTTGTATCGTTGATGTGTTTTTTGATGGTATTGTTAGTTCTGAATGCTATTTTGTACTTGTGTTTTCTGAATGTGTTGGCAAGTTTGTGTGTGTTGGAGTTATGGTATGTGAGTGTGATGTATTTATTGTGTTGTGTGTTGTTGGTATTTTGTGTTTTGTTATTTTTGTTTTTGCTGCGTTTGAGTAGTTTGTTTATTAAATTGTGGTTGTAACCGTTTTTCATTGCTATGTATTTGATTGTGTTGAGTTCGTCAGTATAATCTTGTTTACTTAAGGGTATTTTAGTTAGTCTATGGACCATATGGTTGAAGGCCGCATGTTTATGTTGTGTTGGGTGGTTTGATGTGTTGTGTATAACCATGTCAGTTGTGGTAGGTTTCCTGTATATTTTGTACGTGTGTGTGTATTGTTAGTTTTGTTAATTGTTAGGTCTAGAAAATTTATACTATTGTTTTGTTCAATTTCCAGTGTAAATTTTAATTTGTGGTGTATTGTGTTTATGTATTTGTGGAAGTTTTCAACTTGTCTTATGTTGCCTTTGAATAAAAGTAATATGTCATCTACATACCTGTGCCAGTAAATGATTTTGTTGGTGTATTTGTTGTTGTTTATTATGTGGTTCTGTTCTATGTTGTGTATATATATTTCTGCCAGTATTCCTGATATGGGGGATCCCATCGGGAGACCGTCTATTTGTGTGTATATCTTGTTATTGTATGTAAAGTAATTTTGCTCAGTTATTATTTTGGTAAGTGTGATGATCTCTTGTATGTTTGTTTCAGGTATGTTGTTTTGTCTGAGTAATGGTCCTAGTGTTTGTATGGTTTCTTGAATTGGGAAATTGGTGTATAAATTGGTGATATATCAAAAGATGCTAGTGTTGAGTTGTGTGGGATGTGGATGTGTTCACTTTTCTTGACTAGGTCGATGTTGTTTTTGATAGATGCGTTGTTACTGAGATTAATGTTTTCTCTGATTATTTTGTCTAAGTGTTTGGCGATTTTGTGGGAGGGAGCTTGTGTGTTGTTTATTAATGGTCTGATGGGAATGTTAGGTTTGTGTATTTTTGGTAATGCATTAAGTATAGGGGGGTTAGGTTTTATTTGTTTTAGGTACTTGGTGCTTTCAGGTTTGATTATATGTTTTGTGTTGTTTATAAATTTGTTAATCTGTTTTTGAAATTTTAGTGTGGGGTCTTTATTTATTTCCGTTATATTATTTTCGTTGAAGAAATTTCCAATTTTAGTGTTTAGTTGATGTTTGTCTATCATGACGTTTATGTTCCCTTTATCAGCTTTTAATATTGTTATGTTGTGTTCATGCAACTTTTGTTTTACATTGTTAAGCGTTTTTATCTCGTTGCTGTGTCTTTTCAGTTGTATGTGTGTGCGTTGGAGCTTACGTTTTATGTCGTGACGTATTGGGCCCTGGTCATTAATATGTGTGTTTTGTACAGCTGTTTCAGTGTCTATAATTATGTCACGTATGTGTCTATTGTGGTTTTTGTTGTTAGTTTATTGTTATTCAAATTATGCTTCAGTCCTTTGTTTAATAAATCCATTTCATCAGTTGTGAAATTAATGTTAGTTGTTTTAACTGTGCGTATGTGGAATTTGTGTGCCGGTTCAGGGATTGATTCTATTGCGCGTTTTGTGAGGTTCGTTATTTTGTTGTTGTGTCGATCTCGTGTTGTCAATTTGAGTTTTTTATTTCGTCTTGTGTGTGTTGTATTACATTTTCAAGTTCTGTGTGGCGTAATATTTGTGTAAGTTTGATGTGTAAGTTGTATGCCTGTCTGTTAAGTGTGTCTTTTTTATGGTATAAACAATTGATTATGTTATTTAGGTTAAATTGTTCTAATTTTCGTTTGGTTTGAAGTGCTGTATGTGTGTTTTGTTTTATTGTAACTTGTGCGTGTGTTGGTATGATGTTGTGTTTTCGGCAAGTTTTATTGAAGGCTATGTGTAAGGAAGTTTTTGTTACTTGTTTTTTGGCGTTTCTGTACTTATTGATGAAATACGCTCTGTCTGAGGTATTATAGTTGTCTTGTTTGTTCATCATCTTCTTTCACAGCACTACACTTTATATAATATTGAAACTTTCTCTTGTGAAACTTACTTGTATTTTTCGTCGAACGCGTTTCGGCGTCGTGTTCGCCTTCGTCAGCTTAGAAACAGACTGCCAGTACTTAGTAACGGTTGTTGCTTGGAAGGTATAGTGGGGGTGGTGTGTAGAGGAAGGGGATTGGCGCGGGGATCCAAATTATTGTTTGTTTTTTTGTATAATTGTGTCGAAAAGTGTATGTGATTTATATTGTAATTGGTCATTTAGTATGTTGTTTGGTTGTGTTGTGTGGTGTTTGTATATTTCATACTGTTCAGCTGTGTTGAGTTTTCGACCTTTGGGTAAGAGGTGTAATATTTCAAGATAGTATCTATGTTGGTGTAGCTATGGTTATGTGTGTGTATGTGTGTGGCAAACACAGAATGTATATTGTTGTTGGAGAGGGCCTTTAAGTGTGCAGAGTAACGGGATGAAAAAGATCTTCCCGTCTGGCCTATGTAGAAACTTTGCAGTTATTACAATTTAATTTGTAAACACCTGTATTATTGTATTTGTCTATGTCCGTGTTTGTATCGTTGATGTATTTTTTGATGGTATTGTTAGTTCTGTATGCTATTTTGTACTTGTGTTTTCTGAATGTGTTGGCAAGTTTGTGTGTGCTGGAGTTATGATATGTGAGTGTGATGTATTTATTGTGTTGTGTGTTGTTGGTATTTTGTGTTTTGTTATTTTTATTTTTGATGCGTTTGAGTAGTTTGTTTATTAAATTGTGTTTGTAACCGTTTTAATAAAAGGGTTATTAATAAACAAACTACACAAACACATCAAACAAACAAACAAACTACACAAACGCATAAAAAACAAAAATAACAAAACACAAAATACCAACAACACACAACACAATAAATACATCACACTCACATACCATAACTCCAACACACACAAACTTGCCAACACATTCAGAAAACACAAGTACAAAATAGCATTCAGAACTAACAATACCATCAAAAAACACATCAACGATACAAACACGGACATAGACAAATACAATAGAACAGGTGTATACAAATTAAATTGTAATAACTGCAATAGTTTCTACATAGGCCAGACGGGAAGATCTTTTTCATCCCGTTACTCTGAACACTTAAAGGCCCTCTCCAACAACAATATACATTCTGCGTTTGCCACACACATACACCACATAACCATAGCTACACCAACATAGATACTATCTTGAAATATTACACCTCTTACCCAAAGGTCGAAAACTCAACACAGCTGAACAGTATGAAATATACAAACACCACACAACACAACCAAACAACATACTAAATGACCAATTACAATATAAATCACATACACTTTTCGACACAATTATACAAAAAAACAAACAATAATTTGGATCCCCGCGC
Source organism: Magicicada septendecula (assembly GCA_034769895.1). Lineage (NCBI taxonomy): Eukaryota > Metazoa > Arthropoda > Insecta > Hemiptera > Cicadidae > Magicicada > Magicicada septendecula. The sequence continues at coordinate 35,276,598 of CM068369.1, forward strand.
CAATCCCCTTCCTCTACACACCACCCCCACTATACCTTCCAAGCAACAACCGTTACTAAGTACTGGCAGTCTGTTTCTAAGCTGACGAAGACGAATACGACGCCGAAACGCGTTCGACGAAAAAGACAAGTAAGTTTCACAAGAGAAAGTTTCAATATTATATAAAGTTTAAATAAATGTTCTCTTTTACTTAAAACAGTGATATAACTTTAAATGTTCAAAATCTTCTTTTTTAATATAATCAATAAAAGTCTTGTTTTATTTAAACAATGATATAATTTTAAAGTTCAACAAGTTCTTTTTTCCTTTTGAAAGCTTTATATTTTTGAAAAAAAAAAAAATTTAGTTTGAATGTTGCTTTCCTGCTTTGTCGTCTTCGTTGTCGTCCCGGTCGAAGATCTCGGTCCCGGTCTCCAGCGATCCGTCGTCCGTGTTCCACGTTCCAGCCATCGCCTCGAGGAACTGCCTCGCTCTAGGTGTCCGTTTCAGTCGCTACGATCAGCACACGAAGGTAAGGAATGGTAGTAGAATATCTCTTACACCGTGGTTGTTCCCTGCCGACACTCGCTGCTTCCTCGACTCCACGGGCCCCAAGGACTGCCTGGAATGGATGTTGCACTGAACGATGACTACTGCGACTGCTCTCGCTGAGTGCTATATGATGACTACCTTGAAGACTGCTGTACAATGAAGCTGCAACGATATAGTGTGACGTCATCCACTACCTGCGCACAGACGCATTTCCAGTACATTCTATGCTATATTAAAGAACACTCTGGACAACCCACGTGCAGCAAATTGTCAGTCTTCTCGATTTTTCTAGAACACGTTTAACTATATATGAATAAATTACTTTAACGTTCTTTAGATACGCGCACAACACAACACTTCGCTCAAATATAAAACTATAGCTTCACAGTCTTTATAACGTCTTACTACTAATTTATACAACTATTCTTAATTTTTAGCAATATTCTTACTTTCAAACATACCCCAATCGTCCTGGACACTCGTTACAGCTGGTCATAATTATGTTCTACACATTCACATATAGTGTGACTGACTGTCACATTACAATATATTTATAATATACAAAATATTATAAAATCCTTTGATCCAAATTGCATTTGGATAAGATATGTAGATGATGGACTATATATATCAAGTAACAAAAATACAAATGCAGATAACATATTAAAACAACTCAATAACGTACATCCAAAAATACAATTCACAGAAGAAAAAGAAAATCACAACAAAATCAACTATTTAGACATAACCATTACAAGATACAATAACCACCTACAATATGCAATATACAGAAAACCAACTTCCAATAACATCATTATACCTAATCATTCTGACCACCCACCACAACATAAAATGGCAGCATTCTATTCACTATTTAACAGAATGTACAAAATACCCCTAAACAAACAAGAAACAGACAAAGAACAAATATAATTTACCAAATTGGTAATGAAAATGTATATAATAAAAATACTGTAAACAAAATAGAAAATAAAATCAAATATAAAATAAAAACTAAACAATTAAGAGTTAATCAAAATGAACAAAACAAAAATAATAACAACAATAAAAAATGGGCCACATTCATATACATAAATAATAAAATGACAAAGCTAACAACACTGTTTAAAAATACAGACATTAAAATAGCATACAAAACTAATAAAAATTATCTACAAAAACTAAATAACCCACACAACAAAGAAAATACAGCAACCAATGGTATATACAAAATTGAATGCCAAGATTGCAATAAATGTTACATAGGACAAACAAAACAACAGCTGATAAAGAGTTATTTTGAACATCTAATCGTATACAATAAACCAGAAATACACAAAACTAATTTAGCCACACATGCAATAAACACTGGATATGAATTCCCAGACATAACCAATATGACACTAATAAAACACATACCACACAAAGGCACCATAATGAACATTTGGGAAAATTTACAAATATACAAACATAAAACACAAAACAAACTAATACCTGAACAAATACAAATCAATGCAAAACATGACACAATTTTCAAAGCACTCAACATCGAAAATACACAAAATACTAATACATACACCACAATCACATACAATAATACCACTTTAAAATACCATATAGACCAAGAAGAAACCAAAATAACGTCCAGCCAACACACAAATACTTCACCAGACGCAAGATCACGAAGGCTGAGGATGAGAACACAAGGGTTCTCGAAACATGTTCCTAATAAGGAAAGAAATATCTTGATGTAAATTCATTATAAAAATTATATATATATATATATATTTTTTTTTTCTATATAAGTAACTCGATGTTTCTTGCAGTAATTGTATAATTCAGTGAAACGTGCGTCAGGTGTTAAAAAGAATATACAATATTATCTACTTGCAGAAGAAACAAATTGAAAACATCACAAATTATATATATATATATATATATATATATATATATATATATATATAAAATCAAAGTAGTACTCTTCTAATTAGCTAGTGATGTTAGAACTAGTGGAGGTTTATAGTTTTATAGAATTAACCCATAGTTTTATAGTTTTCAGGCTTGGACCCATATGTGTCGGCGTTGTCCATTCTGTCATTATCGTCTTCCTGAAATAATTTACAATTTTAAATTCCTTTCTTTTCGTTAAACTACTACGTAATTCTATAATGTTACACCAACAAAAAGTACAATATCTTATTTTCATTATCATTAACTGTCGTTGGAATATTAATTTGAGCTCAAATGTATCGTGAGCAGTAGAGTGTAATAAAATTGTTCTACAATTAGACAAATTGTTACGACGGCCTTACAGAATGTGGTACAGTGGAAACAGAATAACAGACACCACAAACGTCACTAATCACAAACTACAGTTAGAAATCAACAAAGGCACTCTTAGACAGTAATTGAAGGTCAATTTTCCCTACAAGCAACAATAAATATCACCTTATTTCAGTATCGCAGTAATTAACACAATAATAACTTTTCATCAGGGGTCCACATCTTGTGCAGACGGGTTTGGCAACCCCGATGTGCCCTAGCTGGATTCTCACTTCGTCTCATCTAGTATTGGGCGAGATCTCTTCCTTTAGTCTTTTCTGTCTAGTCTCTCTTGACTGCCTCTTGTTCTTTTCTGACCCCGACGCTATTAGAGTAATCAAGGTCTAGGGTGACTTTCTTTTTCAATTATATATTCTTAAACAGAATTATCACTGTTGCACACCACTATAGAAAAATTATTCCGATTAGCGCTTTCAAGCTTCACAGCTCATCGTCAGATCGGAAATTTTAATCCGATGAGCTGTGAAGCTTGAAAGCGCTAATCGGAATAATTTCTCTATAGTGGCGTGAAAGAGTGATAATTCAGTTTGTGATTATAACCACTAACACAACTTTCTTAATTAAATTTATAATTTATTAATTTTGAGTGGCTTAGGATCTTAGAGTGTTCATTGATGCCGATAGGTGAGCACTGGAAATACTGAGAAACGTTCAGTATCGGAATAACTGATACGAAGCGACCAAATCCTATCTCAGAAAGAGAAGGTTGTGGGCGAACCTCCTGCGCTCCAAAACAGCGGCCTTTCGGGTGAAGTATGGTAACTCTGTCAGTAGAGTCTCTGTCCTCCTGGTAGGGGGTTGTGGAACAGGCCAGACCTGTTCATGTAAAACTTTAAAATACTTGTAGTACCTAAAGCAGCCTCGGAGTAAGACAGTGGTGGGATCATCTGCAATGGATGACAGAGGATCGATTGCCTAAAGCGGCATTGAACTATAAAGCCATTGGTAGTAGAGACGTGGGTCGTCCGAGGATTGGGATGGGTGATTAAACAGGTTTATATAACCTAATCCTTGAAGAGTAGAAGAAGAAGAAGATATCTTTTTATTAAACCGCGACAATAACTTTGAACTGTACTCTAGTATTCCGAGGTCTAAACTAACTCACGGCCGCTTTGAAATCCAGAACTTATATCAAGCTGCCTTGAACTGTGACGTCATAGAGGACCTGTGATGTCGTAGAGGACCTGTGACGTCATAGAGGACCTGGATGCTGGCAGAGTAGTCGAATGACGTCTCGAATAATCCAGAACGTTACGTAACTGTACCGCGCAGAATGATTTCCAAACGACTGGAACAGCCTCGTGCACCGTAGCGTGGGAAGAGTCACGTAGGCGCTTTTTATTTTTTCAGCTCAACGCAGCAACAATTAATCTCCATAATACGCATCAAGTTTCTATTTAATATTTGTGAATACATTCTCGTAATAAAAGTCTGATGTGAATTAGACACCGTAATAAACAAACGTCCTTCAAAATTTAATCAATTCCCATCGCGAATAACTTATTAAGAGTATTAAAATATATTTAATTTTTTTTCACAAAAGCTTTTCAGAATCTGAGAGGTTACACATAATGCTTTTACTTAAAATTATTTTTATTCTATTATATACTGATGTATATTTCACTTGTTAAATAAATAATGCAAGAAATATACTTCACAAATATTACGCTTTGTAAAAGTCTGCTAGTGTCAAAGTTACTGATGTATTTCTGACGATTTTCCAATTACTTTAATGTAGGCCCACTTCTGAGAATACTTTTCTTATCCTTTTGTACAGTCAACGGCCTAGTCAATATAACACAAACTGAAAATGACATTCATATTTCTATGTTCTTTTAATATCAATATTTTTATATTCCTTTCACCTCTCTTCAGAGTAAACTAGATTAGTATTTATGTGAGATTAGAATTACGTTTGCACATTTTCAAATGCCTTACAGTAAACAATAACTTATACCTCTATTTTCTGTTATACAATAATGCACTTCTTACGTAAAGTATCTTTATTTTTTTAAGGTGAAGGCTATTTATTAGTATTCTTTTGAATAAAAATAAATTTTTAAAGAAGATAAGAGAGGAAATGTTTATTGGTGAAGTCGGCCAAAACTTTATCATCCTAGTTATATTTGTTAAAGAATCGAGAATCAAATATATATTTGAAATCGAAAATCAAATACAGAGAAAGCCAGTATAATATGAGTTTTTAGAGAATATTATTAATAAAAAGAAAGTAGTTAAGATAAGAAACTTAAAGGTAGCAACATTTTAAAAGAAAAGATTTAAATTTTAAATTAACCACATTTGAAGATGCCATGTTAAAGGAGAAGAAACACGAGTATTTAGGAGCATGCATGAAGTAAGCAGTAAAATCCTATCAAATAGTGTATGAATAAGAATATCCAGAGAGGGTGAGATGGGTGGCAGAAGAGAGAGGATTAATGTGGGATGAGAAATATGAAATATGAGAAGACTCGACTAGCTGGAGCTCAACACTATTTCTTCTACTAGTAATAGTAAATAAGCAGATGAGATAAGCAGACGCTGTTTTATTTGTGTTTATTTTTATACGGTACTCAATGTTTGCACGTGGTCGCGGAAAGCTTTTATTATAAGTTTGCGGTTTTAACTACAGTATACGTAGATTGCGTTCGACAATGTTGTTGTTATTTAAAATGTATAGTGGTATAGAAATTTGAAAAATATGTGTACACTTCAGTACATTTTCGTTTTAAATATTTTCTCGTAACCATAATAAGGAATACCAAGTATGGAATGGATGCACATGTAACCTTACATACGTTAACAATACACTTTGTACAGATTTTACATGGGAGAAAAACAAATTTATGATTTCCGACGAACAAATTATATAAAAATTTAGAATTAAAAAAGCCCAGAAATGCGCTAGCAAATTTGTTCAACTTTTGCTGCTGATCGCGGAAACTGATGAATTCTTAGTAACAGCATGAATCCTATGAAAACCTTTATATTTATAACCGATAACATTCCAGTATTCTATATGTAGAAAAGTGATACTAAGTGATATAACAAACTGTATTTTACAGATTTTGTGTCAGCTGTGTGTGTGTGTGTGTGTGTTAGTTCTGACGTCTCCAAAAAATATGAAATGATAATAATTTATGCAACATGAGATATATAATATTATTATATTTATTTTATATATATATATATTTTGGAATAAAACAGTATTGCCGGAAGTCATTTTAGAAATGACTAGGCGCTGTTACACACTTTATGACATTATAGACATGTTTTAAATTGATTTTGTTCAGATTTTGTAAAGTAGCTGTAAGTTTTAAAATAAGAGATGGGTAATTATGTGTTATATGTCAAAATGCCCATAAACGTATTCTCTGTCATGTCAAGTGCACGTTTTGTGCGCGAGTGCGCGTGTTATTTGTGTTTTACTGAATAACTCCTTATAATTAATGTATCGAAATGAAACTTAGACAGCGTATGCGTTATAAATAACGCTACATTTTTCATATGTCATAAACTCAAAACATAATTTTACTATGTATTTTTTAACTGAATACACTTTTATATAGTCGCCTTATCTGCAGAATACCTTTAGATGAAATCTATACAAGATTTTGCAGACTCTGGCATAGTCATACACAATTTCTTGCTATCGGGGTAGCGTGTTTTAAATTTTAACCAATCTGGAGCTTCAAGTTTCATTTGCCATGTGCGCTGGTAGAGAAAAGTTTTGTACAGTTCTCGTTTACAACTCGTCCTAAGAAGACGTACTCTCTGTGCGAGTTCTTCGCGACAGTACACGTTTGCTATATAAATGGCGACCTCCTAGATCTTAGCTACGAGTTACCCGTCAACTAAATTAAAGGTTATTAGAACGTAGACCAAAGTATTTGAAGATCTATTAGTGCTAACTCGCGTGAGTCAAGATTTCCGCTTAGGGCAGTTGTACTCACTTCGAGTACAACTATATGAACGCGTAGACACTTCAAGATTGCCGGAAGGTGTAAGCTAAATACACCGCAATTTAAATAATAACCAATAACCCACTTATCGAATCTGAGATTCTAAATATAAAAACCAATCGGGCAGATAAACGACGTGCGCGTGTAAATCGCGTGTGACAGCATGCACAGGTAATCTTTACATGTGCTGATTGCGGAAACTGATAAATTCTTAGTAAAGGCATGAATCCTATGAAAACCTTTATATTTATAACCTATAACATTCCAGTATTCTGTATGTAGAAAAGATAAGTGATATATCTTGTTTGAACACAAGATATATAATATAACTTGTATGTAACATGTAACATATGTAATATGTGATATAAACATATATCTTATATGTTTGTTATAAGTGATATAACAAACTGTATTTTACAGATTTTGTGAAAGCTGTATCTGGTGTGTGTGTGTGTGTGTGTGTTTAAAAATGAAATGTGTATGTTAGTTCTGACGCCTCCAAAAATATGAAATTATAATAATTTATGCAATTTGAGATATTATTATTATATACTATATTATTATATCACACACACACACACACACACACACACACACACACACACACACACACACACACACACACACACACACACACACACACACACACACACACACACACACACACACACACACACATTTCAATAAAACAGTCTGCGCAGCGAGACCAGATGTCGACGTTAACACAGCAGTTTTCTACCGGATGCCAAGAAGGATTCAATCAAGTAACATAGAGGATTGTTCAAATAAACATTCATTTAAATTTAAAGACAATATATAACTAAAAAATAATTTATGTAAAGAGTTTACAGACAAGATTTAAATTTGTTTTAGTTTAATAAATTCCTTTCTCCAGATAAGAGACTCTGTTATATATTATTAGTTCTAATACACATCTATGCATCCTTAATTTGTTTCGTTGCAATATGTACATATTACTTATAATACCGTTAAAAATTATTATGCAACGTTTGTGATGATTTACAACCTGACCACAGTTTAGGTTTTTGTCCTTCATAAAATGTTCGTCGCACTGAAAACAATTATAGTTTTTTACCAGATAAAACAGATTGCTATTTAAAATCTTGGTATGCATACATAATATACAACCTAAATTAGGTACAATTGTATTATATATTGCAACAATACATATATGTGCATATTTGCCCAGGGCGGTATGTTTAATATGTAATTAGCATAGAAAGTATAAGGAACAGTTTTAGACAGTTTTGTGCAAGAAAATGCAGGAATTGACAAAATCTGACCTATCGAGAGAACACCTGCTGTGCCAGTGTAAGACACGGCGTGTGTGTTTGTGTGTGTGTGACCAGCTGCGACACGATAATGGGGTGATGTGCTACGAATTGTTTGTTCCAATTATTCAGGTCTTAACAGGATTATAATAAAATAATTACGTGTGTTAAACTGTTAACGAAGACTTACCCCAATTATAAAGACACCATTACGTAAAGGGATACTTAACGAATGCAGTAATGTAAAATTTATTTCAGGAGGTGCAATATTAATGACGCTATTTAATTAATATTAATTACTACTGTAATTGAAGAGTAATTGATATGTGTGTTATATGTGAGTGACCAGAGAAAAATTACGCAAACAATGAGATCGCTCATGTGACGAATATGGTCATAAGTTCGCGATAATTAACCAAAAAGTGAGTGTAATAAAAAGGACGCTCTGGAGCGAACTGACCATCTCTAACCTGTCGAAAGCAGGAATGTTCCTGTCAAATCGCCACCAGTATAAATACCACTGGCAATTTTGGGCGATCAGATACTCGAACTCAACAAATCTAAAGGACGTTACGCTGCCCGTTTGCAGATCGACATGGACACACACGCACACTACCACACTCACACCAAGACGTAAGAAGGAATTCTGAAGCATCACCAACAACCACATTTAGAGACAACGACCACAGCACCATCATCAACAACATTATCATCATCATCATCATACTCTCAGCATTCTGGACACACACACACCCACACACACACACACACACACACACACACACACACGCAACGGTAACAGCAGTATGCAGGTGATAAGAAAACAATTATGGTAATTTTAGTGTGAAAAGAGCTCTTAAAAGAAATTAACTATAAACATTAAACTATTAAAGTTAATAAGTTTAAATATTAAGAAATAAGAGAAGTTAATTTAATAACAAAATTTAGTAAAGAAATATCATTCTTTTGTCGTATTTTTGGGTGTGTCAGCATAAATCAATTAATAGATTGAAAGTAAATGTAACATCATATTTATTTGTTTATAGCAACAATAAATTCATTCTTGAAACTTAATCTTATTTTGTTTGTAACTGAGTTGCTATCAGTATTTGAAAGTTGAGTTAATTTCAGACACACAGAAATAAAAAGAATTTAAATAACTTGTTTAACATGTTGTTTAGTCAATAAGATTATATGGGTGTTTATTTTTTTGTAGTATGTTATGAATAGCATTGCAGGTTACAGTATATTTGTAACACTTATAAAGGTAAATATTTATGTGTCTAGTGTTTGAAATTTTAATATTGAAATATCTTTTTCTGTTAATTAATAAATCTTAGAATGATTATTTGAAACGATTTTAAATAATTTATTTCATGTCAACAACATCTCACTCCTCTTTAAAAACTATTTAATTATTGTGCAACTACATATACTTAACGCAACGAGAAACAAAATCCTGCGACCTGACCGGTGTAATACATATTTAGTTGCGTTGAGTACGTGGTAATATATTTGTAGAATTGTTGTAACGTTGCAATATACGTTACAATTATACGTCAATTAATTATGTACATTTCTTTTAAAACGCGAAGAGTGTTACACAAAAACTTTCGCGAACAAGTTCCAAAAATAAAACTGCTACTTACTCAAATTTTTCTAATAAATATATGCCAACGTTGGGTTGGGTATTGAGGACACACACACACACACACACACACACACACACACACACACACACACACACACACACACACACACACACACACACACACACACACACACACACACACACACACACACACACACACACACACACACACACACACACACACACACACACACACACACACACACACACACACACACGCACGCACGCACGCACACACACACACACACACACACATGTAAACTGCACATATAGCAATAAGGGTTTGTTGCGATAAGTATTTATTTTATTGAATTTTGATCTAGGTCAGACTATTTATTACAAACATTAAGGAATCCTTCCAGCCAGTAAATCTGGTCGTTTGTAAGTAAACTCGTTGCAGCTTCAAGTTATTTTATAATCGTACTTTCAAAAAAATTAAAATTTGTAACGATTGAATCTATTTATTAAACTGATAAGTCAGTGTTTAAGTAGATATACGATTTTTCTCAACGACTGCATAACTGGTGTCCTTAAAATCATGTTCTTTGCATTTTAATCGATATCGTACATGGTTTATTTTTTTACAAAAATTATTTAAGTACCGGTGCTTATGTTTACGAACAAGTTTGAGATTCACCTCTTTGAGTAGAATTACATTTTTGTATTCCTATTTCTATGAGAGTAGTGTTATTTAAAGATCTGTAAATAATGTTAAATATTGATAGAACTAATTACATAATTGTATAACAAAAATCAATCTCACAATCAGGTAAAAAATATTATGTATTAATTTATGCAAACAATTATTATTTTTTAAATATTCGACACTATAAAACAATTGCAAATCTTTTCGTAATTATTTTGTGCAAAACGTTAAGCAGCTTACCAATGAAAAATACCGCATAAAAAACTCGTTTTGTGAGAAGGTGTGCAGTATCTTGTTAACGCTTCGCTGATCTTATTTGTCCGACTAAATAACGGACGCTGCCTGTACACTCACCACATAACGCCCGACTTTCTGTAATCTCTGCTTTTCTTGCCAAGTTTAAATTTACGTTTCAGCAAGTCATTTCCGTGCCATCCAATATTACTGTTGCAGAATACAGGAATACGATTATTGTCAAATTGTACGGTTACCGTGGTTGGTTTATCTACACTACAATTACAAATTATGACATTTGAAGCAATACAACGAAAAATATTGTTACGTCGGTCTATTCATCGTCGTATGGTACAGTGGAAAACAAAATACAAGACACCAATAAAGTCACTAAAAAACAGCTTTAATTATCACAATTAACATTTTCTAATCAACAAGTTATTCAACAAGATTATTCTCGTACAACAATTCAAGTTAATCTGCGCACACAAATAATAATGTCAACTGTAAAGAATTCCGCACTATAATAACTTTTTACTAATACACCACTTGAAACTCACTGTGTAAATCGCTAGGGAATGACTCGAAACTCACTTAAATAAATCGCCACTTAAACTGAAACTAAGCGTCACTGACATCTTATATTTATACCTCGCTGAGTTTCCAGAATAATCCATAATACGCGTCAACGCAACTAGAAAACACTAGAGCGTAATTGCTTGCCGCCTTGAACACAGTGCGCGCGGACCGGTGAAGTCTGGAACAGCCTCGGCGGCGGACGCGTGACAAGTGTCACGTAATTGTCCTTCATCTCAAAGTAGCAGCAATGTGGACGCATACACGCATTACAGCCGCGTTCCGCTGGAATAGTCGAAAGCTCATAGAATGTTCTATTATGGCGTAACAATCGAAAACTCATAGAATGTTCTATTATGGCGTAACAATCGAAAACTCATAGAATGTTCTATTATGGCGTAACAATCGAAAACTCATAGAATGTTCTATTATGGCGTAACAATCGAAAACTCATAGAATGTTCTATTATGGCGTAACAATCGAAAACTCATAGAATGTTCTATTATGGCGTAACAATCGAAAACTCATAGAATGTTCTATTATGGCGTAACAATCGAAAACTCATAGAATGTTCTATTATGGCGTAACAATCGAAAACTCATAGAATGTTCTATTATGGCGTAACAATCGAAAACTCATAGAATGTTCTATTATGGCGTAACAATCGAAAACTCATAGAATGTTCTATTATGGCGTAACAATCGAAAACTCATAGAATGTTCTATTATGACGTAACAATATATTTTTCTGAGCTTAATCAGCTGACTGATAATTAGTGGTAAAAAAATATTCTCACATTTTAAATTTGTGGATAAAGGAATAAGCACATATATTAAAGGAAATCTCTTTTAACATCTATATCTATGACCCTACACCTGACTAACATAATATATCTTAGTAATTCAAGTATAAAACGGGTTTCAAGTCTTACTCTTCCTGTCACTACAAACGCGTGGGAACGTAACAATATATAACAAATCATTCGTAAACAAGCACCTTTTGTTTCCTGTTTTGTATGTTCATATGTCCAATATTTCGTTTATGTTTAATTCATAATAAAAGATAAATAAAACATAATTTTTTTTAAATTTTAAACTTTAATTTAACAGATTTTACAATAGTTAATTCACAACTTTCTTAATGAACACTATTCGAGACTAATATGTAACGTTTTTTATATAAGTCTTAAATTAATTTATAAAATAAACGTAATTGTATTACAAAAAATAACTTGCTTTCAAACTGCGACTTTCAAACGCGTACGAAATGGAAATTTAATTTCAAGTTTGTTATATGCGGTACTTCGTTGTTTAAGACCTGAAGATGTCAGTAATGACGAAAAGCTTAGTCGAACAATAAAAAATTATAGCAGTTAGCAAATTCATAAAAGAAATAGTAAAGATGGCTGCTAATTTAAACAATACTAAGAACTTTAGTTTTAGTTTTAGTTTCCTTAAAATTAAAATGCTATATGTACGATTACACAAAATTTTATTGATATCCAGGTAAATTCTGACGTCCAAAATTGTATTACAAATTAACTTGATTCTGAACTGAGCTTTCAAACATGTAATGTAAAAAATCGAAATTTAATCTCAAGTTTGTTATACACGGTAGTTAAGATTTAGCCGTCTTAAACTTAAAATGCTATAGGTGTAATTACACAAATTCTTATTGATATTTATATAAATTATTTTTGGTAGGATCACTTTCAGGTTTAAATATTTTCAGGATTTCAAAAATTCAATACTTAACAACAATGCTTAAATTAATTTATAGTTTACGTAAATCGTTCAAAATGCATGAAAACGTGAACTTTGATAGAGTTTATCAAATAAATACAACTTTGATAGAGAAAATACAACTTTTAGGAGTTTGCCAGCAAAATAACAGACGAAAAATTTTTAATGAACATAACATAACATACTTAGCATCTCGTAGTGTAAACACACACAAACACATGGAAATAGTTAAAAAAATTTAAAATTATATAAAACCGTAAAAAACTTTCTTCACAATTGCCTTAAACTCACTCTGTATTTTATTTTCCATTATTGCTGGTAGTTAAACAAATACCTAATGTAGTTTTCAAATCGTATCAGTTCCTGTGTATTTTGTTGCAATGTTTGCCTTCACTAAGCACCTTCTAGTTGAATATATTTTACTGTATCTCTGTGAGAATTTCTGGATGATTTACAATTATTCATTTTTATAATTTTTGAGGTTGCTAATGACCGATGCTGTTGCAGCCACCTTATAAATAAATAAATATAAAAAAATAACTCATTACGTAAAGATGAACGCACACAAATATTCAATACGACACTTTTTTAATTTAAATTATATTTAATTTAAAGTCGAATGTGTAGTAAGGTTTATTAAATTTTCTTCTCGTACGACAAACTGTTTTGTATTTTGACTTTTTTATAACAATAATTAATATAAAATGAAATCTGTTGTGTAAAATTGTAAAGCCTATATAAAATTTTAAATGATTTAAATATAGGTTCGCCTATATTTTTATTTCAGTGGAAACCTAAGTTTTAAATTTGTTCGTCAATATAGGGGGAAAATGCCGATTCAAACTCAGCCCCCAGGGCATATCTGGACCACAGCATCCGCGATCTGGACCGCAGCATCCGCGACTTTTTCGCTGATCTGTGTCCTGGACCCGCAGCATCCCGATGGACCACAGCATCCGCGAATTTCCGCGAATAAATTTTTTTATTTTTTTAATATTATTTTTTTATTTTTTTAATTAAATTGATTTGGTGGGATGAGGTTCAATGGACCACCAGCATCCGTGAATATAATTTTTTATTTTTTTAAGAAAGCTGATTTGCATATCAGTGGGTGGCGTTGGGTGGGTGGTTTTTTTATTTCATATCAGTGGGTGGTGGTGGGTGGGGGGTGGTTCCAACTCGATGCATTATAGTGTATATTAAAATATGTGATCAGGTGTACCAACCTTTGCATGAGTTCAAATTTGTTGTGTGTTATAATGTATATTAAATCTATATGATCAGGTGTACCAACCTCTGTGGTGGTGGGTGGGGGGGTGTGGTTCCAACTCGATGCATTATAGTGTATATTAAAATATATGATCAGGTGTACCAACCTTTGCATGAGTTCAAATTTGTTGTGTGTTATAATGTATATTAAATCTATATGATCAGGTGTACCAACCCCTGTATTATTATTATAGTGTATAGATATTTTATATGAGCAGGGTTGTCAACATTTTCTGCGGTGGGAGGGAGGGAAATTCAAATATGTGTTATATAGTGTATATATTAAAATATATGATCAGGGTTACCAATCTTACATTATTGTGTGTGTGTGTGTGTGTGTGTATAGAGCAGATCTGCCAACATTTCTTTCTCTGCTGTGGTGGGAAATTCAAACTATATATGATCATAATTGTTACTCTCTCTCTCTCTCTCACACGGTGTGTATGTCTCTCTCTCTCTCTCTCGTTGTCAAACGTTATGCTCACCGTTTCCCTCCCTCTCACTATGTACATGAGTAGAGTAGTCGGTGTGTGTGATGGTTAAATAATGTTCTCTCTCTCTCTCTCACTCTCTCTCTCTCCCTCTCGTTGTCAAACGTTATGTTCAAACCGTTTCTCCTCTCTGTGGTCATTACCGTACATGTATATGATTTTAGAAAGTTTATATATTCGACAAATATTAACTGTGTACGTACTTACAACGCCCGCTCTCTCTCTCTCTCTCTCTCTCTCTCTCTCTCATTCGTTGTCAAAACGTTGACTTCATTGTTCATTGTATTAAATAATTAACTATGTGTGCGTGTGTGTTGTCAACTACTTACATGCGCGTTTTCTCTCTCTTAACATAACGCTTCGTGTGAAGCGTTTTGTAGAGCAGGTTTCAACTGTGGAAGGTTTCATACCGTCTTCTCTCTCTCTCTCTCTCTCACTCTCACTTGTTTCAACTGTGTCAACAAATAGTAACGTCCTCTCTCTCTCTCTCTCTCTCTCTCTCTCTCTCTCTCTCTCTCTCTCTCTCTCTCTCTCTCTCTCTCACGCGTGTCAACTATGCAAGCTCTCTCTCTCTCTCTCTCTCTCTCTCTCTCTCTCTCTCTTTCTCTCTCTCTCTCTTACCGTGTACATTGAGTAGTCGGTGTGATGAGTAAATAATTTTTAGCTCTCCCTCTCGTTGTCAAACGTCGTCTTCATTTTCAATGTATTAAATAATTAATTAATAGTTTATAATGCAGTCAGTGTGATTGATCCTTGTTAGAAATAATTTTAGCTCTCTAGGTTCAGTGGTGTATAGCGAAATAAATTAAAATTATACACACACATGAAAACGGTGGTTGAAATTCATACAAATCTTCTGATGTAACAGTTCACAAAAATAAATTAATTGTACACATGTTCAGTGGTGTAGAGTGAAATAAAATAAAGTCATAATTTGTTTAATGATTAAATATATTTTAACATTCACAATATAAAATTCACAATTAAATAAATACATTAGAAATTGATATTTTTCGAAAGTTTATATATAATTGTGTGTCGTATTTGTAGAAGAAGCAACCTGCAACATAACAATACAACAACATTAAAATCATGTTAAATATCACACACACACACACACACACACACACACACACACACACACACACACACACACACACACACACACACACACACACACACACACACACACACACACACACACACATACATACGCACACGCATACGTAACGTAATCACACACATACATACATACAACGTACACACGTTTGGGTTACACCACACGCGCACGCGCACGCACACACACATATGCACACGCACACACATACGCATACGCAACGTAATCACACCCATACATACATAGAACGTACACACGTTTGGGTTACACCACACGTGCACGCACACACACACACACAGACGTACACGCACACAGACGCATAAGCAACACGTGCACACACAGACGCACACGCACACACATACATACATACAGACAACGTGCATACGTTTGGCTTGAATCATGTACATGTAGGTCCAATAAACAGATAACAGATTTAAATATGCTATAGTCATTGTATGTATGTATATATCACTGAATAATAATAATATAATCGTTCTAGTGTTAACGTTTGCTGCAACAGGTAACACAGTTTACAAATAATTACATATAGGTTCAGAGGTGTATAGTGAAATAAATTAAAAATAGAAATGAATTCCTTATAAGTTAATGTCCTTTCATCAAAACTTTGTAAATTAGAATCTGCACTACAGTCAAACATACACACACACACAGTGATAAAAATTGTTTATTAAAAGTAGTTTGTTACCTTAACAAGTACTGTTATCCTACACCGTTGGAGTCCCCAAACCATTCGTGGACGAAATTACATGTAGGCATTGATGCCTTATGGACTTGAGTGGGATTGTCGCCCACCTCCCAATCCATAATTCTTATTTTGCAGACACAACATCTTACAGCATCACCGTCGCCTTCGTAAAAGAACCCGGCTTTAGCCAGATCGGACAATTTCACGTTCTCATGCGGGTATATAGGAACGTAAATTTTAATATGCCCACGACGTTTGATGTTGTAATAGCTATTCAGACGGTTTGTAAAAGAATGTACGTATTCGTCCATATCTACCTATAATAATAACAGTACCTGCTTCATTATCATATACATTATGTGCTATATATAAATATATACATAAGGCTTTCAACACACACACATACCATAAATCCAGAACAGGAAAGGTATTATAACAAACATTACGAAAATAAGTACGTACATAGATCAACGTTTAAACAAACAGATTATTACCAGAATAAATTTTTTTTAAAAACAGGACAGCGTATTATCTATATAACGTTCTGTTTCAGATAAGAATAGTTTGAATATAAAATGAAAGGGTACGTTGTATTTTGTTATGAGAAAATGCATTTCTAAATTTCGTTACATTTGTCAAAAGAGCTTATTGATCAGCCGTATGAGTAATTATATTAATCCTTATGTAGCAAATACGCACGGATTCGTAAAATACAGCACTCAGGTGTAGGGCAATTAATCCTTTTTGTATTGAACGTGTTTAAGTAGGCCTACTCGTGATATCAGTAAATTCTATCTAAACGTCATCTCAACGGAATCATTAAGTTTTTCAAAAGATCTTATTGATCAGACGTATGAGTATAAAATTGGAAATCTACAAACACATCAAAAATATCTGTCAAACCCCTATCAAACAAAAACCCCCGTTCTTATCGAGAGACAACAGTAACTGGCCTAAGCACATGTGCTTCATTAAGCAACAGACCAAAAAAATCAAATAGACGACTATAAGCTCAATTTAAATAAAATCTGAATATTTAATAAAATTATGTTTTTTTTTACTTAGTAACATATGCAAATCTTTTACTTACCTCTTAAATGTTGTTATACACACAATAGCCGATTGAACGATGAGTGTCTCATACAAATGAGAAATAGGGACATGTCGTCTTGTGTGTGTGTGTGTGTATGTATATATATATCATACGGTGGTAGCGTACACGTTTGAAAGTTGATACACATTAAATTCTCTCTCTCTCACACACATTACAGAGATTGATATTAATTGCATGTATGTTCAGAGGTTGGGTGTCTAAATCGATGCATTTTACTTTCACTTTCTAATTTGACACATGGCTTACTTCCATACATAAATAGCTATCGTCCATATCCGTCTACGAGTGTTGCTAAACGAAATTAAAAATGTTGTAATACATAAATGTGGCTGTACAATAATTAATGTAATTATTGTGTTTTAACTGAATATTAGATTGTTGCCTATTATTCAATTCCGTAAACTTATTTTAATCAATAAATAAAAATGTAAAAGATGAGAGAAAGAGTTTATAAAGTTGCGAATTCAAATATTAGCTGTAAGACTATTGATATAGTTTAAAGCATTCCAGATATTATAAGTTTTACATAAAATGTAAAGAAATAAAAAAATATAATAAGGTGCCTGAACAAAAAGGATTATTTTGATAGAATAAATTATGTAATATCATACTCTTATTATGTTGACAGAATTAAACTGTCTTTTAATATCAAAAATTAATGTTCTTCATAAACTACAACATAATATAAAAGATAAGCTAAAATTAAGCTAATGGGTTTATACCTCATTTATGGAAAATTATCCTCTTTTTAATTAAAAATAATTCCTCTTATATAGTATTTGTGGCATTCTTGTTTTTTGGTATCATGTTGTCGATTTGCTCAAACAATTGGCTAGGTTGTTGAATGGGAATTGAAATGAATATGGTATCATTTTTGCATTTTATAATGAATAAAATAAGAGTTTACTCATCTGAGTCAATAATTAAATATTTTATTATTCAAAGAATGGGTTCAAGATTGTTATTCCTATTTGTTGTTATTTCAAGTAAAATATTTTATTATAGTTAGTTTAATAATTAAAATTGGATCTCCTCCATTCCATTATTGATATGTTTCAGTAATTGATGGATTATCCTGAATAGTGTCTTTTCTAATTATAACCGTTCAGAGGATTATTCCCATTATTTTATTGAGTTATTTAGAAATAAGATTGATTTTATTTATTGTTTTATCATGTTTTTGGGGCTCATTAGGAGGGTTATGTTATTCATCAATTCGAATAATTTTAGCATATTCATCAATTTACAATTTAAGTTGAATTTTTAGAGGGGTTATACTAATAAATTATATATGGCTGGTATATTTTTTAATTTATTCCCTCTCTTTATTTTTAACTTGCTATCTGTTTTGAGTAAATAATATGAATTATTTAAATCAAATTTTTATTTTGTTTAGCAATAAGGTTAAATCGTTAATGTTAATGATTATTTTTATGTCAATAGGTGGTGAGCCGCTCATCACCAAAGACATCACAACAAAATTTTTTAACTTTCCAAATCTGACACATTTTCTAAGTTTGACATCCACCAGAAAAAATTTTAAAAAACTACAACTTACCTTGATGACCGGCTCACTTGTTCACTCGAACTAGGAGAAAACTCCTAGTGGAAGAATGTCCACATGCGGGTAACCATTGGGGAATCGGACGAATGAGGTGACCTCAAATTTGTTGTTTTGTTTAAATTCAACAATTACCAATTTATTGCTTCTGTGCGAAATAATAAATCATATACAATATTTCATGTGACAGCACTCCATTAGGAGTATATAAAATACACACCATATTTAAAATATATGACATCGTATTCAAAATTTTAATTTCAAAATATTCAAAATTCAATATTAAAAAAAAACATTCCATTAAAATTATATAAAATCTGTAAAACCTTTAAACTCTCTTACATGGCATGCAAATCACCATTGACATGCACCTTTTTACCTTCACCCATAGAATTTCCTTATTTGGAACTAAATACATTAACATTGATAAGTACCAAGAGTAAATCCAGAGGTTTTCAAAATATAACAATTAATAACACTAAGTCTTTTTTTTTTTCTTTTAGTCCCCCTCTGGTTGTACTATAAACACTTTCAATAATATCAACAATTTTATAAACCATTTAACAAGCATTAACAAGCAATTCTCTCCTACAACAATTTAAACAAACATACTACATAACGACATGCGCCCTCTGAAATCTAATTCAAACTTTAAAAAAGAGAATCATATAATTAGGAAAATATAATGCAAACCTAAGATAGATGATTATACACTCTGTGTGGAATTCACAAGTGCATGTGCTCAGTTTTCCCTAAACCTGCATAAACTTGAGTAGCACAAAGGCTTGCAGATTTCAGAGTGCACCATTATTAAGAAACTAACAAATAGTCAGGTACATATATCTCTCAGCCATGTAATATGTTGTGTGCATGGAATTATGAGCCTATACATATACAAAAGAATTTTCACAGTGACTGTAAATGGATAGCGAATGAAATTAAATATGAGTATATACATCTACCAAAGATTTTAAAAGGTCACTGTACATTGATAGAGAATTAACAATACTATGAGCATATAAATCTACAATTCTTATAAATATATAAATAGTGAAAATTTCATCTTGTACAGCAGTTCAGTCATTTTTATTAATAGGCTGAATGCTCCTGAATTACAGTTCTAGTACAGGGCAATTGTTACAATTGTAGGTGATCTGCAACTCTTTCATAATCAGATTTACAAGTTCCAATAAAAGGCTGCCACAAGATAAGTTCCACACAGATTATAGTAAAAGGTATACTAGAAATTACATGCTTCCACAATTAACACACAAGACATTTATATGAACACACTGAATATGAGCATTAAAGGAACTCGGCTGAACTTTGCTTCACTCGGCCCATGAGCACACTGGCCAATTCCTAACACATTTTCTTAAGTTTTTTATTTTTGTTTTCATTTTTTTTTGTAGGTAAAAATTTTGCACAGAAGCTATTACAGTCGAATAAGAAACTAGTCACATAAGACACTAGTAAGGTTCACCAGACCTTTCTTTTATTAAAAGCATGCGTTCAAAAATTTGCAATGAGTGCAGAAACCTGTCTATTATATTCCCAATATATAGAGAAGAAAAAAAAATATCCAGAATTAAGCAACAGTTGTTCTTTTTTTTTTTTTGTGTTAGAAACAGTTAGGCCACACTTGGCTCCAAAACAAGCAGCGCAAAAACGCATCCCAGGCAAAATTTAATAATTTTTATTTTTCCATACCTGTACGATTTTGCAAAGTGTCACTTACAATTGAGTTCCTCAACTTACTCACACATAAATCACATCTCGGTCTTCACAGGATCACGGCCGCCGGCGCAGAGACCCGCCGGCACACGTTACACTCAGCCTGCCATGATTAATGAAAAAAACCCAGGCCTTATAAAAAAAAATAAAGCAACTTTTCAAACGCCGATCGCTAAGACCGCACGTGGCGAGCACAGCTCCAGAATAGAACAGCTGACATCAACCCAACAACCAGTCAAAACAAAACACCACAGCTGATAACTACAGCTGGCCGATTTCCAAAGGCGCACTACAAACCACAACGGAATACAGCAGGCTCACTCTAGCAGCGGGAAAGAAAGATACCCTAGTCCGAAGTTACAGCGACGTCTACTAGATGGCAGGAGCGTAACAAACAGTCGCCGTAACGTCTTATAGATAGCGAAGAGAACCTGTCCAAGGCGAACTACCAAATGCAAGAAAATATCGCCCGGAATCCGTAGAACCGCTACTTGCCGTACACCTACGTACGGCACACCCCCACAGCAAAAGGAGTCCAACGGGTTGGGTGACACTGGGACTGCCACCACCGGAGGAAAAGCGGGGACTGATTAAAAACCAATAAAAAGATAAAACCAGGCGGAAGTTGAAAACGAAAGGACACCAGAAGGAAGGACAAGGTGTGTGTGTGTGTGTGTGTGTGTGTTTAGCTGAGTGTGTGTAAGTGTAGAAGATACGGGGAGTGTGAGCGGCCGCGGCCTAAAGCAAAGAAAGAAGAAAGGAAAGGAGAGAAGATAAAATACCGATAAAACGTTTAAAACCCCAATTAACCCCACCTAAAACAATAAAACACTAAAAAAATAAAACCAAAAAACACAATCCCTCCAGCGAAGCCCCCCGAAAACCAAACCCGAGGACCCTAACTAATCCTAACTGGGGTGAACAATACCAATTTACCTCTCACGGAAGCTCCATCTGCACACACGCCTTCAAATGGGACACATGGACCACCCTCACCTTCATCCCATCCTCCGGATCCACCAGGCTGTCAGTGACGGGCGAGACAAACTCAGAAATCCGGAAGGGTCCCAACCATCTATAGCAGAGCTTGGCAGCGCGACCCTCCACCTTAGAGCTGAGCGGGTGGCTCCTGCAATAAACCAGCTGACCCACCCTAAAAGGGTTGGGGACTCTCCCAGCATTATAGCGACGCCGCACGCGCTCGTGCGATCGGAGCAGGGCTCTCCTCACATCCTTCCACCTGTGAACGACCCCTTCGTTAGGCAAATCCGGGAGAAGATCCTCCAGTTTCCACAAATTACCAAGGGGATGAGCGGGGGAGAAACCAAACATGACCTCAAAAGGCACGGCACGATGGCTTTCATGAAGGGACGAATTGAACGCCATCTGCAACCACTGGAGATTCTGGTCCCACGTATTCTGCTGCTCCGCGTGATAGGCGATAAGAGCGGATCTCAGGTTGCGGTTGAATCGCTCAGCGTGGGAAGGTTGCGGGTGGTAGGGGGAAGTGGTTACATGCCGGATGCCGTGCCTGAAACACATGTTTCGGAATTGCCTCGAGATGAATTGCGGGCCATTGTCTGAGACAATGATGGAGGGAAGCCCGAAATGCTGAAAAATACTGGTCTGAAGGGCTACGATGGTATTGGCAGTACTAGCCTGACGCAATGGAAGTAGCCAGACATACTTGGAGAAGGCGTCCACACAAACAAGGAGGAACGAATTCCCGGCCTTGCTACGCGGGAAAGGACCCACGTAGTCGATGAAAACCTTCTCCATCGGTCTGCCAGCCACCTCAGAAGACAGCAACCCCAACTTGGTGTCCTGAGCGGGCTTGCTCAGACTGCACAGATGACAACACCTCACCCGGGTGGCGATGTCCCGGTCCATGCCTTTCCAGATGAAGTTTCTCCTGATCGCGGCGATGGTCTTTGAAACACCCAAATGGCCTCCAACCGGGGAATCATGGTAATATTGGAAGACCATTGGCACCAACTTGCTCGGCAGGACTATCTTAGGGACCCGTCCTCTACGTTCCCTACAGCAGAGGACGCCCTTGGACAGATGATATGGAGCCTTCATCTCGCCTGATTTGATTCTATCGATGATGGGACCCAACACCTCATCATCAAGCTGATGAGGGATAACTTCCGTGAAGGCGAGGGGGAACTCCAGGAGTACGGCGCATGGTTCATTTATTGGCTCCTCACTGGGTAGGTGATACATACGGGACAGAGCGTCGGCAACAACATTTTGGGTCCCCCTTATATGTTGTGCCCGAAACTTAAAAGAAGAGATCTTGACCACCCAGCTCCAAAAATGGACACACGGAGAGACCCGGACGAATCGGCTTGGGATCGGCCTCCCCGGATGGGTGTCCCGTCTCAACTGCACATAACGGGACCTGGGATGCGACATCGCTACCAAACGTGGGGAGGGACCGGCGTCCCCTCAATCCCCCCCACGCAGGCCGTTTTTTGATGGACGGTTTTCCCGCGAGATCTCCGATCGTTTGAGGGGGCAATTCCGGGCCAAGTGCCCCATCTTCCCACAGGAATAGCAGCGGACTTCCCGCCTCTCAGAGTCGCCACCACGTTGCTCTTTCCAAGGGTGGCCACCACGTTGCTCTTTCCAAGGGTTGCCACCACGTTGCTCCCGGGTAGGCCGCTGCTGACCAGATGAGGAACAGGGGACAGGGAATTCGGAACGGCCGGAGCGAGCCTCATCGTTCATCTGGATGGTGCGGGCGAAGACACAAGCCTCGCTAAGATCAGCGAAGCTGCGCGGTCGCTCCAAAAACACCAACCTTGACCTCTCCTGCGGATTAAGGCCCTCCAAGATAACCCGCACCACCTCAGCCTCCGACACATCCACCCGCAGCACACGGGCAGCACTTTTGATCGAGTTTATAAATACGTTCAACTGTTCCCCTTGCCCCTGAACTCTGTAGAAAAATCGCTGCCGCATCCGGTCACGCAGCCTCCCGGGGATAAACAGTTCCAACACATCTTTGTGGAACGCCTCAAAATCCCCGCCCGCGCCCAGATGCCAGACCACACGATCCAGCAGGGGCGCCCGACAATACGGGTAAATCAAATTTAACAGGGCAGCGCCGGTCACCCCAGGGACATCAAAAATGCCGAAAACCCCTTCAAGGAATTGGACAAGCTGGTGAGGGTCCAAACCGTCGACCACTGGAAGCCGACGGAGGAGGTCATAAATGGGGTTCGGCAACGATTCATACTTAACACTAGCAGGTGCAGTACCCAACCCTCGAGGCACTTCCACATGCTCCCCCTGAAATCCCTGGGGGCGACTGCCCACCGAAATAGACGGACATTCCTCCACCAGAGCGCTACAAGGCTCCCCTAGGAGGCCCACCCGCTCAGGGGCCACGGTAGTGACCTTCAGGTTACTAGGGCTTTCGGGAGCCTCCCCAGGTAGACCAATCTTTGACTGGAGGGCCGACGCCGTCCGCCTACCCTCCTCCTCCAGATCATCCTGCAAAAGCAAATTACTCAGGCGGGCGGACAAGTGGTGCATCCTTTGGGTCACCCGCTGCCAAACACGGGTGGAACCCCCATATATTCCGAGTCCTCCATCAGGGTGGAGAACTCGGTCCACTTGTCCTCACACACGGCCAGCTCCTCCTCCAAATCCTCGATTTCGACCCTCCGGATGGGAGCGTCACCCACCAGCAGTTCCCGCAGTTGACGCCGCAAGGACGCCACGTCCCTCTGGGGAACCCCACCCCTCAAACGTGTCTCGAAAAGGAGTTCGTCCTTTGTGAAATATTCGGGCACCAGACCGCGGCCTTCACGAATCCTACTCTGCCCCTGCTCCGCCATAGTATCCAACAACAAGAAACTGAATTCAACAAGAGCTGACAATCAAGGTGCCTCAGGGTCCCCGACCCGGCACCGGACCAACAATGAAGACCAAGATGAAGTGCGATACGACAACAAAGACAACCATGATCACACAAAAACACAAACAAACAAATAAACACTCAAGAACCCCCAAAACCATCAGAAATCGCCAGGCTGTGCTCAACCCCCCCTAGGGGTCCCGGCCCGGCAACCGCACCCATAGACCAAGATTTACAACACTAATAAACATCACTCTTGACAGAACTTGTCCGACTAAGATTTGGAGGTCACCTCATCCATTTCCAATTTTCGTTTCAGAGGTGGCCAGGACTACGTCCAACCACGCTCTGCTACCATTTGTGAGCCGCTCATCACCAAAGACATCACAACAAAATTTTTTAACTTTCCAAATCTGACACATTTTCTAAGTTTGACATCCACCAGAAAAAATTTTAAAAAACTACAACTTACCTTGATGACCGGCTCACTTGTTCACTCGAACTAGGAGAAAACTCCTAGTGGAAGAATGTCCACATGCGGGTAACCATTGGGGAATCGGACGAATGAGGTGACCTCAAATTTGTTGTTTTGTTTAAATTCAACAATTACCAATTTATTGCTTCTGTGCGAAATAATAAATCATATACAATATTTCATGTGACAGCACTCCATTAGGAGTATATAAAATACACACCATATTTAAAATATATGACATCGTATTCAAAATTTTAATTTCAAAATATTCAAAATTCAATATTAAAAAAAAACATTCCATTAAAATTATATAAAATCTGTAAAACCTTTAAACTCTCTTACATGGCATGCAAATCACCATTGACATGCACCTTTTTACCTTCACCCATAGAATTTCCTTATTTGGAACTAAATACATTAACATTGATAAGTACCAAGAGTAAATCCAGAGGTTTTCAAAATATAACATTTAATAACACTAAGTCTTTTTTTTTTTTCTTTTAGTCCCCCTCTGGTTGTACTATAAACACTTTCAATAATATCAACAATTTTATAAACCATTTAACAAGCATTAACAAGCAATTCTCTCCTACAACAATTTAAACAAACATACTACATAACGACATGCGCCCTCTGAAATCTAATTCAAACTTTAAAAAAGAGAATCATATAATTAGGAAAATATAATGCAAACCTAAGATAGATGATTATACACTCTGTGTGGAATTCACAAGTGCATGTGCTCAGTTTTCCCTAAACCTGCATAAACTTGAGTAGCACAAAGGCTTGCAGATTTCAGAGTGCACCATTATTAAGAAACTAACAAATAGTCAGGTACATATATCTCTCAGCCATGTAATATGTTGTGTGCATGGAATTATGAGCCTATACATATACAAAAGAATTTTCACAGTGACTGTAAATGGATAGCGAATGAAATTAAATATGAGTATATTATATGAGTATACATCTACCAAAGATTTTAAAAGGTCACTGTACATTGATAGAGAATTAACAATACTATGAGCATATAAATCTACAATTCTTATAAATATATAAATAGTGAAAATTTCATCTTGTACAGCAGTTCAGTCATTTTTATTAATAGGCTGAATGCTCCTGAATTACAGTTCTAGTACAGGGCAATTGTTACAATTGTAGGTGATCTGCAACTCTTTCATAATCAGATTTACAAGTTCCAATAAAAGGCTGCCACAAGATAAGTTCCACACAGATTATAGTAAAAGGTATACTAGAAATTACATGCTTCCACAATTAACACACAAGACATTTATATGAACACACTGAATATGAGCATTAAAGGAACTCGGCTGAACTTTGCTTCACTCGGCCCATGAGCACACTGGCCAATTCCTAACACATTTTCTTAAGTTTTTTATTTTTGTTTTCATTTTTTTTTGTAGGTAAAAATTTTGCACAGAAGCTATTACAGTCGAATAAGAAACTAGTCACATAAGACACTAGTAAGGTTCACCAGACCTTTCTTTTATTAAAAGCATGCGTTCAAAAATTTGCAATGAGTGCAGAAACCTATCTATTATATTCCCAATATATAGAGAAGAAAAAAAATATCCAGAATTAAGCAACAGTTGTTCTTTTTTTTTTTTTTTTTTTTTTGTTAGAAACAGTTAGGCCACACTTGGCTCCAAAACAAGCAGCGCAAAAACGGCATCCCAGGCAAAATTTAATAATTTTTATTTTTCCATACCTGTACGATTTTGCAAAGTGTCACTTACAATTGAGTTCCTCAACTTACTCACACATAAATCACATCTCGGTCTTCACAGGATCACGGCCGCCGGCGCAGAGACCCGCCGGCACACGTTACACTCAGCCTGCCATGATTAATGAAAAAAACCCAGGCCTTATAAAAAAAAATAAAGCAACTTTTCAAACGCCGATCGCTAAGACCGCACGTGGCGAGCACAGCTCCAGAATAGAACAGCTGACATCAACCCAACAACCAGTCAAAACAAAACACCACAGCTGATAACTACAGCTGGCCGATTTCCAAAGGCGCACTACAAACCACAACGGAATACAGCAGGCTCACTCTAGCAGCGGGAAAGAAAGATACCCTAGTCCGAAGTTACAGCGACGTCTACTAGATGGCAGGAGCGTAACAAACAGTCGCCGTAACGTCTTATAGATAGCGAAGAGAACCTGTCCAAGGCGAACTACCAAATGCAAGAAAATATCGCCCGGAATCCGTAGAACCGCTACTTGCCGTACACCTACGTACGGCACAGTGGATTGCCACCATTTCTGGGATTTTCCCAAAATTTATGATGATTTACTGTCTTTTAGTTAGTAAAATATATTTCTTATGTTTAATTTTAGTAATAACTGCTTTATTAGTGTTATTTTATTATTTACGAGTTGTAATAACAGGGCTGATGATAAACAATGTATCTTTAAATTTGTCAACTTTTAGGTTAAATAATACATTATTTATAATGAATTCTTTATTGATTGGATTTATAGCTGTAACCTTATTTAATATTATGAATTAGTAAGGTTTTAAGTTAATAAAACTATTATCCTTCAAACTTAAAAATATAATTTTTTTGTAAGCCTTAGATTTATTTTTATCACCTTTAAATTTGCAATTTAATATTATTATGAGTTGACGGAAGAAACGGTAATGGAAGTAATCATAATCAGCTGGAAGGATTAAACAAAGGATGGTGTGTTCCGGCCTCAAACAATTAAAGAGTCTAGAGCTGGCCACTCCAGCGCTTCCTCGGACGTCCCAAACCTCTCCGTCCCTTCTGCTTGTAGTTCCATAATTATTTGGGAATGCGGCAGTCATCCATTCGGCAAAGATGTTCCCACCAATTCAGACGATACTAGGCAATCCTGTCGCGTATACTCATAATATTCTGTTAATGCCGTATATGTATATATATATATATTACATTTAATATTTATAATTAAATTTACCTCAAGATGTTATTTTTTTTTATTTTTTTTGGAACATGTTTCGGGTACTATCTTGTACCCATCCTCAACCTTCCGGTTTTTTTGTCTGGTGAAGTACATATGTGTTGTTGGTTGACTATTATTATTATTGTGGCTTCCTGGTGTGTGTGTGTGTGAGTGCACGCTTAAGTCACAGTACACAATAAAGACAGAACATTGTAATGTTACGTAGGATAATGAAGTATAACATGTCAGATTTTGGTAATGGAAATATAATTTGCATTTTCATGTTAGACGTAATATAGTTACATGTAGTTTATTGGCATTTGTGTATGTGTGTGCACTTGATATTGCGTAAACGTGTCTGCTCTGCTCTACTTGCATATTCTCATGCAATAAAGGACGTACCTCGGTCATGATCCGACGCACGCACACACGAACACACACAGACGCACACGTAATCACACATCTGACGTGCACGCACACACATACATACGCAACGTAACCAAACACGCACACACGTACACACGCAACGAGCGCACACGTACACAACGTAACCAAACACGCACACGCGAACACACACAGACGCATACGTACACACTGCCGTCGTAACGTTAGATTGCTAATGACGGATACAATCAGTCTGATGTATAGTATTCACGTATAGGCTCCTCATAGTACCATATCAATATCTGTAATGTTATTTATTTCCAACTAAAGTCAGAGACATCCCCAGTAGTTTTTCACCTAGAACGTATACAAAACATCTGATTCTTGTTGGACCTATCACTACCGTTGCGTCATGTACTGATGACCTAAACACTACTGGCTGATCCAAGTTTGTTTGGTTCTTGTCAACAACCTCTTGCATAACTTTGCCCTCAGACGCTTTTCCTACATTTCCATGTGTGTGAAGTTAACATAGCTGAGTCAAAATAACGATAATGTAGACGCACACGTAATCACACATCCGACGTGCACGGACACAGACGCATACGCAACGAACCAAACACGCGCACACACGAACACATAGACGCACACGCACACACATACATACGACGTTGACATGAATCATGTTACGTTGTGTCGCGCTGACTCGATATTTATAGATGACTTCCATACAGATTTAAATAATACTTTCATGCTTTTGGCTGTCCTAAAAAACATACCATACTATTACACAGGACGTTATGTATTACAACATTTTTAATTTCGTTTAGCAACACTCGTAGACGGATATGGACGATAGCTATTTATGTATGGAAGTAAGCCATGTGTCAAATTAGAAAGTGAAAGTAAAATGCATCGATTTAGACACCCAACCTCTGAACATACATGCAATTAATATCAATCTCTGTAATGTGTGTGAGAGAGAGAGAATTTAATGTGTATCAACTTTCAAACGTGTACGCTACCACCGTGAGATATATATATACATACACACACACAAGACGACATGTCACTATTTCTCATTTGTATGAGACACTCATCGTTCAATCGGCTATTGTGTGTATAACAACATTTAAGAGGTAAGTAAAAGATTTGCATATGTTACTAAGTAAAAAAAACATAATTTTATTGAATATTCAGATTTTATTTAAATTGAGCTTATAGTCGTCTATTTGATTTTTTTGGTCTGTTGCTTAATGAAGCACATGTGCTTAGGCCAGTTACTGTTGTCTCTCGATAAGAACGGGGGTTTTTGTTTGATAGGGGTTTGACAGATATTTTTGATGTGTTTGTAGATTTCCAATTTTATACTCATACGTCTGATCAATAAGATCTTTTGAAAAACTTAATGATTCCGTTGAGATGACGTTTAGATAGAATTTACTGATATCACGAGTAGGCCTACTTAAATACGTTCAATACAAAAAGGATTAATTGCCCTACACCTGAGTGCTGTATTTTACGAATCCGTGCGTATTTGCTACATAAGGATTAATATAATTACTCATACGACTGATCAATAAGCTCTTTTGACAAATGTAACGAAATTTAGAAATGCATTTTCTCATAACAAAATACAACGTACCCTTTCATTTTATATTCAAACTATTCTTATCTGAAACAGAACGTTATATAGATAATACGCTGTCCTGTTTTAAAAAAAATTTATTCAGGTAATAATCTGTTTGTTTAAACGTTGATCTATGTACGTACTTGTTTTCGTAATGTTTGTTATAATACCTTTCCTGTTCTGGATTTATGGTATGTGTGTGTGTTGAAAGCCTTATGTATATATTTATATATAGCACATAATGTATATGATAATGAAGCAGGTACTGTTATTATTATAGGTAGATATGGACGAATACGTACATTCTTTTACAAACCGTCTGAATAGCTATTACAACATCAAACGTCGTGGGCATATTAAAATTTACGTTCCTATATACCCGCATGAGAACGTGAAATTGTCCGATCTGGCTAAAGCCGGGTTCTTTTACGAAGGCGACGGTGATGCTGTAAGATGTTGTGTCTGCAAAATAAGAATTTTGGATTGGGAGGTGGGCGACAATCCCACTCAAGTCCATAAGGCATCAATGCCTACATGTAATTTCGTCCACGAATGGTTTGGGGACTCCAACGGTGTAGGATAACAGTACTTGTTAAGGTAACAAACTACTTTTAATAAACAATTTTTATCACTGTGTGTGTGTGTGTGTATGTTTGACTGTAGTCAGATTCTAATTTACAAAGTTTTGATGAAAGGACATTAACTTATAAGGAATTCATTTCTATTTTTAATTTATTTCACTATACACCTCTGAACCTATATGTAATTATTTGTAAACTGTGTTACCTGTTGCAGCAAACGTTAACACTAGAACGATTATATTATTATTATTCAGTGATATATACATACATACAATGACTATAGCATATTTAAATCTGTTATCTGCTTATTGGACCTACATGTACATGATTCAAGCCAAACGTATGCACGTTGTCTGTATGTATGTATGTGTGTGATTACGTTACGTATGCGTGTGCGTATGTGTGTGTGTGTGTGTGTGTGTGTGTGTGTGTGTGTGTGTGTGTGTGTGTGTGTGTGTGTGTGTGTGTGTGTGTGATATTTATGAACCTATTTGTAATTTTTTGTAAACTGTGTTACCTGTTGCAGCAAACGTTAACACTAGAACGATTATATTATTATTATTCAGTGATATATACATACATACAATGACTATAGCATATTTAAATCTGTTATCTGTTTTATTGGACCTACATGTACATGATTCAATCCAAACATATGCACGTTGTATGTATGTATTGTCACCGGACAAAAGGCTTGCCGCATGACAAATGGCGCCAATCGTACACTCTAGTTATTTTGGTGGCCCTAAAAAGGACCGAGTGGCGAGAAAGCTGATGTTGGTCGTGCCACGCTGAGATGTTCGGCGGCTGCGCCCGCTGATCGTGGCGTACTGCAGTCCTCCTCTTCTTTCGGCACCGGTTGTAGAGTCGGCTGCCGGCCCAGCGAAATCCATCGCTGGCGCGGAACGGGAGTGCGAAGACGCAAGAACGGCGGCGGTTCTATTCTTCGGCTGTTCCTTCCGGCTGACTCCGCCCCGATGTCGTACGAGAGAGGAGAGGAGATGAAGTGCGTTCGATGGCGTGGCGATGAAGTGCGCGCAAAATTTTCTGCCGGCCCGGGTTTTATTGACTAACCGGGATCGCTGATTAGCTCGCTCCGAGCACGTTGTTGGATTGGCTCGCTGTGTCCACCGCTGGTACCGGAGAGCAGATGTTCGCATACCGCTGCCGTCACAACTCCACCGGGTCTTGAATGCTCTCCGGTAGCCAGCCTATTGCTCTTCTCCAGATATTGTGGAGGTGTCTGTTGGGCGCCATGTTGATTGGTGTGCCGGCTGGTAGCTCGCTGGCGTGGCTGGATCTTGCATCCGCAAGATGATCGTCGCCCCACGTTGGGCGCCACTTGTCACCGGACAAAAGGCTTGCCGCATGACAAATGGCGCCAATCGTACACTCTAGTTATTTTGGTGGCCCTAAAAAGGACCGAGTGGCGAGAAAGCTGATGTTGGTCGTGCCACGCTGAGATGTTCGGCGGCTGCGCCCGCTGATCGTGGCGTACTGCAGTCCTCCTCTTCTTTCGGCACCGGTTGTAGAGTCGGCTGCCGGCCCAGCGAAATCCATCGCTGGCGCGGAACGGGAGTGCGAAGACGCAAGAACGGCGGCGGTTCTATTCTTCGGCTGTTCCTTCCGGCTGACTCCGCCCCGATGTCGTACGAGAGAGGAGAGGAGATGAAGTGCGTTCGATGGCGAGGCGAAGATCTGCTCTCGGCGCCAGCCGAGACGTGACACGAGAAGGCGAGGCGACCCAATCAAGGATCGGCAGCAGCTTGATTGGCCTCAACGTGACCATCTAACGTGCTCGAGGCGAGCCAACCAGGGACCAGCGGCACTCTGATAGGTTCGTGGCATACGACCTGTCAGGGCATAAAAACAGCGCCGCTAAAAATTAAAGAATGGAGAACGCAGGAGAAGCAGTGATGGACATCGACTGGGACAGCAGCGGGCTCTACATACCGCTGCCGAAAGAAGAGAACCGCAGCACGCCCGGAACAGCGGACGCAGCCGCCGAACATCACAGCGCGGCTCGGGCAGCGTACGCAAATGATTTAGCGTACCCGACAAACGGTCCTTTTAAGGGCCTAAAAAACTATAGTGTGTACGATTGGCGCCATTTGTCCTGTGACAAGTGGCGCCCAACGTGGGGCGACGATCATCTTGCGGATGCAGGATCCAGCCACGCCAGAGAACTACCAGCCGGCACACAAAACAACATGGCGCCCAACAGCTACACCCAGCGGGACACCGGGTTCGAAATAGAGCAAGGCTTTGCGCAATTCGCCGCAGCTCTGAGGTGCACGTTGCCACCGGTGATCACCGCTACATACCATGGCCTCAAGTACGAGGATCCAGAACGATATCTTCAACAGCTAGAGCGACAGCTGCGGGACTACAGAGTCCCACCTGAACAGTGGGCAGATTACGCAGTGCGGCAGCTCCGAGGAAAAGCTGCCACGTGGGCAGAGAGATACACGGGACTGCAGATAAATTGGCCCGAGTTCTGCGACCGCTTCCGGCATCGCTTCTGCGGGATGCAACGAGACGCAGAGCTGCTGGCCGAGCTGTACGGACAAACGCAGCGGCAGGAATCGGCGGAAATCTTCATCCTGAGAAAAATCAAGCTGTTTCGCCGTCTGTACCCCGGAGGTGACGAGAGGACGAGCATAGCCATGCTTACACAACAGCTGCAGCCACGCCTTCGACCTGCGCTGAGGTTCCCGCCGCCTATGACTTTAGAGGAACTTTTACAACGGGCAATGAGCATCGAGGCGGACTTGGATCAAGATAGTCGTGCGCGAGGTCGGGATGACTCTGCTGAAAACTCCCTGGATCGAGTAGGGGGGTCGAAGCAGTGTCGATCGGCCTCAAGCACGAAAGAGGAACAAAGATTGAACAGCCTAACGCCCAAGTGCCGCTACTGCCCGGGAAGACACTTCCATCGGGACTGCCCTGTGAAGAACCGGCAGGGAAACGACCAAGCGCCCCGGTAAATAGCCCACCGGGGCGCGTGAACCAACTAGGTGCGGACATACCGCGCATTCCAATAGAGATCGCCGGCCGAAAACTGACCGCAGCCTTGGACTCCGCCGCAAACTACGACTTCGTACGAGCCGGTCTGCTGCCCGGAGGAAGGAAGACGGAGCCCCGAGTTGTCCAGCTAGCGCTACACGGTCAGCAATGTCACTCAACGGCCACCGTCGTCGCAGACATTATAATTGGAAGTCTCGCGACCACCACCAGTCTGCTAGAAGTGCCCGGACTGCAAGAAGAAGTTTTATTGGGCCACCACTGGCTCACGGCCAACCAAGCAGTTGTGGACTACCGACGGGGCTGCCTTCACATTGGCAGCGAGAACCGACAGACGGTCTTCTGGAATGACCGCGCGGAGCCCGAGGAAGAGGACATTGACGAAGCTAGCCTTCAAACGTCAGCAGGTGGCCAACACCATAAACGGCTTCTGGAAATGTTACACCGTCATCGCAGTTTGTTCTCCCGTGGCCCGCTCCGCACTACATCTGCGGCCAAGCACGAGATCCGGCTGATAGAAGGTAGCCAGCCATTCCGGCTCCCAATGTACCGGTACTCCGATGAGAAGAAACGCACCATCCGGGAACAGGTAGAAGAGATGCTGAGGCAGCGTATCATTGAACCGGCCACCTCGCCATACAGCTCTCCGGTGGTGATTGTGAAGAAGAAGGACAGCACACCCCGGTTCTGCGTAGACTTCCGGAGGCTGAACGATCAGACCGAGGATGTGGACTCACCACTGCCGCTGATATACGAAACAATCAAGGACCTCAGCGGGGCCCAAGTCTTCTCGACCCTAGATCTCAAGAGCGGCTACTGGCAAATCCCGCTGGAGGAAGAAGCAAAGAAGTACACAGCATTCTCGGTGCCCGACGGAGGTCGCTACCAGTTCCGGGTGATGTGCTTTGGGCTGAAGAACGCGCCCAGCACCTTCCAACGGCTGATGCAGGATGTTCTCACGGGACTATTACGGGAGTGCTGCCTCGTCTATCTGGACGACATCATTGTCTACTCCCCCGACTGGGAAACGCACCTGCGACACCTGGATCAAGTCTTGGAAAGGCTGCAGATGCACCAGCTGACCTGCTCGCTCAACAAGTGTCACTTCGGCCGGGAAGAAGTCGCCTTTCTGGGCCACGAGATTACTCCGGACGGCAACCTCCCGCAGCAGCAACATCTCAGAGCGATTGAAGACCAGCCGGCCCCCAGCAACAAGAAAGAGCTGCAACGCTTCCTGGGAACCTGCAACTGGCTGCGAGAGTACATCCCCTGCTTCGCCATGATTTCGGAACCGTTAACGGACCTGCTGCGGACAAGAAAGTGGCATTGGGACGACACAACTCAGCGAGCCTTCGAAGAGGTTAAGGCCGCTTTCCGGCAGCCGTTAAAACTCTCACGACCGGATCGAGACTTGCCGATGTTTCTGCAGACCGACGCCAGCCAAAAGGGACTTGGAGCGGTGCTTTATCAATGCACCGAAGCCGGAGAGAGGCGTATCATCTCGTACGCCAGTGCCAAGCTCCACGAGGCGGAGAAGAACTACCACTCCAACGAACTGGAGTGTTTGGCAGTCGTCTGGGCCATCAAGAAATACCGGCCATACTTGGAGGATCGACATTTCACCCTAAGGACCGACAACAAGGCGCTAACTTGGCTGAAGCAGGCGACGGGGCAGAAGACGAAGTACGCTCGCTGGGCTCTACTGATACAGAGCTTCAAATTCACCGTCGTCCACTGCCCGGGCAAGGAGAACGAGTTGCCTGACTTCCTCTCGAGGGAACCTGGGCTTGAAGATACTGCCGGCGTCCAAGAAGAACCACGGATGCAGCCTGAAGAGAGGCCACTTCGCAGTGTTGCGGCAGCTGCACCCCGACTACAAGAAATCACAGCTGTCGGCATCCATCAGGCAGTGCAGGAGGCGCAAGAAGGCGACCAGGAGTGCCAAGCGTGGAGAAACGACCCTGCGGCGGCTACAGCGAGAGGATACCGGGTGGACAACGGCCTGGTTTGGAAGGACAGACGCAACCAGGAACCAGGATTGTACGTGCCGCCGAGTGTCCGCATGGAGGTCATCAGGCACTTCCACGACTTCCCTGAAGCCGGTCATCCGGGGGCCGAAGAAACGTTTCGGGCCATCGGCAAGGACTTCGTCTGGACCGGCCTAACCATTGATGTCCGCAGATACGTCCGGAGTTGCAGAATATGCGCCCTACACAAGCGCGGCGCAAATCCCGAACAGGACCAACAGCGACCTCACCGACCCAGGAGATGTTGGAATACTGTCGCCCTGGACGTCATGGGACCATATCCGCTGACTCGAGCTGGCAACCGGTACATCGTAGTGGTCACGGATATGATGTCGAGATGGGTGGAAGCAAAGGCCGTGCGCAAGGCGGACGCCGACACCATTATCCGCTACCTGGAGGAAGAAGTGTTCCCTCGTTGGGGATACCCAGAGGCGTTGCTCACCGACAACGGAAAGCCGCTCACGGGCCACAAGTGGAAGCAGATGTGCGACAAGCTGCACATACGACCGTGGACTACAGCCAACTACCATCCCAGGGCGAACCCGACCGAGCGGCGCAACGGCGAGATCAAGAAGGCGCTGCGGATCCAGCTCCATGACTGCAAGGACCATGGCGACTGGGACAAGCGTTTGCCGACGATTCTGTTCTCGCTGCGGAATCGTGCAAACGCCGCCACTGGAGTGACACCGAGCGAGCTTCTGCTGGGCAGAGAGCTACGCCGACCCGGCGACTGGAGTCGGCCACACGCAGAACAGGACGTCCGGCCAATTGAGGAACGAGAAGAGGCGGCCAGGTCACACCAGACGCAGTATCAGCGGCGGCGGTATCCGGAACGGAGGACACAGGACCCTACACTGGCCGTAGGGCAGCTGGTGTACGTCAAGAGCCACGCCGGACCAGCCAAAGGACGGAGGTACCCTGGATGGGAGCCAGCCTGGGAAGGTCCCTTTAGCGTTGCCGCCACCCTCGGCGGGCAGATTTACACGGTGGAGAAGGACGGACGTCCATACAAGGTTCACCGCCAACGGCTCAAACCCGCCGGAGAAGAACAATGGGCTGGCCACCGGAGAGCATTCAAGACCCGGGGGAGTTGTGACATAGCGAGGCGAAGATCTGCTCTCGGCGCCAGCCGAGACGTGACACGAGAAGGCGAGGCGACCCAATCAAGGATCGGCAGCAGCTTGATTGGCCTCAACGTGACCATCTAACGTGCTCGAGGCGAGCCAACCAGGGACCAGCGGCACTCTGATAGGTTCGTGGCATACGACCTGTCAGGGCATAAAAACAGCGCCGCTAAAAATTTTTGGCGCACTCCATTGGACGTCGTCAAGCCAGCTGGAAGAAAAGGAAGAAGCAGTGATGGACATCGACTGGGACAGCAGCGGGCTCTACATACCGCTGCCGAAAGAAGAGAACCGCAGCACGCCCGGAACAGCGGACGCAGCCGCCGAACATCACAGCGCGGCTCGGGCAGCGTACGCAAATGATTTAGCGTACCCGACAAACGGTCCTTTTAAGGGCCTAAAAAACTATAGTGTGTACGATTGGCGCCATTTGTCCTGTGACAGTATGTGTGTGCGTCTGTGTGTGCACGTGTTGCGTATGCGTCTGTGTGCGTGTACGTCTGTGTGTGTGTGATATTTAACATGATTTTAATGTTGTTGTATTGTTATGTTGCAGGTTGCTTCTTCTACAAGTACGACACACAATTATATATAAGCTTTCGAAAAAATATCAATTTATAATGTATTCATTTAATTGTGAATTTTATATTGTGAATGTTAAAATATATATTTAATTATTTAAACGAATTATGACTTTATTTTATTTCACTCTACACCTCTGAACATGTGTACAATTAATTTATTTTATTTTATTTTATTTTTTTTTTGTGAACTGTTACATCAGAAGATTTGTATGAATTTCAGCCGCCGTTTTCATGTGTGTGTATAATTTTAATTTATTTCGCTATACACTACTGAACCTATGTGTGTGTAAACTGCAACCTTAAAACAGAAGTATTGTACCAGATTGCTAAGCCGTTAACGTATGGATTTGTCATCTGTAACAACATAACAGGTAAGTAGTTCATTGACACCAAATATATATATATTTCTAACAAGGATCAATCACACTGACTGCATTATAAACTATTAATTAATTATTTAATACATTGAAAAATGAATACGACGTTTGACAACGAGAGGGAGAGCTAAAAATTATTTACTCATCACACCGACTACTCAATGTACACGGTAAGAGAGAGAGAGAGAGCTTGCATAGTTGAAACGCATGAGAGTGAGAGAGAGAGAGGACGTTACTATTTGTTGACACAGTTGAAACAAGTGAGAGTGAGAGTGAGAGAGAGAGAGAGAGAGAGAGAGAGAGAGGGTGTTAATATATGTCGAATAAACTTTCTAATTTCATATACATGCGTGCGGTACTGACCACAGAGAGAGGAGAACAGTTTGAGCATAACGTTTGACAACGAGAGAGAGAGAGACATACACATCGTGTGAGAGAGAGAGAGAGGGAGAGAGAGAGGACGAATAATACAAAGGTTGATACATCAGATCATATAGATTTAATATACATTATAACACACGACAAATTTGAACTCACGCAAAGGTTGGTACACCTAATCATATATTTTAATATACACTATAATGCATCGAGTTGGAACCACCCCCCACCCACTGATATGAAATAAAAAAAAAAAATAAAAAAAACAACCACCCACCTGTGTGAGAGAGAACACGTTAATATTTGTCGAATAAATATAAACTTTCTAATTTCATATACATACAGTGAGAGAGAGAGAGAGATATAGAGAGAAAGAGAGAGAGAGAGTATCAATTATGATCATATAGTTTGAATTTCCCACCACAGAAGAGAAAAAAATGATGACAACCCTGCTCATATAAAATATCTATACACTATAATAATAATACAGAGGTTGGTACACCTGATCATATAGATTTAATATACATTATAACACACAACAAATTTGAAATCATGCAAAGGTTGGTACACCTGATCATATATTTTAATATACACTATAATGCATCGAGTTGGAACCATCCCCCCTCCCACCCTCCACCACCCACTGATATGAAATAAAAAAACAACCTCCCACCCAACACCACCCACTGATATGCAAATCAGCTTTCTTAAAAAAATAAAAAATTATATTCACGGATGCTGGTGGTCCATTGAACCTCATCCCACCAAATCAATTTAATTAAAAAAATAATAACATCAATTAAAAAAATAAAAAAATAAAAAATCAATTTAAAAAATAAAAAAAATTTATTCACGGATGCTGCGGTCCATCGGGATGCTGCGGGTCCAGGACACAGATCAGCGAAAAAGTCGCGGATGCTGCGGTCCAGATCGCGGATGCTGTGGTCCAGATATGCCCTGGGGGCTGAGTTTGAATCGGCATTTTCCCCCTACTATAAATATTGCGATTTTGTTTATTTACCACTTTATTTAAGATTTTCTAATCAAATGCGTTGTTTATATATTTTTATAAAATTACCTAACAAAATCACAATTTTTATATAACATTAGTATTACAAATATAATCTACGGTAATATTTACGTAATACACGGCACAAATTATTACTCAACTGACCTTCATGCAGAATAATGTTTTCCGTTAATTTCGATATGTAAAGGTTCAAACACCGCGTCCCTGTGT
The DNA here is from genome assembly GCA_034769895.1 of Magicicada septendecula. Lineage (NCBI taxonomy): Eukaryota > Metazoa > Arthropoda > Insecta > Hemiptera > Cicadidae > Magicicada > Magicicada septendecula. Next base: position 35,316,208 of record CM068369.1, read on the forward strand.
ACCCCTGGGATTGAATACAACAACGCGTACCTCATACATTACTAATGAGGCTGCAGCGTTTTCCGATGGATTTTAGGGTTATCAGACCGTGTAAATTTCTATTCCCCCTACTTGAAATTTTGGAAATACAATATGAATACTTCTCCGGAAATGAATTATCAGTGGAAAAGGATAGATTAAGCTGTTTCCAGTTTTCTACAATTTTCTACAGTTAGGTTCAATTTTGGCCATACAAAAATAAAGCTTAAATAATTATCTGTATATTATTTACCGTATTTCTTCCGTTGTGTGACTTCGAGTTGCGTTCGATTCTTTTACGCGTTTCGAAACATATGTTTCGTCTTCAGAAATAAAAAATCACTCAAAGTGACGTCGTTAAGTATTAAAATTTCAAATATTGACAACAATTCCACACATATCCGCGTTACATAGTGCGCACTCGAGTAGGATCTATAGGACACTGTCTGTTAGTAGCTATTGTGTAAACAGGTTTATTGGGGTATGTTGCGGGTTTAAAAATATAGTCATCATAACGTCGCGTCGGTGACCAAAAATAAACCAGCTTTGGAACAGCTAAAAAAACGTGTAAAGCTGCACGTCGTGGGCCCGTACAGAGGTAAACATACAATAAAAAGTCAGTATCACCAGTCTAGTGTTGACAATAGTAGTGATAAGCAGATATTTTGTGTGTCAGGCATATACCCTGATGATATACGGGATGATCTGGTTAACAGTGATAATATGTGTATGGAAAATGACAGTAGTATTACGATATTTGATAAGAGTACAATATTTAAAGCCAAAATTAATAACTGTATAGGAAATGTTCTATTAGATAGCGGGGCTCAGGTATCTTTAATAAGCGAAAAATTTATAAATAAATGTAAGACCCTTTTTAAAAAGGTACCAATATTACCTGTAAACAACACAATTGTTAAAACAGCAGCTAACGATAATCAAATTATTAACCGACAAACATTTGTTTCTATTACAATACAGGGGTCGAGATTGACGTGCCAGTATTATTAATTAAAGACCTTGTATATGATGTTATACTGGGTACTGACACGTTAAGCAAAATAAATGCAGTTATTGATTTTAATAATAACACATTGATGTGCAAAATAAATAGTAAACATTATAAAGTAAAGCTAGGACAAATGGACATCAAAAATTAATCTGTTGTAAATGACTTAAAAGTAACCAAACCGCATGCTAACATAATATCAAATGTAAACAATAACAATAATAACATTGATAAACTGACTGCCATACAACAAAGCAGATTAGACGCGTTAAAAAAAAAAAAAAACGGTGTTTGAAAATAATCATACTACTACTGAGGTATATGTCCACCAAATTCGGGTCACTGATGAAAGTAAACTTGTGAGGAAGACTTACCCAATCCCCTTACATGATCAAAAGCAAGTAGATGAGGAGATTTCGATGATACTAGAAACTAATATTATTGAAAGATCGGATAGCAATTTCCTCAACCCGATGGTATTAGTAAAAAAGAAAAACAACAACATCCGTATATCTTTAGACATGAGGGATCTAAACAGTATCACCCAAAAATGTTATGACTGCGAACCCAACACAGAGAATTTATTTATTAACTGTCAAGGGGTGAAATATATTATGACACGCCTTGTTTAATAAGCGGGTTTTGGCAAATTCCTTTAGCCGAGGATAGTAGAAAGTTTACTGCTTTCCTTTATAAAAATAAGTGTTTCAATTTAAAGTGGTTCAATTTGGACTAGTGACCAGTCTTACTGCCATGGTAAGATGTTTAGAGTTGGCGCTGGGACCTGAAGTCGAGGAGTATGTCAGCGTATTTGTCGACGATATACTTGTCATATCTAAATCATTTGAAGAACACCCTAAACATCTAAATATTGTGTTTAGCAAACTGCGGAATGCTAACCTGGTACTGAATTATGACAAGTGCGAATTTGGGAAATGACAAATAAAATTCTTGGGACACTCATTTCAGCTGATGGTGTGAGTACTGATCCTGAGAAGGTTCAAGCTATTACGGGATTTCCGACACCTAAGAAAGCCAAGGACATCAGGGCATTCCTGTGTAACGTATTGCCGCGTTACAAATCCAGGGAACCCATCTTAACTGAGCTCTGTCAATTGCATGGGCTGCCTACGTTGTAACTAACTGTATTCAAATCAAATTAACTGAAAAAATTACTTACTAACTGTGTAAGGAAACAAGGGAAGGTGTTGTACTGATTTACGCACTCATTTTCTGCGTGTAACAAGACGACTTCTCTTTATTTAACAACTGTTACTGACAGATCCCATGACATCACTAATTAAACTAAAGTATTAAAATTCTTTTATAAAACTTTGGGATCAAATTGACTCTATTTTGCTATACCTCGGATCCGGGTTAACTTTCTGTATTTTATAGTAAAGACTTTTATTAATATTCAATTCATTATCTTAGCTTGCAAGACTTCTTTAACCATTTGAAGAATGGTACTATTACTTGGAATAATAATAAGATACATCTACATATAAAGCGTTACAACGTATGATGTTGAGTTTTTTACAGTAAACTCTTAGATTTACATTTTTAATGTTTACGTTAAATTAATTGTCTTTGAAAAGTCTCTTTTGGAAGTGTGTAGTATAACAAATATTATTAACTCTCGATAGACAGGCTATCGAGTCACCTTTAGAATGGATTGTAGAAACCTCGTCCTGGGGTGTCCGTCTTGGGAATCCTCGTACGCGCCGTCCTCATCTGAGTCGGGTCTTCGTCAATAATGTGTCGAAAGTTCACAGAGGAGATTGAAGCTTCTTAGGTGTAAGTATATGTAGATTCTCGGATGTCCTAAACAGCGTCTTCTGCCGGGTATACGTGTCTTGAAGCAGTTCCTGCAGATCACATCTTCAGGAATGATGTTGAAATGTGAGTTACTTCTTGAAGGGAGTCGTCATCTTGCTTAACACTCTTACTTTTTTGTTGTTACATATTATTTCTTCTTGTTACCACATATTTATAGTTAATGGTACATGCTACAAGCTTTTTGTAGCAGTAGTTACTAAACTACATTTAAATTAAACAAACAAACTAACAACATTTTATCAGAGCTTTCGCTCGTACGTCTGCACACTGTGAGGTCAACATAGCGAGAGAGAGTTTTTCTGCTCGCTTCAACTGGTACTTAACAAAAGGGAGAGGGGCAATTACTCCGCGAGAATATAGTCCCTACCTTTATTCAAGTTAACATTTTTAATTACACAAACTATACCTTAATAAACATATATAATTTTAATGAGTTATTTTAACGACTATCTGTGTCTTCAGATTTTTTAATTATTAACATTATGATTTTTTATCTTATCCTAAATTACAGACGACTCGGAAGACATGTCAGGTCCGGAATTAACAGGTCACCGCCTGACAACAAGCAAAGGGTTAAATACGACAATAATAACTATTTACAATATGCCTTTTTATTAAAGTTTCTTTGAACTTCTTAATTACTACTTATTCTCATACTGAGTACATACAGGGGTTTTAAGTATTATAGTGAGATTTAAAATTGCTTAATCGCTCGCAAACTTACTTTTTAAAATTCTTTCTTTTTACAATTACTGTTTCAATTTAAATCGTCACACCTGGGATTAACAGGGTATTACCGTCGTTTTACGCCAAATTACTCCAAGACCAAAGAAACATTATTAGAACTTTTGAGAAGAAACAGCAAATGGCGATAGGAAGAGAGACACGAAGATGCATTTAACGCAACTAAGGATTCGTTTAGGAAAAATCTTCATGTATTCCATCTAGAGAAAGAAGGGACGTACGAATTAAACTGCGACGCTTCAGACTACGCTATAGGTGAGATAATGAACCAGCGGAATGACAAAGGCAAACATAAAGTCATCGTGAACGTCAACAGATTTTTGAAAGGTTCCGAAAGGAACTATTTCATATCAGAAAAGGAAATTCTAATTACTGTAAATAGTATAAGTAAATTTAGGTACTATCTGGTAGGGGAACATTTTGAAATTTTGTCGGACAATCAAGCGCTGTCATTTCTTTTAAAATGTAAACTATCAAATGCGCGTATGTCACATTGAATTATGGCAATACAGGAGTACGATTTCAATATAAAATACTGTAAGGCAAGTGAAAATAAAATAGCTGACACTGTAAGTCGTTATCCTCCAGTTGAGCAAGAGAACTATTCTGCTGTTAAAAATGAAACCCAACGCATGTGTGGTGATTTTTTTTTTGTGATATAAAGTTTGACATGGGTTTTATAATTTCACAATGTCTTGTATAATTATTGGTAATTTTTTGATAGTAGCGTTTAATTTTATATTGCGCATGATATAAGTAATAGGCCTACGTCTTTAATATGAACTCTGAACAGAAAGAAAATTTGATATAAAATCTTTGCACTTGTAGTTTTATTATTAATCTATTTACCAATTAGCTAGAAAGTTCAACATTATATTAAGCTGTTTCGTAAAACAATAATAATATGTTGTTTGGAGTATAAGGTTATCTCAAGTGCTAAGTCTAGACCCAGTAAAGTATTCTAGCGACTACTATATATATATATATATATATATATATATATATATATATATATTACCTAAAATTAAAAACTGTTCTTTTCAAACCGATTTTCAAAAAGTGATTGTTTGTTTGTTACTTCTAATAGTTAACTGAACTTTTTGAAATCAAAAGGTAAACTCTTGACGTTGTTTTTCATAATAATTTTCTAAATTTCCTTTAATGTGCTTTGTGTGCACATTAAAGGAAACACATTACACAATATTGTACGAGGCTCAATTTTTAAGTATGAACCGTTTGCGCATCTTGATCGCGCAGGCCGATGACGGCAGTAGCGGTAATGTCATGCGAGGTCGACAGGCCCCCTACTTTACAGCCACTATGTTTCCAGTGTTTGCGTGCGTTAATTGTTTGGTTACGCAGCAATGTTCACCACCATGTTAATCGATAATCCCGCCGTTGTGAATGCGTGCTGTGATTAGATTTTTAAATACAAAAAATTTTCGTCCTGTCGAAATTCATCGGGAGCTCGTAGAAGTGTACGGGGACAATGTCATGAACTATAGAAATGTCCGTAAATGGTGTAGGTTATTCAATGAAGGAAGGACCAATGTCCACGGCGAGGACGGCCTACTGTTTTTACTGAAGATTTGATCAAAAAAGTCGACAACTGTGTTCATGAAAACAGGCGATTCACTATGACGACTTGCACCTGTCATTTCTTCACGTATTACGATCTGTCATTTACGACACTGACACAAGCTCACTACAAAAAGATTTGTGCACGATGGGTACCAAAAATGCTGATACAGCTCTTTGACGTTTTTGGAGCTGCATCACAAGGATGGCGATCAGTTTTTGAAGCATATTGTGACTGGAGATGAAACCTGGATCTGTCACTATACACAAGAGACCAAACTACATTTCTGTGAGTGGCGTCGTTCCCGATCATCGTCGAAACCACGAAAATCCAAGCAGGCTCTATCGGCCCGAAAAATCATGGCTACAGTCTTCTGTTGACTTCCTTCCATAAGGAACGGCACTAAATGCGGACAGGTTTTACGAAACACTAAATAAGCTTCGGCGGGCCATTCAAAACCGCCGCCGTGGATTGCATTCAAGTGGCGTCTGCTTCCTTCATGACAACGCTTGGCCAGACACTGCGGCAAAGACAAGAGCGCTAGTGGACCAGTTTTGGCGTGGAAATGCTTTCGCCCGCCTTATAGTCCTGATCATCCACCTAGGATTTCCATCTTTTCCGAAAACTAAAGACATTTGGGGGGGGGGGGAGTGAATGGCTGACGATGATGAATTGAAACAGACTGTCACTACTTGATTAAATAGACAGGTCATAGATTTCTTTTAATGACACTATAAATAAACTACTGCAACGTCGAAACAAGTGCTTGGATCTTAATGGTGACTATGTAGAAACGTAGAGTAATGTTGTAGTTTATGTTTCCATTTGTAATTTTATTTATCAATAAAGTTTTCTTGGCTATGTAGAAAATCGGTTCTTACTTAAGCCAAACTTATCACGCCTCGTATTTTCTAGCGTGATATATATTTTACTAGGAGCTATACAGGCTGTAGAAAGACCATGATCTGGCCACTACCATCCGACTGCATAGATTGCAATGGGCAGGACACATCTTTAGGATGGAAGACAACCGAGTACCTAGGAAGGTACTGTTTAGTCAGATCGAGGGTAGAAGGCTTGTCGGAAGACCTGGATTGACGCAGTGGCGAGGGATGCTGATAATTTACTTAAAATAAAACGATGGACATCGATCGCCAAGGACAGGGAAAAATGGAGGCGGATGATTATGGAAACTAAGGTTCGACTTCGAACTGTTACGCCATACAAGAAGAAGATATATTTTACTACGTGAGTTATATCTTATTCTCAACATGGTATCAACGAATCTTAACAGCATGATTCGATATCAGTATAAGCGGACATATCATTACAAATTACGGAATCTGATTAACAATGAAGAGTTATTCATGTTACGCGTCGCTTGATAAAGTAAAGTCGTTTTTTCTGCACGTTTGTAACGTTACGAAGAATTTAATGAAATTTTGCGTACAAAAATACGAATAATTATATAAGGTACACAACGTACTTGCTGCCAATTTACACGGAAACAAATTAGTTTTAATTGGATTAGTTAGTAGCGTTCGTTAGTTAGTGGCGTGTAGTAGCCGAGACTTTAGTTAACTTTTATTATAAAATCAGAGTTGCTTGCCGGCAAAATTTACGCCTACTGCTTTGACTGAATAGTTTATAAGCTGTTGACTCACCTGCGGTGGGTGTTTTCCAATTTTTGTTTTGTCACTTTAAACAACTACAATACGATGCGAGTAATCATAAAACACTGAGTATTTCAGATTTATAAAAACACAGCTAAAATTACTTAGCTTAATACAATAATATGTGTTTTATCGTAAATTATTTATATTCTCATTAGATAATAACACAATTTTTTTAAAACGAAACATTTCTTTAAATTAAATGATCTATAAATTAAAAGATTAGAAACAACGGTGGAAAAAACACTCAGAAAGAATGTCAGATTCCAGACTGGCCAAACAAGTCTGTAGATAGAATCCTATAGGACACAGGTGTGTGGGTATAGCCAGGAAGAGATGGCTAGAGAATTTGCACCTTGCCTTTTCCGTGTTGTGAAGATGACGATAATGATGAAGACACGTTTATACTCCTTTGAGTATAACGAACGGAAAAGAGTAAATAGGATTAACAATACTACAGAGTTATTAAACTTCTCATCTACATTAAGAATACTTGTTACATTATTTTACAGATACGAGAATAACACAAGTAGCAAACATTAAGCACATAAAGAATTTTATTAAAGTAACAAAGTAAAACTATCCGACAGGAAGTGATATGAACACGCTTGACATGCGGGCAACATATAACGACCACAATACGACAACAAAAGGCATATAAAATGGGTTCTTTGATTGCTGGATGTGAAGAGCGTAACAACCCGTCTTGTACATATTCTTCGTTTAGCCTCGTCGAAGAGAAGAAATTTTCATAAGCCATTCATAGTATGGATTCTATATAGTATATAGTATATATAGTATTGGTTTCTACCACCCACTAGCGTTTGGCTACCAATCAAAACTTCTATTCACTATGCAAACTGTCCGGTACCGTCCACTTTACACATTTTCCTCAGACATAACTGCCTTGTCTCTGTAAGCTTGCTTCGCTTTCTTCACGTTGGCGGTCTTTACAAGTATATTTTAATTTACTTGCAACGAAATATTCCACTTCCCTTTGCTAATATTCCGACTTTGATCTTCAGCAAGATGTTACGAAATTAGTTCATTATCCTTTTGTTATTAATAACAAATTTTTGCAATTATTACGTATTAAACTTTTATGCAATGAATATAATTTTCCATAATACTCGTATAAAAAGAATATTCATTAAGTGTTCATTTATTAATTTCAATAACGTTACTTTATACTTAAAATTATATTAGTTACAGAAGTTTTGTTCTTATTGTTCTTTTGTAAAAAAGCATTTTACATTAAAGAAAAGCAATCTCCACGTTACCGGTTTAATTATACAGTGCCTTTTTAGCAACCAGAGACCTTCATACGCTTGAGTAAGCAACCTATTGATGCTATTAGAGCCGCTGCAGGCAGGCCCTCGCCTATACTCTGTAGTAATATTAAAATTTTTATTTTTATTTTATGCTTATTTTTAAAACTCAATTTTGGCTGCAAATTGGCTTAAATTCTTAGTCAACGGAAACGTAGGCGAGTAGTGTGATCACTACATAAATAGCTTTGCTAATAGTAAATCACCATCGTCACCACTCCAAGGACTAGGCCTTAGACCTTTTCCGGAACCCATCTCCTCTTCGGTCTACCTACATCTCTCGTTCCAGTAGGGTGATAACCCAAGGCAGCCACAGGTAGACGGATATGAAGCATCCGGTCCAAGTGTTCACGCTATCTACTTATGTGGTCTTCAATTTTCTGGTGCAATGATACAATGTTTAAATCACGTCTAATATCCTCGTTCCTTCTCCGATCCATGTCTCACTAGCATACAGGAACGTGGGGACAGCCACAGTTAAAAAAAAATTCATACTGGTATCCTTCCGTGTTTTATTTTTTAGGTACCTATGAATCGTTCCACAGATGCGTCTAAATTTTTTTAGCTTATTATCTCAATCAATATCACTTCCATATGAGAGATTACAACCCAGGTAATTAAAATGACTAACGTGATCCAAAATCTGATTATTCACGACTATCTTAGTTCTTATAGGATACCTGCCCTGAAATGCCATCGTTTTAGATTTTGTAGCAGAGAGATGATAATAAACAAAAGATAATTACTAGAACAACAGGAATTTCAAGAATCTCAATCTTGCTTTCTGTCCTGTCATTTTATTACCTCAAGCATTGCGGAAGACTTCAAAACACTGTTTGAAAAACCTATGCCAGCGAGTGATTACAATGTCATTTCTGTTTCAACTGCAGAATTGATTTCTATTTTTGCAGTTTCAATTTATTTTTTGTTACTCAAAAACACACTGGACTCCAGGCTGCAGATCAAATTATTGTACTCGAGCATTTATACTATCATCTTATTCTTGTTTTCAACTGCGAATGTAATGTACTGGTAATCCGCGAGATTTCCTCCCTATTTCCTAATAACATTTTCTATTTTGGGCGTAAAATGCGTAAAGTATTTGTATGGTTCACTACTTCCCCTTACATAAGTGTGCTTAATACCTGTACTATATACAACCAGGTCTAAGCGTGACATCCAGTCCGACCAGTATCCTGATCTTTTAACGAAAATGTTTTAAACATTAGCTTTATGGTAGGAGGCGAGTAACAGCAAAAACATGACAGTTATCATACAGTCTTATGGACTCTTTGCTAGTGAATGCATCGGTCACCTTGATATTCTGCTTTAGGAAGAATTATGTCAAATTCGATGTTTTATCCCTAGCCCACCATGACAGGTATCCTTCCATGTTTTATTTTTCAGGTACCTATGAATCGTTCCACAGATGCGTCTAAATTTTGTTAGCTTACTATTCCAATCATTATCAATTCCATATATGATATACATTGACATTAGTGTGGGTCTTATTTTTAATTTCATCACGAAGTACATTTCCTTCATCTCTTTTCCATTCCACTTTTAGTAGGAGATCACCACGTCCAATTTTTCTATTGCTTTAATATTTAGACCAGAGGATTCTATTACCACATTGGTTTTTACAGGCTTTAACATAGCTGCATATGTACTTTCTCCCTAATAATTATTAACTTCTTAAATGCCTGGTTTTTTCATACTTTGCCGCTGGATTTTCTCTTAGTAGTCAAACTGGGTGACCAGTCTCAAAATTTATAAGAATTCAAAGATTGCCTTGGGCCGGACATGTTATGATAATGGAGGGTGGCAGGAACCCTAAGAGGGCTTTGCTGGGTACATGGGAGGGAACGAGACCTAGACGTAGACCGAGGAAGAGGTGGGAAGATGGCGTTGCAGAGGACGCGAGAGACATGGGGATAAGAAACTGGAGGAGGGTTGCAGTGGATAGAGTGGATTGGAGGCGGAGATTGGTGGAGGCCAGGGCCCGACTTGGGCTGTAGCGCCATAGGAGAGAGAGTCAAACTGGGTGATTTTTAAGGTTGGACGTACAAATTCTGATCCATAAATGGTCCTTACATGATCGGTTTTCATCCCTTCCTTGAGCACACAAGCAATCTTGTGGCTCTCATGAAGTGTAAATTTTTAAGTCATTATTTTTTTTCTTTTCGTTCACACGTAATAATTCAAATATCCTTAACATCTCTTTTGGCCTCCTTGCTTACTTTGTAGGAGACGATGTAATTACATACCATATAATTATGTAATTACATATGATTAATGGGTATATAAATGGGTATAATTATGAGTATATAAAAATGACCAAATTCACATATATAAATAATAAAATGGCAAAGCTAACAAAACTATTTAAAAACACAGACATTAAAATAGCATACAAAACTAATAAAAATAATTTACATAAACTAAATAACCCACACCCACACAACAAAGAAAATACAACAACCAATGGTGTATACAAAATTGAATGCCAAGATTGCAATAAATGTTAGATAGGACCGAAAAAACAACTGAAAAAACGTTACTTTGAACATCTAAACGCATACAACAAAACAAATATATAAATCTAATTTGGCCACACATGCAATAAACACAGGACATGAATACCCACACATAACCAACATGACACTAATAAAACACATATCACACAAAGACAACATTATAAACATTTGGGAAAATTTACAAACACAAAACAAACTAATATCTGAACAAATACAAATCAATATAAAACGTGACACAATTTTCAAAGCACTCAACATCGAAAATACACAAAATATTAATATATACACCACAATCGCACACAATAATACCAGTTTAAAATACCAAAAACCAACAGGAAACCATAATAACAACCAACCAACACACAAGTATTCCATAAGATTCAAAATTAAGAAGGCTGAGGAAGGGAACAATAAGTTTCCCAAAACATGTTCCAAATTAGCAAAAAAACATTTTAGGTAAAGTTACTATAAATATTAAATATATTATATATGCATCAAGAAATGGACAGAAGCAAAAAGTGTTTGAATTAAGTAATTATATGCAATTTCTCCTAAGAAACAACTTCCTTATCTTCGAATTAGTTATTTTCTTCAAAGTTTTTTATTGTGTCGCACCTCCTGTTTGCACACAGGACAATTGTGTGACCTTGAATAGTGTTGGCCACCACAGTTAATACGCTTCATCGGTTCGACACAAGCGTAATCGCCAATGTGCGACTCTCCACAAAACATGTCTTGACTCGGGCACACCTGAATGCCGTGTGCCCAGAACGCAAACAACGAAAAGACTGCATGGGCTGAGAGATGAACGGTCTTATCCTCAGCTGATGGATTCGGATTTACTCTGTCAGTGTTTTCTTCCTAAGGTGCAAAACATGGAAGGCGGAAGGAAGTGTCTGTTCCTCTCTGCCCACAGTCAGCCTCCTGCATGCTATAATTACCTGTGGCAATAGTTCTGTTGCAGCCTCATCTTCGGTGCAGCCGAGTTAGTCACGGCACTCCCTTTGTGGTATCCACAGTGAGGCGGTGACTCACTTCAACGTTTCCTTCTTCTTCTGCTCATCAAGGATTAGGTTATATAAACCTGTTCCGGTATCCATCTCATCCTCGGACGATCCACGTCTCTTCTACCAATGGCTTTCGGCAATCGATCCTCTGTCGTCCTTTGTAGATTATCCCACCATTGTCTTCTGTAAATTGAAATCATTTTGTTTATGTTCTTCATTTCGAGTTTTGTTCTGATATCTTCATTCCTTATCGTTATTCTTAAAAGCATTTGATAACGTAGACCGTCAAAGGTTATGGAATATTATGGATAGAAAGGACATTCAGAGCATTTAATATTCAGTTAAGATACTTTATAAAAGTACATCTGTAGTCCTGGATCTGAATGGTAGGTTCTCAGGTGACATTCCAATAGATAAGGGTGTTAGGCAGGGATGCCTGCCCCAACTTTGTTTAATATATACATTGACGACATGTTGAGAGCATGGACATTCAGAGTGACTTCGGGAATACAGCTTATAAAATCAAATTGGATGGGTCTCCTGCTATATGCGGATGACAGTTCTTATTCAAGAAAATGAGGACGATTTACGAAGAGCTATGTTACAGTTACAAGAAGTGCCAAGAGAGTACTCACTGACAATTTCTTTAAGAAAGACTTCAACTTCTATATCTCAGATTATTCTTTACAAAATTAATTGTACTCCCTTCCTGGTCAGTTAGTGTCTTGATCACCACACTACCAGCAGATTTCATGGTCTGTGAAGATGATCCAGCGCAAGCACTTGCTGTACAGATTTTGTCTATTAAATATCGGTATGGAGAACCATACATGACTTCCATGTTCTAAGATTTATATTTAAAATCATATTCGAAATGAAATATTTCCATAGAAACTACGTCTTTCTACTTATTGCTTCAGCATTAACCACAGTACTGTGGTCACTAACGTATACCACCTCACGTTTTCGCACTCGATTTTCACCGATGATGGCAGTCGATAGCACTGCCGAAAAGTCTGGCTTTGCAGAAAACATTGGACTACGGCTAAAGAGCCCGGGAAGCAATTTTAACAAAAAAGTGCTTCTTTGTTGCCGATAACGTAGTACACATATAAAAAATTCTCACCTCCACCTTCAACGATAATTTTTAATAATAGAAAATTACCCCCACCCCGTTCACCTTACCTCTTCATTTATAGATATTTCATCTACGTTTCTACAGTGGATTACTATGATCTTCTTATCAGGATACTTTATTTATAAAAATTAAGTACTTTACTCTTGTTAAATCATAAAATGTTTCAGGTAAACTACCCCTTTTTCTTAACCGATCTTCTCCAAAATCAACAGACCTTCCTTCCTCTACAATTCAGGGAAGCATGCAAAAAATATTTGATTCTGTTTGAATGTGCGGCAGTTATCGTTCGTCATGGAAACATTTCTCTTGTTACAACATAAAATATTGCAGGTAAACTACCCCTTTCCCTTAACTGATCTTCACCAAAATCAATAGATCTTGAGCTCTCTGCAACTCAGGAAATGGTGCAAAAAATTATTTGATTCTCATTGAATTTTCGGCAGTTATCGTTCGTCATAAAAACAAAATTACCCTTTTTAAAACATAAAACGTTGCTGACAAACTACCCCTTCCCTTAACCGACCTTCAACAAAATCAACAGACCTTGAGTTCTCTTTAGTTCAAAAAGGTATGCAAAAACCTAGTTGATTCTGTTTGAATTTACGGCAGTTATCGTTCGTCATATAAAAAATTACACTTGTTAAAACATAAAATGTTGCTGGAAAACTACCCCTTTACCTTAACCGATCTTCACCAACACCAATAGGTACTGAGAACTCTACAATACAGGGCTGTATGCAAAACATCATTTGATTCTGTTTGAATTTGCGGCTGTTATCGTTTGCCATAGAAAACACCCTTGATAAAACATAAAACGTTGCTGTTAAACTACCCTATTCCATTGACCGATCTTCACCAATAACAATAGGTCTTGAGAACTCTACAATCCAGGGCTGTATGCAAAACATTAGTTGATTCTCTTTGAATTTACGGCAGTTATCGTTCGTCACAGAAAAAATACCCTTGTTAAAACATAAAACGTTGCAGGTAAACAACCCCTTTCCCTTAACCGATCTTCAACAAAATCAACAGACCTTGAGTTCTGTATAATTCAAAAAGGTATGCTAAACATTAGTTGATTCTCTTTGAATTTACGGCAGTTATCGTTCGTCATAGAAAAAATACCCTTGTTAAAACATAAAACGTTGCAGGTAAACTACCCCTTTCCCTTAATCGATCTTCAACAAAACCAACAGGTCTTGAGAACTGTACATTTCACGGCTGTATGCAAAATATTATATGATTCTGTTTGAATTTGCGGCTGTTATTATTTGCCATATAAAATACCCTTGATAAAACAAAAAACGTGTCCGGTAAACTACCCGTTCCCCTTAACCGATCTTCACCAAAGAATAGGTCTTTAGTACTCAACAATACAGGGCTGTATGCAAAAACGTATTTGATTCTGTTTGAATTTGCGGCTGTTATCATTTGCCATATAAAATACCCTTGATAAAACAAAAAACGTGTCCGGTAAACTACCCGTTTCCCTTAACCGATCTTCACCAATAACAACAGGTCTTTAGTACTCAACAAAACAGGGCTGTATGCAAAAACGTATTTGATTCTGTTTGAATTTGCGGCTCTTATCGTTTGCCATAGAAAATACCCTTATAAAACATAAAACGTTGCAGGTAAACTACCCCATTCCCTTAACCGATCTTCACCAACAACAATAGGTATTGAGAACTCTACAATACAGGGCTGTATGCAAAACACCATTTGATTCTGTTTGAATTTGTGGCTGTTATCGTTTACCATAGAAAATATCGGTATGGAGAACCATACATGACTTCCATATTCTAAGATTTATATTTAAAATCATTTTCGAAATGAAATATTACCATAGAAACTACTTCTTTCTACTTACTGCTTCAGCCTTAACCACAGTACTGTGGTCACTAACGTATACCACCTCACGTTATCGCACTCGATTTTCACTGATGATGGAAGTCGATGGCATTGCCGAAATGTCTGGTTTTGTAGAAAACATTGGACTACGGCCAAATATCCCGGGAAGGAATTTTAACAAAAACTACTTCTTTGTTGCCGATAACGTTGTACACATATATATCAGTGGCGAAGTTACATGGAGGCAATTGAGGCAATGCCTACACTAACAAATTCTGCAGAATAAAAATTATAAATACGTATGAACTACATAACGTAAAGATTATACATTGTTACTGTGACTGTCAAATTTATTAAACCGAAACGTGCTTTATTGAGCGACCGCTAGATGGTGACAGGTGAGATTCGGCATAGTTCGTTTAAAGCGAATGAGGCAACCTGAACTTGCCTCAGGGTTTTTTTTTTACATTGTATGTAAGCAATGTAGTGGTGTGATAGGGAAGTGTAGGGAGGGGGGATTGTCCCGCGCTGTACACATAGAGCGTTGAGGCATGCCTCACTTCTGTGGTCCAAACAGTTAAGTTAAAGCGCCTGTGTTGTTTCTAAGTGTTTATTTTATGCGGTTATTAAAAGTGTCACTGTTATTCCGCTGAACTAACAGATGATCAAGATTGTTATTTGAATTATTTGTAACATTAAACATATATATAGAAACTAACCAAGTTTAAAAATTTGAAGTTCAATCAGTTGTATTATTGTGTATGACTAATACAAGGATTGTTCAATAGACACACGTATAGAGCTGTAAAGCATTTTTTATTCAACGATTTTAAAAGAAGTCTCCAATAACATTAAGACATGAGTTCCACTGTTGCGCTAACCTGTAGATTCCCTGCTAGTAAAATTCTTACGGCTGTTTGTGGAACCATTCGGTTACAGCAAACTCTACCTCAGCGTCCGATTTGACCCACCGTCCTTTTAGTGATTCCTTAAAAAAAATTTAAGATAAGATTTTTGCCTACCCATTCATTAACTACTAGCTTCGCCAGTAAGCAAATTGATGTCCATTTTTTCGGCTTGCACGCGTTATGTTGGTGTGGGTTTCGGCACTTTCCATTTAAAAAGCGTGCAAACGTAAGAAAATAAACATGAGTAAGGCCAGAAATAACGTGAATTGTGTGTTTGTGTCTTACCTGCCTTTTTATTGCCGTATTAAATGAAAAATATTATATTACATTAAAATGAAAAAATTTTAATTTTATTGCCTGGCAACAAAATTATTTTATTTTTAACAATTACCATTGTTTCAAAAAGTTTAAATACATTTGCAAGTACTTTACTCTTGTTAAAAAGTAAAAGGTTGCAGGTAAACTACCCCTTCCCCTTAACCGATCTTCACCAAAATCGAAAGTCCTTGAGACCTCTACAATTCAGGGATGTATGCAAAAAATTATTTGATTCTGTTTGAATTTGCGGCTGTTATCGTTTGCCATAGAAAATACGCTTGATAAAAAAACGGTGCAGGTAAACTACCCCTTCCCCTTAACCGATCTTCACCAAAAACAAAAGGTCTTGAGTACTCTACAAATCAGGGCTGCATGCAAAACATTATTTGATTCTGTTTGAATTTGCGGTGTTATCGTTTGCCATAGAAAATACACTTGTTAAAAAAACGTTGCAAGTAAACTACCCCTTTCCCTCAACCGATCTTCACCAAAAACAATAGGTTTAGGGCTGTATGCAAATAATCGTTTGATTCTGTTTGAATTTGCGGCTGTTATCGTTTGCCATAGGAAATACCCTTGTTAAAACATAAAACGTTACAGGTAAACTACCCCTTTCCCTTAACCGATCTTCACCAAAAACAACAGGTCTTGAAAACTCTACAATTCAGGGCTGTATACGAAACATTATTTAAGTCTGTTTGAATTTGCGGCTGTTATCGTCTGCCAAAAAAAATTTCCCTTGATAAAAAAAACCGTTGCAGGTAAACTACCCCTCCCCCTCAACCGATCTTCACCAAAAACAACAGGTAGCGAGTACTCTACAAATCAGGGCTGTATGCAAAAAATTATTTGATTCTGTTCGAATTTGCGGCAGTTATCGTTTGCCATAGAAAATACGCTTGATAAAAAACGTTTCAGGTAAACTACCCCTTCCCCTCAACCGATCTTCACCAAAAACAATCGATCTTGAGTACTCTACAAATCAGGGCTGTATGCAGAAAATTATTTGATTCTGTTTGCATTTGCGGCTGTTATCGTTTGCCATAAAAAATACCCTTGTTAAAAAAACGTTGTAGGTAAACTACCCCTTTCCCTTAACCGATCTTCACCAAAAACAACAGATCTTGAGAACTCTACAATTTAGGGCTGTATGCAAATAATCTTTTGATTCTGTTTGAATTTGCGGCTGTTATCGTTTGCCATAAGAAATACCCTTGTTAAAACATAAAACGTTACCGGTAAACTACCCCTTTCCCTTAACCGATCTTCACCAAAAACAATAGGTCTTGAAAACTCTACAATTCAGGGCTGTATACGAAACATTATTTAAGTCTGTTTGAATTTGCGGCTGTTATCGTTTGCCAAAAAAAAATTTCCCTTGATAAAAAAAACCGTTGACGGTAAACTACCCCTTCCCCTCAACCGATCTTCACCAAAAACAATAGGTCGCGAGTACTCTACAAATCAGGGCTGTATGCAAAAAATTATTTGATTCTGTTTGAATTTGCGGCAGTTATCGTTTACCATAGAAAATACGCTTGATAAAAAACGTTGCCGGTAAACTACCCTTTCCCCTCAACCGATCTTCACCAAAACAACAGGTCTTGAGTACTCTACAAATCAGGGCTGTATGCAGAAAATTATTTGATTCTGTTTGAATTTGCGGCTGTTATCGTTTGCCATAAAAAATACCCTTGTTAAAAAAACGTTGTTGGTAAACTACCCCTTTCCCTTAACCGATCTTCACCAAAAACAATAGGTCTTGAGAACTCTACAATTTAGGGCTGTATGCAAATAATCTTTTGATTATGTTTGAATTTGCGGCTGTTATCGTTTGCCATAGGAAATACCCTTGTTGAAACATAAAACGTTACAAGTAAACCACCCCTTTCCCTTAACCGATCTTCACCAAAAACAAAAGGTCTTGAGAACTCTACAATTCAGGGCTGTATACGAAACATTATTTGATTCTGTTTGAATTTGCGGCTGTTATCGTTTGCCAAAAAAAAATTTCTCTTGATAAAAAAAAACCGTTGCAGGTAAACTACCCCTTTCCTTCAACCGATCTTCACCAAAAACAATAGGTCGTGAGTCCTCTACAAATCAGGGCTGTATGCAAAAAATTATTTGATTCTGTTTGAATTTGCGGCAGTTATCGTTTGCCATAGAAAAAAAATCTACAGACACACACACAGACAGACACACAGACACACAGACACACACACAGACACTTTTCGGAAAACGACTTTTTTTCATGTTTTGAGTGTAGTACAATCAGAATCTGCAATAATCTCGAACACGATTTTTTTTGCCATCACCATACTTCCATTCCTTAAGGAAATATGGAAGTAATATGGAAGTAAAAACATGGAAGTAAAAATTACCCTTGATAAAAAACCGTTGCTGGTAAACTACCCCTTTCTCTTAACCGATCTTCACTAAAAACGGCAGATCTTGAGACCTCTACAATTCAGGGACGTATGCAAAACATTATTTGATTCTGTTTGAATTTGCGGCTGTTATCGTTTGCCATAGAAAATACGCTTGATAAAAAAACGTTGCTGGTACACTACCCCTTCCCCTTAACCGATCTTCACCAAAAACAATAGGTCTTGAGTACTCTACAAATCAGGGCTGTATGCAAAAAATTATTTGATTCTGTTTGAACTTGCGGCTGTTATCGTTTGCCATATAAAATACCCTTGTTAAAAAAACGTTGTTGGTAAACTACCCCTTTCCCTTAACCGATCTTCACCAAAAACAACAGGTCTTGAGAACTCTATAATTTAGGGCTGTATGCAAATAATCTTTTGATTCTGTTTGAATTTGTGCTGTTATCGTTTGCCATAGGAAATACCCTTGTTAAAACATAAAACGTTACAGGTAAACTACCCCTTTCCCTTAACCGATCTTCACCAAAAACAATAGGTTTTGAGAACTCTATAATTCAGGGCTGTATGCGAAACATTATTTGATTCTGTTTGAATTTGCGGCTGTTATCGTTTGCCAAAAAAAAAAATTTCCCTTGATAAAAAAAACCGTGGCAGCTAAACTACCCCTTTTCCTCAACCGATCTTCACCAAAAACAATAGGTCGCGAGTACTCTACAAATCAGGGCTGTATGCAAAAATTATTTGATTCTGTTTGAATTTGCGGCAGTTATCGTTTGCCATAGAAAAAAAATCTACAGATAGACAGACACACACACAGACACACACACAGACACTTTTCGAAAAATGACTTTTTTTCATGTTTTGAGTGTAGTACAATCATATTCTGCAATAATCTCGAACACGATTTTTTTTGCCATCACCATACTTCCATTTCCTTAAGGAACATGGAAGTAAAAAGTGACTCACTTTTGTGAAGTCCCTTTCTTTCCTTCTGTCTATCAAATACTCAGTCACCGCAGGCGTATTGGTTAACGGCGCTAAAAACTTCTCCGTAGCTACAGAAGTGTAGTGCCTAATTTTCTTCACCCTCCGAGAAGGGTTTTTTTGGACGAGGTGTTTTAAGGGAGTTTTCAACCTCAAAATTAACTTGGGAAGCTAGGCTATGAGTCCTACGGGTAGACAACAATTTAACCAGACCACCGCCGCAGAGCCCTCGAGTACCACGGCTACGACTAAATACAATAGGGTGTGTTCTGTTGCCCTGAGGCCATCGTTCGCGACTTCCTAACGTAGAGCCACCCACCAATTGGCACCGTGGGATACGGTGTGTTTTCAAACGGTACACACAACTTTGTTAAAATTTCATAACAATTGCCCTTTTGGGAAAGGTAAAGAGAAACAGCTTTGCCCACTTCTCACGAGGAATAGGTGTTGTTGGCTGGGGCGTAGGGTTGGATATCTGGAGGTGGGGACTAGTTTGTATGGTGAAAGTTAACTAAAAACAATTAACAACGTAATTTATTTTATAATTAAGAACGCGCTCTGTTTGATTTATGTAAGTTGACAGTGCCTGTTCACAAAGTCTAATTCCAAGAACAAAGTGCATAACAGAATGTAATTCTCTTTTATCTATGAATCTACAATTGAAAGCTACCGACCAGTGTACTTCGGAAGGATAATATGTGCATATTTTGTAAATCAAAACAAAACTTGATACATCATAAATAATGATAAATAATAATAATGAATAATTTGGCAATCACACTGCAATTATAACTGATACATTAACATTCAAAATTAACTAAAAATAATTAGACTGTACATGTTTCACAGTTGTAAGTCGTTATGTCAGTGATAATGTTAATTTTAATAATAACGATGAGTACTGTCGATATGTTATTCTTTCAGGTAACAGTACTAGAAAAAATTGTAGGCTAAATAATACTCTAAATGGAAGTAACACATGTTTTAGTATCCCTTATAAAAGACGTGTGAGAAACGTCAAACCTCCTAATCGTTTTACCCCAGTAATTATTGTGATATAGTGTACGAAAGAAAATGGTGTTTTGCAAAATAATATTGTATGTGAACAGAAGTGAACTGTATTTAGTTTGTAATTGTATTTACTTTATGGACTTATAGTTTATTTAAGGAGGAGGGTTGTAATACCTGAATCTATTGTAAAGTCGATAAGCATAATCAGATATGATGGCCGTCATTGAAGAAACGCGCGAGCGCGCGTATGTGTTTATTGACATTGTACTACGAGTCTGCTCGGTAATAGTATACCTTATACACTTACCGTGTCAGTATACGTGTTATTAAATGTTTTCCTTTGAGACACAAAACGTGTATACAATAAAAGTAATATCTTCTCTTATATCATAATAACAGACTAGAGAGAAAATAATCTCTGACTGACTCTGTATAAAACAATATTTTACAACGAAGTATATTTTGTTTCCATTATTCTCATCTGTTTTGACAGCTTTTCGGATTAGAGAAAAACAAACGGACTTGTGATAGTGTCATTGTGGCTATTAATTTTGTGTTTACATATCGGATAGTCGTAAAAGTGACGTCATAATGTTGACTAATTATCCCCGAACAGTAGATGGCAAATTAATTAATTAATCAACAGTACGTATATTACACCGTTATAATATAATACAAACGACTGGTTGTTTTAACAGTCGTATGTAACATTAATTAATAGGAAATATAACAAATTTATTATTAACATACAACCCAGATTATTTGACAACATGAAACAGACACCACACAAAGGCACTGTAGAACAACCTGCAGATATAAATACATAAAACAGGTTAACAACCAGACCAAATACAAATAAACACAATACATGACAATATATTTAAACATTAAAATTTGGAAATACTCAAAAAGTAAATTTATACAACTTCATTTACAACAATATAACCACATGTATATACAATCACCATGTATATATACAATGACGTCTACAGAAACAAACAGGAGCGGCCAGCCAGACCACAGATATTCAATAAACATTTATTCATAAACAGCAACAAAATTTATTTTCTGTCTAAAAAAAAGTATTCTTTACAAATCCAAATAGCAATCTATTTTCCTACACTGTGACTCGTAGTAGACCTTCATTGAGTACGAAAACCTAAAAGCTGTGAAAGTCGTTTGAACTGTGGAGGATAATTCAATAACATCAATGACATTTAACAAATTACGTATAAATGCAGAAAAGGAATCAATTATCTTCATCATCATCATCACCACTTCAAGGACTAGGCCTTAGACCTGTTCCGGAACCTATCTCCTCTTCGGTCTACTGACATCTCTCTTCCCCGTAGGGTGATAACCCAAGGCAGCCACATATCAGGCATGCGATTCAAGTGTTCACGCCATCTCCTTCTGTGGTCTTCAATCTTCTGGTGCAATGATACGATGTTTAAATTGCATCTAATATGCTCGTTCCTTCTCCGATCCAAGAGAGAACAACCTTGCGTCTCTCTTAGAAATTTCCTTTCCGCTGCCTGAATTCTCTGCCCGTCCCTTTTAGCAATAGTCCATGTCTCACTAACATACAGGAATATGGGGACAGCTACAGTCTTATAAAATTTCATTCAAGTATCCATACGTGTTTTATTTTTCAGGTATTTATGAATCGTTCTATAGATGTGTCTAAATTTTGTTAGCTTACTATCCCAATCAACATCAGTTCCATATGAGATATTACAAACCAGGTAATTAAAATGACTAGCCTGATCCAAAATCTTATTTTATCAAAATCTAATCAAAATTTAAATTAAAGTAACTTGATATTCTCTGATTTTTTTATCGGCCATCTAAGGACCACATGCCTATTTAAATTCTATATTCATTGTTTTCCTTTTTCTCCAATATTCTTTCATCTTTTCACTATGTCTTTTTTCCTGTCTTCAGTCCACATTGAAACTGCGTTTTTCTCTCTCCTTCCCTGAACTCCTTCCATTTTTTACACTTTTGCCCGAAAAACTTCTCTTTGAATTGCTTCTTCTCCGTTTACATTATTTTTTCTAAATCCTTTTTGACTTCTTTAATCCAACTCAACGTTGACTTCTTTCCTCACAGATATTTGAAGATTTGTTTTGTTAATCTATTGTCGTCCATTCTATATAAATGTCCAAAAAATACTAGTCTTCTTATTCTCACTGTTTCTGTTATTTTTTCTATACTTTGATATACTTCATCATTAGTTCCCAATTTCCAACATTCTGAAGTTTCTCGTGGGCCTAATATTTTCGTAATAATTCCTCTCTTCAATATTTCTAGTTTGTCTAAATTATAAATCAATGCTAGACATTCACTTGCATATAGGCATTCTGGCTTCACTACTGTACTGTAATGCCTTATTTTCGCATTTTTAGATATGCACTTTTTATTGTAAATATCTTTAGTTATACAATATGCCCTTTCCATATTATGAATCCTTTCCTCTATATAACTACTGTTCTGAAATACTTTATTTTTTCATTTTTGATATGCACTTTTTGTTGTAAATATCTTTAGTTATACCATAAGCTCATTCCATTTTATGGGTCCTTTCTTCTATAGCCGATTTTTCTAAACCATTTCTTGAATTATTTCATCTAAATTCTTAAATTTTCTAACCCTCTCTATTCGACCAATATCTGTTAACAGGAATTTGGCGCATTTTTAAAGTTTATGAGAAATTTGTTTTTTCTGCAGAAATTCTTAAGCCTGTTCTACTAGATATGTCCTTTAAAAAAATTAACTTGTGTCACTGCAGATGTCAGATGTTCAGAAAGTATAGCAAAGTCATCTGCGAATGCCAAACAATTTATTTCCATATGTTTGTTCCTTCTTCCCAACTTGATTGGTGATATTTTGTATTCCTATAATTTTGTATTCCAAATTCTCACTACTTTCTCCAGGACACATTTGAAAAGAATTAAGGATAAACCACCACCCTGTCTTACACCTGTATTTATTTTGAACGGTTGAGATATATCTTCCATGAATTTTATTATTGAGGTTGTTTCCGTAAAGGTTTCGCGGAATAAATTTGCTACTTCAGATTTAACACCAAATTCTTGGATTTTTTATCTACAGTTTCTCTATCAACAGAATCAAAGACCTTTTTGAAATCGACAAGTGTTAGTACAATTTCCTTTGTATTCAATAGCCTGTAACCGATCATTGACTTCAGAGTGAATATTTGTTCTGGACAGAACAGGATTTTCTAACTTTAATTTATGAATATTTTTTTTACATGTTACTTCAACGTATATTCTATAACTCATAATTAATTAATTTACTATCGCCAGTACGCAAACCCCATGATGTCTAGTGGGCAATTTATGTTACGACGAGGCTAAACGAAGAACAGGTGCATTAGGCTCTTTACATGCAATAATCACTGTACCCATGTTATTTACCTTTTGTTCGTTTTTGTTCTTGTTATGTGCTGGCAGTTGCACAGTTTTACTTAGTTACATCGTCGTCGTCGTTAGTTTACGGTGCAGGTTTATACCCTGTTCCGACTTCACTGCAGCCATCTGTTCCAGGGCCACCCACACATCTTCTGCCAACTGGTTTGTAGTCTACAGCGCACTTTACTAGACTCTGGTGGTCCATTCTGTAGACGTGCTCCATCCACTGATGCTTTCATTCTTCTATCTTATCACTTCTAGAAAATATACCCAGTTCAGACCTTATGTGTTCATTACGCATTTGATCCCTTAGACGCCGCTCGTACCTTAAAAAACATTTATTTCTCATTCAATACGACAATATAAAGTCAAATTACGCACGTCATTTGATGGATAGTAACCATAATTATACTGATTTCCAGATTAACTTTCAACACTTTTCATATATGTAAAAAAGGCAGATATATGAGTGCAGTCGAGGAGCTAGAAATATATAAGGCCTTTAGAAATAGAAACACCAAAGTAGTCCTGCTGAACGAACAGCTGAACTTTCAGTCCAATTCTCTGTACGACACAGCGATAAGGTTACAAGACGAGGTCCGTAGTGCACGGTCAATAACAACGTTGTAACATGACATAAGGTAGTGAAGATCCAATGATAATTAATTATAAAATAAAGAAGCTGAAGACAAGAATAAAAGGCAAGAACTTATAAACTCAGAGATTAATAACCCAATAACCAAATAACAAATGACTGATAAACTGACAATGACTTGACACAATAGATCGGATCAATACAAAAAAACAACGGAACAAGGAAGAAGGAACCAAGAACTAAATGTAATCAAGAATTCGACAACGAACATTGTAATTCCCTCATAATGACCATTAAAATGTATGTTAACAATGCACTAATGTAATTAGAGTAAAGATGATATGTACCTAGGGTAATAATGTTAATGAAAGGTAGTAATGTTATGTATATCTTATTAATGAAGGAATGTACTCATAAATATAAGTTAGGGAATTAATAATACACACACCCTAATAAATAGTGATAAATATAATCAAAACTAGTAAACAATACCCTGAGGCAAATAAAGGCCAAAAGTGATCATTAGTGAAGGGAAAATAAAATAAACACTTATAACCAGTAACCCCATGATGACCTTAACATAAATAAACAACCCAGTGAATAATCAAGTGAGTGGAAGGAGGAGTATAGTAATACAAAAGTGGTGACATGTAGTGATAGCATGTTGCATATAATAAGTGGAAGTGAATAAATCAAAAACCTTCTATGAAGGAAAAAGTGTAGTGTGTGAACTTAAAAAAGTATTTTAGTTAGTAAACTGTATTAGAATAACTGGAAGACCTGTGATAAACTATGTACTAGCAAGTAAGAGGAACTCATTATAATATGATTAAGTTAAGCAATAGTTAATAAGAATTATAAAATAAGTTAGAAATTAAGTCATTGGAATGGAAGGCAAACAAGAAAAATAGACACTGTTTTATAGTGAAGGAATGAGGGAATAGAACATATTGTGTAAAGTATAGTTTAATAGTAGTATAATAAGAGTGTTATTATTGTTTAAAAAACCAGTATAATATAATGAATCATCAGTTGAACCAGATAGTAGTAAGGAATAGAAATGGTAGTTAGAAGTTTTATTTCAGGCTTGAACCTGTCAAGAAATTGTTTATTATTATAATAAAAGGTGTAGTTAGAAACACCAATGTTTATTACTTGTTTTTGTTTAAAAATTGTTTTAAAGTACCAAATATAAAGGTAAGAAGTTACAAAGAAATTTCAGATAGTAGTATTGGAAAATCTAGTCTCTAGGCCTAACTGTTAATGATGAATTTTGTAAATTAAAGAACAAACAATAGCCCAATATCAAAGCAGAATATACCAAATGTTTAAACAAGTTAAGTGGGTATTTCTAATACCAAAATGTATAAATAACATCCAATTTTGGATAAAATATATATAAAATATTAATAAGGAAAATAACAAAAATGTGATTAGCTACCCAAAAGTAACCATGAGGGGTATCAAAATGATCCTTATAAAAAATTATGAACAATGGTATTCATGTAATAAACCTAGCTACTAATATAAGAAAGAAATCTTCATTTGAAGATATTTTGTAGTTTTAAACTAAAATAAGACGTTAGAATATAACAATGACATAAATTAACGACCAATGAGAATTAGCATAATTTATTAGGTAACCATAGCAACCGAAATTTATTGCCAAAAAACCGTTGAATTTTCGTTAATCCATTATTGACCGACGCCGAGGGCGGATGAATGTAGCTCTCCACTCAAATTTTATCCTAAATAAGTGAATTTTGAATGAAATCGTAAGAAAAGAAGATAGTATTAGCAGTCCAGGGAACACTTGATGATATATTTATTATTTAAATTTTCACCAACCAAAATTATCCGTGGAAATCAAGAAGACTTCTGGAATAATAGCTGACGACTCATCCCGAAGGAAGACCAGAGTGACCTACTTCAACCCAAGAAGACGGACGATTGCAGAACGAGTACGAAGCCGAACTTTATGGAAAAACCCGTCTGAACGAGATTGCCGAATATCCGAAGAATAGAAGACAACCAGATCCATCCGGAAGAAGCAGACGGCATCGCGGAAGCCCCATCGAGAATTGATGAGTATAAACAATAATCTCACTAAAAACGAATTCCCAATTTTTCAATCCATAATAACTAATCACAATTTTCACTTCACTGATCACTATTCTGAACTAGAACTGAAAGTATTTATAATATCACTATCGTTGAACTTTAATCAATTGATAATTATTTAAACTGAGCTATAATAAATAATTAATAAACATAACTAATTAACAAAATCCTAACCAAAAATTTTGACTAAATCTCAATGTTGGTTACTTACTTGAATGTATTAAAATATAAAATATTGTGTACCTAGTTTTAAGAATTATTATAAATTTGTGCATTTTAGCCGTAATCCAATACTTCTGTAGCCAAAAGGACTTATTAACACCCACTGGGTAAAACATTTTATTGTAAACAAACGGTATCCGCCAAGCGGCGTGTACAAGACACATTTAAAACTGAGCATGCCAACTGAGCAACTGTAAAAGCCGGTGCTAAGATAAAATAATGTACTACTAACTGACTGAAAACTATTAAAGAGTTAATAAATATTATTATTGTGCAACGCTGTATGTTTGATTCGTACAAGTTAAGATAATACATAGAAAATTATTGAAGTGAAAACAACAAAACAAGACGTTAGCGAAGTCGACACTGAAAGACGGCGTGCGCCAATCAGGTGGCGAGGCGGCAATATTCAAACCAAACGCCGAGAGATACGGTTTACCCGTAAATGGTAAGAAAAGGTACAACTCGACTCGCTACACGCAAATAACATTGACAGAAATTATTTAAATATTTAATGACATCAATTATACACCCATACTATACCACGAACCCAACGAGCGAGTTAAAAAACGCTCGACAAGCACACATATACTATACGAGTAATAGAACGAGTTACAGAAACACTAATTACTAATTATATTAAATCAACCCACACAAAAAGTTTTATTACAACGTAAGCATAACAATCGATTATAGTGTTACCGTGGTGCGCACCAACAACACCGCGTGTGTTCCCTGTTCATATATTTTATATTTATCTACGACATGTGTGTAAATTATACGTAATTTGCTTTAATTATCTGACGAAATTTACTGAGGGATTACACCTGAATGTGGGACATATGTCCAGAAACGCGTAGTGAAACATAAAGAAGGAAAAGCCACTAGACGGATAAAAGAGGTAAATTTTATTCTATTCATATTCCTTTCCCAGTTATCGGCCATTTTTCATTAGCGTATTTAAGAACAGCTATCGCCATGGCTTTATAGACATTCATTACTCTATAGAAAAGCACAGTGCGATATCTGCCCTAAATTTAATATCCCCAAAAAACTATTTTGGAACGGATAAGGAATTGCCTCTTAAAGGCCATACCTTTCGTCTTGCTTTAAAATATTTTAAAATTCTATGTCCATCAAACACGGTTCAGGTTTTATATCGACTGCTACAGAGCGTCTTAGTTACTTTAATAAAATTCTTTACGTGAGAGATGTTTGCGATGCGTCTTATATTCACGTGCACACAATACAGCAATAAACATATATATATATATATATATACGTTTATATGTATATATCAGGCGAACTAAATATATGCTAATTTCTGTATCAGAAAGGAAATTAAATCTATATAATTTATGCAAAGACGATAATAGAAGATGCCGTTATTAAGTTAGGGTTAGATAGTGGGTAACATAATAATAAAGGGTAAAAGAGATAGGTAATAAAGAGTCCATAAACACGGCAATAGACCTACGTGACAATATACAATTAAAAAATATGGTATATTATACCCAATAGCAAACTATTGAGAAGCAAACTCGTTAGTAATAACACAAAAATAAAAATATATAAGACACTTATCAGACCGGTTGTTAGTTATAGAGGCGAGAAATGGAAATTAACAAAAAAGGAACAAGAATCACTAAGAAGGTTTGAAACAAAGATTATGAAACACGTTTATGGCCCGGTTAAAGAAGATAACGAATGGAGAATAAGAAATAACCAGGAGTAAATGAGCTATTGAAGCATGAGAAAATTGTAAGATTTGTAAAGGCTCAATGAATACAATGGCAGGATCACCTACAGCGGATGGATGATCAGCGTATATCAGAGAAAATTCTGAGGGCCCAAGTCTATAAAAGAAGAAACAGCGGACGACCTAGGACAAGATGGTCACGTGATGTAATGGAAATTCTAAGAAGAGTGGACGTGAGGGGGTTATACTGAGGAGACATTGGAGAAGAATGGTGTTGGAAACCAGGGTTCATGTTAGGCTGTAGTGTTGAAGAAGAAAAAGCAGACTATAGAAAATTATAATGAAACATTAATGGTAACGTTTTTCCTTTCGACTTCTAAAAGAAACCTGTTAATAGTTACAAGTATCAAAGGAAAACATTTTGTAAAATCTTTTACTAATAAAAAATTTTTCTTTAGCTACTTATACACTCAGATAATTATTAGACTAATACAATAGTTTCCTGGATCTAGGCATAACACTTTAGATAACTTTTATTATACTTCATAAATCTTATTATTATTTTGTAAAACGGCTTATTATAACAGCGAGCGTTTCTGCTTATTGTTAAAACACTATAATAACAAACCAAACATCGAAAAAGATTTAATATTAAATTTTGTTTTATTCAGATTTCATATTAAAGAAAATTTAGTTAATAAGTAAACAATTAACTAACACAAAATTTAATGTTACTATCAAAAAGTCATCAGAAATTTTCTGGAACGTTGTAAAATTATAAGACTCTGGTCAAATTTTATGATTCAGAGAAAATAACAGCATGTGCATGTCAAACATCTACTGTAGAGAAAAACAGGAAGTTGAAAATGATCTCTGACCTCTGACGGATTAAAAACTGAAAATTGTTCTAAGGATTGACGATAGAAACACACTTATTAAGCACAATGCTTGATTATCTTATTTTTGAATAGGCAACGGAAAGTTCATACGGTAGTTTTTATCGTGAAACAAGTTACCAGTTAAGACTATAGAAATCATTCTGCGTCATAGTTAACTACTTGGCTATCATAAAGCTACAAAAATATACTGTTTTTGACACAATAAAGTTTTATTTAAATGATTAACTTCAGTAACTTTTCTACCAATAATGACAGTATTTCTTCTAGTATCTTACTTTTTGTCATTTACGTTCAAGTACCATTCATCTATAGAAATTTTCCAGTTTTGTACGTTAACAGTATAATTAAGAGGTGAATACAAACAAATAGTAGAACGTTCCGTTAATACATAATAAGCTAAAATGAAAAAGATAGTAATTACTGTTGTGGTGGTGGTGAATAAGATTATAAAATAAGAACCATAATCTCATTGGCACCTCGTAACGATAGAAATATATAGAGCCGAAATACAATCAAAAACTTGTGAAAGGCCTGAAGAGGACGTCACTCGGTAAGTAGAATATTTAATATCGTTTATGGTACTTATAAATGTTAATTTGAAATTATTGTGTTTAATTTTAAAATTTTACACTAAATATTGGATTAAAATATAGTTTTGTTGAGAGTATATTATTATCTGAATACCATACACAGTTCTTTTCGCCGGTAGTGTTACAGATGACACAAACTTTACAACTTAATTATAACTGGTAATGAAGAAAGTTGTGTTAGTGGTTGAAATCACAAGCAGAATGATCACTGTTGCACACCACTATATAAAATTAGGTGTTTTTAAAATAAGGGTGTGTGATTGGCACACATGTGTGGATGAGAAAGACTAGGTTTAAAAGGAATGCACACACACACACACACACACACACACACACACACACACACACACACACACACACACACACACACACACACACACACACACACACACACACACACACACACACACACACACACACACACTGAAACACAAGGAATTTGCTAGAAAAATATGTAACTGTCCAGATGGTGGGACAGGGCTGAGGGTGGGGAAGGGACATTCAATTATAGCTTGTTGTGTGCGAGTAGGGTGAGGTGAGATGTGCGTGAAGGGGTTTTTCAGGTTTTTGGTTTAATTCCGATCTGACGATGAGCTGTGAAGCTTGAAAGCGCTAATCGGGATAATTTTATATAGTGGTGTGCAACAGTGATCATTCTGCTTGTTATAACTGGCTAGTCAAATATCACGTTAAATGCAACGAGAAAAACAAAACATTTATTTCAATATAGCACTTAAAGAGTGACACGTTTTTACGTTAAAATTATTTCTAAATTCACGCCATTTTTACGTTAAAATTATTTCTAAATTCACGCCAATCTATATTGATATGTTTTGTAGTCTGTATAAATGTTTGTATACGTTATAGGTATGTAAAACATAGTGGAGAACTACTTACCGGTCGGAAAACAAGTTGCAAGCCTTCTTAAAGAAATCGACATTAGTTTCATATAAACGATTGGCAATTTTTTAATAGGTAGATGTTTGTAACCATCACACTATCAGAGGAATTTAAGCTCTTCTTATAATCTATTAGAGTCAGTGTTATATTTCATATCAATCACCTTTCAGAAGTGTACAGCGCTTTATAACAGACAGCCATGTACTTGACATATTTTTTTTCTTTTGTTAGAAATTGTGCAGGACTTGTTACTGGAATGTCACTCTTTTCCTGATTCAACATGAATTACGTATTGAGTGTTTCTTCAAATCTCTCTTTGAATATTCTCTAATTTTATAACACTCTCTTGATTCTTTGATTTTGAATACAGTAAGCAACATCTAAGAGCATGTTTCCAAGAAAGTACAATAAGACGTGCGCAACGTCAAACACTAAATTTTAAAGTGAGGAAATAAATCTTAAAACAAAGAGACAAATGTTTTCCATAACATTGTTTGTTATCTTTAAATTCGTAGTGAGCGTCAATCAATGAAATTTTCCGGTGAAGGTTTCGCGAGGAATGGTCAAAAAGTATAACACAAATTTTAAATTATTTGTGTCGACGTTTGGACAATATTTATTACCAGCATCGGAACCTGCGTATGGACCAAGAGAAAATACCGAACACAACAGATCAATTGTTTGAGTGAACGTGTTTGTGTATGTGTATGTGTGCACTCGCGCGCGTGTGCGTGAGTATGTGTGTATCCGTGTATATGTGAAGGAGTTGAAACAGTTTGTTTTATTTTTATCTTTTATTTTGTTTTATTATTTGTTATCTCTATTGAGAATTATTTCAGTCTGATTGAGAATGTTTTGTGTCTGTGTTCTAAGAAAAACTTGTGCATTGCTCGTATTCTGAAGAAGTGAGCGCGTTGAATATTATAGCCTACACGGGAAATCGACATGATCCCACAATCCTTTCTTAAAGGCAAGGCCGATAAATTTTTTAATGAAAATATTACTTCTTCTTCTTCTTCTTCTTCTTCTTCTTCTTCTTCTTCTTCTTCTTCTTCTTCTTCTTCTTCTTCTTCTTCTTCTTCTTTGCAAGTATAAGGCTCAATACCTGTAACGTTGTCACTTGTTACAACTGATTCTGTCTTAAAATAGGAAAATAGGACTTCACATAGTAATGTATAAATTACCTCAAGCTCTGAGACTTTCATGTATTCTGTGGTTTAATATTAAAACTAGCAAATCTTATAGAAAATGATGTAATTCATTAGAAATAATAACTCTTTTTATTGACTTATTTCCGTATTTTTAATGGTTTCTCGACTAAACAACAAACTAAATTTTTTCTGATTTCATTTTTTAGATTAGTCAAGTCGTTTTAAAAATTTACCCAATAATATACGACGTTATTAAATAAGTTAATTCATTATAGTGTGGCAAATGAGTAGTCCGGTGAAGGAAAGTAAGTAAAACTAGGGCACTAAACTAGTTGAACGGATCAATTTATCGGCAACCCAATTCAATCAGACTGCACTTGTGTGCCATACGTATGTTGCCATGTCAACCATAATTGCTGTAGTTGGTCATTTGGCGGCAACGAGCGAGCGTCGGCTGTAACTTTGCTAGCTGCCTTAACCCTTTTGTTTGTCGTTATAGTATTTACACACAGTTCAGCAGCAATATCAGTATGTTTATTTTAATATTTACTGGCATCCCACAGTCTGTTAATTGGAGGTATGAAACGGTTACAGAAATGATGACCACAGGCGAAAAGTAGGGCTACGAATAGCAATACAAATAGAAAAATATGGCGCGTCTACAAATTCGAACGAAATACGAGGGGCGGCTAAAAGTAACGCACAGTCCCATGAATTCGGAAATAAAAAGGGGTAGTCAAATGAAACAATTATGGAATAAAATTATTTGCTACTAAAACATAATTTATTTTTTCACGTAGCCACCATGTACAGCTATACATTTCTCCCAACGGAAAACCAGTGGTCTCATCCTGTCAATGAAGAATGGCCGTGGTCTTTCCTTGATCCACGACCTCACTGGGTCTTTCATTTCATTATCTGTGATGAAAAGTATACCCTAATATCCCTCTTTAAATATCTCTTCATCATGATAAAGTTTCAGAAGCTGTTCACAACATTCCATTCGTTGTTGCTTGTTCTCTTCTGTGAGTTTGAGGGGCACCCACCGCGAACAGATTTTACGGTAGCCCAGTTCTGCAATAATGTGTCCTACTCGTTCTTTCGATATGCATATCCGGGTGGCGATGCGTTGTTGTGTGATGCGACGGTCATTTAGAATCAATTCATTCAACTCCATTTGGTGCTTCTCATCAGTCACAGAAACTGGACAGCCACTGAGAGATTCATTCTCAATATTCGCTTTTCCAGCTTCCGATGCACGAAATTTTATTGCCCACCTGCTCGCGGTACTTCGATCAACAGTATAATCACCATAAACAGCTTTTAGACGACGATCAATGTCACTAGCGTTCACTTTTTCAGCTGTCAAAAGAATTCAAACACTGCAAGTTGTTTTAGACGCGTTGACACAGCTGGCTTACTCGACTCCATAACAATAACGACTGACAGAAAACGAGAAGGAGTTGGACAACGAGATTCGGGATGCTTGTAATACAAGAATGTCGCTCCAAGATGGCAGCACGCGTTGTGTTGTACATTGTTTTGTTTTTCAGTTATATGCGACTGTGCATTAATTATCTGCCGCCCCTCGTATATATAATAGAAAACCAGTGACCAAGAAATTGTAACTGAAAAACCTAGTGTATTTGAATGTTCGCGCGCATGCGTGTGTGTGATTTCAAAAAGGAAAGAACGTAGTAGACTACTTCTCCCATGTTGATTACGTCTGATATAGGCCTACTGTTAAGTTAAACGAAGAATAATGGTGGGAACAGGCGTTGAACTAATGATAGAACTTTACAAGCACGATCCACCTGAGTGAGCCGTTTCGAATCTGAACATTGTCAATTCAGAATACACGCCAGAAGAGGGTAAACTACCTTACAGTAAGGCTATGTTTTATGATGACCTACAATATAGCTCAACAGAATGGGTCATATAACGACGATCATTTTTACGGGCGATTTTTTGAATGTAACAATAAAATACGATGCTTAATCGGAAATATGCTAAAACAAAAAATTAGGAAACAATAAATGATAACAAAGAGCTGCTGCTCTCCTTCTGCATATTGAATATGTCGAAAAGGCAGAATAACACATTTAAGGGCAAGCTCCAACAGAAGTGTACATGAAACACGTAATATAAGTCATAACATATTTACATAGTCCGCAGAACATAATAGTGTAGACGCGTCTAAAATCACCAGAAATAAATAGAAATAAGATTAAAAACTTGTTGCAAGTTTAAGATTATGTTGGGTTGCAACATTAAAAACTAGAATGTCGTAAAGTGCACAAAAAATACTAAAGTACGTTTCTGCATTACAGTCAGTCTGGTGAACGCGTTAACCTACATTTTTCAATTGCATGTCAACTGACATATTGATTGATTGCCATGTGAATGTTTATCATGTTTAGAAATTAAATATTTATGAATCCTTACTCACATCGCAACGGAATCATCTGCATAATTTGGTATGACCATCTGGTCGACTCTATAATAACGAGAATGAAGTTAATGAATTTAAGTAGTGAATGGTCAAGACAGGATTGAATAAAAGCTTGTCAACAAAAGTAGAGCCATATTGTTATACAATAATGTGTTCATATTATAATACCATATAGTTATTAAAGCTGTAACGCTACATTTTTAAAAAACACTGTTCTAAAACTTTTCAAGGTTTTCTATTTGTTCAAGATAGATTTCTATTTTATATATAAAGCAAGATAATGCAGATTGCTTCACGTCGGATTTTTTAATGATTCTTATAAAACGTTTAATTTTTTTAAAGAACACACTGCTCTCTAAAGACCTGTGTCTACCTTGTTTACCCGACTGAATTTCTCCTGGTGATATTGGTGATCTTTAAAGAAAAAAGTGTAATGCAGTTGTCCAATACTTGAAGATCTTAGAGAGAGAATGACTCGAGAAATTATCAACACTAACTTAAAAATGTAATTCAAATTACTCTTCTTTCTTTTTAGTAAACATATTTTAATAACACAATGTTCACAGCTATTAATATTTAATATGTTACTGTTTGTTCCTTACAATTATTTTGATGTGGCATGTTACGTTTTTCAAGACAGCTTAAAGTTTCTAATGTATTTGATTCCTGTGCCGAATTCGTAGAAATGTTGTAAGTTCAGCTATGAGGTGGTGGTGGAGATTGCATTACTCTTGGAATTTTCTTACAATTTCTTAAAGATGCCTTATAGAATTTTTATATGGGTTGTTAGAAAGCCAAAAAAAGTTGTAATTATTATTTTCTGTCATGAATTTAACATTTATCACGCTTTGTAACATGGTACCCCATCCTGTTTGAAAACAACTAAATAAATAAGTAAGCAAGTACATAACTAAATATAAGTAAATGAAGTCTTCATCAGAGAACTAGGCGTTAAGTTGTTGAAACAATTGATTTTCAAGAGATTTTTCTGTACCGATGGTGCTTAATTTCAGTATTCTTATCCAATACCAGTTGTTTTTGAAAGACGTTGGCTGGGGCGTAGGGTTGGATATCTGGAGGTGGGGACTAGTTTGTATGGTGAAAGTTAACTAAAAACAATTAACAACGTAATTTATTTTATAATTAAGAACGCGCTCTGTTTGATTTATGTAAGTTGACAGTGCCTGTTCACAAAGTCTAATTCCAAGAACAAAGTGCATAACAGAATGTAATTCTCTTTTATCTATGAATCTACAATTGAAAGCTACCGACCAGTGTACTTCGGAAGGATAATATGTGCATATTTTGTAAATCAAAACAAAACTTGATACATCATAAATAATGATAAATAATAATAATGAATAATTTGGCAATCACACTGCAATTATAACTGATACATTAACATTCAAAATTAACTAAAAATAATTAGACTGTACATGTTTCACAGTTGTAAGTCGTTATGTCAGTGATAATGTTAATTTTAATAATAACGATGAGTACTGTCGATATGTTATTCTTTCAGGTAACAGTACTAGAAAAAATTGTAGGCTAAATAATACTCTAAATGGAAGTAACACATGTTTTAGTATCCCTTATAAAAGACGTGTGAGAAACGTCAAACCTCCTAATCGTTTTACCCCAGTAATTATTGTGATATAGTGTACGAAAGAAAATGGTGTTTTGCAAAATAATATTGTATGTGAACAGAAGTGAACTGTATTTAGTTTGTAATTGTATTTACTTTATGGACTTATAGTTTATTTAAGGAGGAGGGTTGTAATACCTGAATCTATTGTAAAGTCGATAAGCATAATCAGATATGATGGCCGTCATTGAAGAACCGCGCGAGCGCGCGTATGTGTTTATTGACATTGTACTACGAGTCTGCTCGGTAATAGTATACCTTATACACTTACCGTGTCAGTATACGTGTTATTAAATGTTTTCCTTTGAGACACAAAACGTGTATACAATAAAAGTAATATCTTCTCTTATATCATAATAACAGACTAGAGAGAAAATAATCTCTGACTGACTCTGTATAAAACAATATTTTACAACGAAGTATATTTTGTTTCCATTATTCTCATCTGTTTTGACAGCTTTTCGGATTAGAGAAAAACAAACGGACTTGTGATAGTGTCATTGTGGCTATTAATTTTGTGTTTACATATCGGATAGTCGTAAAAGTGACGTCATAATGTTGACTAATTATCCCCGAACAGTAGATGGCAAATTAATTAATTAATCAACAGTACGTATATTACACCGTTATAATATAATACAAACGACTGGTTGTTTTAACAGTCGTATGTAACATTAATTAATAGGAAATATAACAAATTTATTATTTTCATACAACCGAGATTATTTGACAACATGAAACAGATACCACACAAAGGCACTGTAATGAATATGTGGAACAACCTGTAGATATAAATACATAAAACACGTTAACAACCAGACCAAATACAAATAAACACAATACATGACGAAATTTTTAAATATTAAAATTTGAAAATACTCAAAAAGTAAATTTATACAACTTCATTTACAACAATATAACCACATGTATATACAATCATCATGTATATATACAATGACGTCTACAGAAACCAACAGGAGCGGCCAGCCAGACCACAGATATTCAATAAACATTTATTCATAAACAAAAAACAAAATTTATTTTCTGTCTAAAAAAAAGTATTCTTTACAAATCCAAATAGCAATCTATTTTCCTACACTGCGACTCGTAGTGTCACATATTTAATTAAGTATGAAAACCTTAAAGCTGTGAAAGTCGTTTGAACTGTAGAGGATAATTCAATCACATCAATGACATTTAACAAGTTACGTATAAATGCAGAAAAAGGATCAATTATCTTCATCATCACCATCACCACTTCAAGGACTAGGCCTTAGACCTGTTCCGGAACCTATCTCCTCCTCGGTCTACTGACATCTCTCTTCCCAGTAGGGTGATAACCCAAGGCAGCCACATATCAGGCATGCGATTCAAGTGTTCACACCATCTCCTTCTGTGGTCTTCAAGATTCTGGTGCAATGATACGATATTTAAATTGCGTCTAATATGCTCGTTCCTTCTCCGATCCAAGAGAGAACAACCTTGCGTCTCTCTTAGAAATTTCCTTTCGGCTGCCTGAATTCTCTGCCCGTCCCTTTTAGCAATAGTCCATGTTTCACTAACATACAGGAATATGGGGACAGCTACAGTTTTATAAAATTTCATTCGAGTAATCCATACGTGTTTTATTTTTCAGGTATTTATGAATCGTTCTATAGATGTGTCTAAATTTTGTTAGCTTACTATCCCAAACAATATCAGTTCCATATGAGATATTACAACCCAGGTAATTAAAATGACTAGCTGATCCGAAATCTTATTTTATCAAAATCTTATCAAAATTTAAATTAAAGTAACTTGATATTCTCTGACTTTTTATCGGCCATCTAAGGACCATATACCAATTTAAATTCTATATTCATTGTTTTCCTTTTTCTCCAATATTCTTTCACCTTTTCACTATGTCTTTTTTCCTGTCTTCAGTCCACATTGAACCTGCGTTTTTCTCTCTCCTACCCTGAACTCCTTCCATTTTTTACACTTTTGCCCGAAAAACTTCTCTTTCAATTGCTTCTTCTGCGTTTATATTATTTTTTCTAAATCCTTTTTGACTTCTTTAATCCAACTCAACGTTGACTTCTTTCCTCACAGGTATTTAAAGATCTGTTTTGTTAACCTATTGTCGTCCATTCTAAATAAATATCCAAACTACTAGTTTACTAGTCTTCTTATTCTCACTGTTTCTGTTATTTTTTCTATACTTTGATATACTTCATCATTAGTTCCCAATTTCCAACATTCTGAAGTTTTTCGTGGGCCTAATATTTTCGTAATAATTCCTCTCTTCAATATTTCTAGTTTGTCTAAATTATAAATCAATGCTAGACATTCACTTGCATATAGGCATTCTGGCTTCATTACTGTACTGTAATGCCTTATTTTCGGATTTTTAGATATGCACTTTTTATTGTAAAAATCTTTAGTTATACAATATGCCCTTTCCATATTATGAATCCTTTCCTCTATATAACTACTGTTCTTAAATACTTTATTTTTTCATTTTTGATATGCACTTTTTGTTGTAAATATCTTTAGTTATACCATAAGGTCTTTCCATTTTATGGATCCTTTCTTCTATAGCCGATTTTTCTAAACCATTTCTTGAATTATTTCATCTAAATTCTTAAATTTTCTAACCCTCTCTATTCGACCAATATCTGTTAACAGGAATTTGGCGCATTTTTAAAATTTATGAGAAATTTGTTTTTTTTTCTGCAGAAATTCTTAAGCCTGTTCTACTAGATATGTCCTTTAAAAATTAACTTGTGTCACTGCAGATGTCAGATGTTCAGAAAGTATAGCAAAGTCATCTGCGAATGCCAAACAATTTATTTCCATATGTTTGTTCCTTCTTCCCAACTTGATTGGTGATATTTTGTATTCCTATAAGTTTGTATTCCAAATTCTCACTACTTTCTCCAGGACACATTTGAAAAGAATTGAGGATAAACCATCACCCTGTTCTACACCTGTATTTATTTTGAACGGTTGAGATATATCTTCCATGAATTTTATTATTGAGGCTGTTTCCGTAAGGGTTTCGCGGAATAAATGTGCTAATTCAGATTTAATACCAAATTCTTGGATTTTTTATCTACAGTTTCTCTATCAACAGAATCAAAGACCTTTTTTAAATCGACAAGTATTACTACAATTTCCTTTGTATTCAATAGCCTGTAACCGATCATTGACTTCAGAGTGAATATTTGTTCTGGACAGAACAGGATTTTCTAACTTTAATTTATGAATTTTTTTTACATGTTACTTCAACGTATATTCTATAACTCATAATTAATTAATTTACTATCGCCAGTACGCAGGTCCCATGATGTCTAGTAGGCAATTTATGTTACGACGAGGCTAAACGAAGAACAGGTGCATTAGGCTATTTACATGCAATAATCACTGTACCCATGTTATTTACCTTTTGTTCGTCTTTGTTCTTGTTATGTGCTGGCAGTTGCACAGTTATTTTTGTTGCACAGTTTTACTTAGTTACATCGTCGTCTTCGTTAGTTTACGGTGGATGTTTATACCCTGTTCCGTTTTCACTGCAGCCATCTGTTCCAGGGCCACCCATACATCTTCTGCCAAATGGTTTGTAGTCTACAGCGCGCTTTTCTAGCCTCTGGTGGTCCATTCTGTAGACGTGCTCCATCCACTGATGCTTTCATTCTTCTATCTTATCACTTATGGAAAATATACCCAGTTCGGACCTTATGTGTTCATTACGCATTTGATCCCTTAGACGATAACCACGCTCGTAACTTAAAAAACATTTATTTTCTGTTCAATACGACAAAACAAAGTCAATTACGCAATTGACAAACTAATGCAATTGAAACTTGTTTGTTGTGTCGCCACTAGTTACTTTCTAAATTGGCATGAAGTACATGATGGTTTTAAATGTTTTTGTCCCCGAA
This sequence comes from Magicicada septendecula, assembly GCA_034769895.1. Lineage (NCBI taxonomy): Eukaryota > Metazoa > Arthropoda > Insecta > Hemiptera > Cicadidae > Magicicada > Magicicada septendecula. The sequence continues at coordinate 35,356,176 of CM068369.1, forward strand.
AATTTATTTAGTTTTTCTAAATTTTACAAAAGTACAGAAAACGTGACTGCGGTGCGTTTTTCAAATGGTTCCCAACATGAATAACTAATAACTACTACTACTTAATTATCATATGGGTCGTCCCGGTTATTTAAATGCCAGATGTTATGAATGCGTATAATGATAAAGAATTGTGTTGTTAATAACACAAATGAATATAAAGCTCTTCTTCTTCTTCTTCTTCTTCTTCTTCTTCTTCTTCTTCTTCTTCTTCTTCTTCTTCTTCTTCTTCTTCTTCTTCTTCACTTTACGGATTGGGTAATGTGCCTGTTTCGACTTCAGATTATCAGATCCATTTCTTCTTTGGCCTTCCTACAGGCTTGTACCTGTTTACAATTACTGATATTCGATCTTCACCCATGCGACGTAAATGCCGTCTCCATTGTCCTCTGTTTTCTTCAATTTTCTCATTTGGATTATATATATATATTTAATTCTTTTGTTATATGACCTCATCTTGTGCATTCTTTAACCCTTCTTAAAAATCTCAATTCTGCTGATTGTATGTTGCTTTTATCTCTTTGTTTTGTAAACCAGGATTCACACCTGCCATATAAACGCACTGGAACAGTCACTGTTTTATAGAATTTTAATTTTGTTCACTCGTCGTTTTATTTTTCAGTGTTCTATTTATAGTTCCACATGTGTGTTGAAATCTATGCACTTTATTTTGTATATCTTGAGCTCTTAACCTCTTATATACAATAAGAGAATAGCACTGAATGTATATATCAGCCAAACTAAATACATGCTAATTTCTGTATCAGAAAGGAAATGAAATCTATATAATGTATGCAAAGACGATAATAGAAGATGCCGTTATTAAGTTAGTTTAGATAATGGGTAACATAATAATAAAGGGTAAAAGAGATAGGTAATAAAGAGTCCATAAACACGACAATAGCCCTACATGACAATATACAAATAAGAAAATTTCTTATAGTATATATTTAATATAGTATATTATACCCAATAGCAGACTATTGAGAAGCAAACTCGTTAGTAATAACACAAAAATAAAAATATATAAGACACTTATCAGACCGGTTCTTAGTTATAGAGGCGAGAAATGGACATTTACAAGAAAGGAAAAAGAATCACTAAGAAGGTTTGAAACAAAGATTATGAAACATGTTTATGGCCCGGTTAAAGAAGATAAAGAATGGAGAATAAGAAATAACCAGGAGTAAATGAGCTATTGAAGCATGAGAAAATTGTAAGATTTGTAAAGGCTCAATGAATACAATGGCAGGATCACCTACAGCGGATGGATGATCAGCGTATATCAGAGAAAATTCTGAGGGCCAAAGTCTATAAAAGAAGAAACAGCGGACGACCTAGGACAAGATGGTCACATGATGTAATGGAAATTCTAAGAAGAGTGGACGTGAGGGGTTATGCTGAGGAGACATTGGAGAAGAATGGTGTTGGAAACCAGGGTTCATGTTAGGCTGTAGTGCTGAAGAAGAAAAAGCAGACTATAGAAAATTATAATGAAACATTAATGGTAACGTTTTTCCTTTCGACTTCTAAAAGAAACCTGTTAATAGTTACAAGTATCAAAGGAAAACATTTTGTAAAATCTTTTACTAATAAAAAATTTTTCTTTAGCTACTTACACACTCAGATAATTATTAGACTAATATAATAGTTTCCTGGATCTAGGCATAACACTTTAGATAACTTTTATTATACTTCATAAATCTTATTATTATTTTGTTAAACGGCTTATTATAACAGCGAGCGTTTCTGCTTATTGTTGAAACACTATAATAACAAACCAAACATCGAAAAAGATTTAATACTAAATTTTATTTTAATCGGATTTCATATTAAAGAAAATTTAGTTACTAACTTAACAATTAACTAACACAAAATTTAATGTTACTATCAAAATGTCATCAGAAATTTTCTGGAACGTTATAAAATTATAAGACTCAAGTCAAATTTTATGATTCAGAGAAAAAAACAGCATGTGCATGTCAAACATCTACTGTAGAGAAAAACAGGAAGTTGAAAATGATCTCTGACCTCAGACGGATTAAAAACTGAAAATTGTTCTAAGGATTGACGATAGAAACATAATTATTAAGCAATGCTTGATTATCTTATTTTTGAATAGGCAACGGAAAGTTCATACGGTAGTTTTTATCGTGAAACAAGTTACCAGTTAAGACTATAGAAATCATTCTGCGTCATAGTTAACTACTTGGCTATCATAAAGCTACAAAAATATACTGTTTTTGACACAATAAAGTTTTATTTAAATGATTAACTTCAGTAAATTTTCTACCAATAATGACAGTATTCCTTCTAGTATCTTACTTTTTGTCATTTACGTTCAAGTACCATTCATCTATAAAATTTTTTCAGTTTTGCATGTTAACAGTATAATTAAGAGGTGAATACAAACAAATAGTAGAAGGTTCCGTTAATACATAATAAGCTAAAATGAAAAAGATAGTAATTACTGTTGTGGTGGTTGTGAATAAGTTTATAAAATAAGAACCATAATCTCGTTGGCACCTCGTAACGATGGAAATATATAGAGCCGAAATACAATCAAAAACTTGTGAAAGGCCTGAAGAGGACGTCACTCGGTAAGTAGAATATTTAATATCGTTTATTGTACTTATAAATGTTAAATTGAAATTATTGTGTTTAATTTAAAATTTTACACTAAATATTGGATTAAAATATAGTTTTGTTGAGGGTATATTATTATCTGAATACCATACACAGTTCTTTTCGCCGGTAGTGTTACAGATGACACAGACTTTACAACTTAATTATAACTGGTAAGTCAAATATCACGTTAAATGCAACGAGAAAAACAATACATCTATTTCAATACAGCACTTAAAGAGTGACACGTTTTACGTTATAATTATTTATAAATTCACGCCAGTCTACATTGATATGTTTTGCAGTCTGTATAAAAGTTTGTATACGTTATAGGTATGTAAAACATAGTGGAGAACTACTTACCGATCGGAAAATAAGTTGCAAGCCTTCTTAAAGAAATCGACATTAGTTTCATATAAACGATTGGCAATTTTTTAATAGGTAGATGTTTGTAACCATCACACTATCAGAGGAATTTAAGCTCTTCTTATAATCTATTAGAGTCAGTGTTATATTTCATATCAATCACCTTCCAGAAGTGTACAGCGCTTTATAACAGACAGCCATGTACTTGACATATTTTTTTTTCTTTTGTTAGAAATTGTGCAGGACTTGTTACTGGAATGTCACTCTTTTCCTGATTCAACATGAATTACGTATTGAGTGTTTCTTCAAATCTCTCTTTGAATATTCTCTAATTTTCTAACATTCTCTTGATTCTTTGATTTTGAATACAGTAAGCAACATCTAAGAGCATGTTTCCAAGAAAGTACAATAAGACGTGCGCAACGTCAAACACTAAATACTCCAGATTTTAAAGTGAGGAAATAAATCTTAAAACAAAGAGACAAATGTTTTCCATAACATTATTTGTTATCTTTAAATTCGTAGTGAGCGGCAATCAATGAATTTTTCCGGTGAAGGTTTCGCGAGGCATGGTCAAAAAGTATAACACAAATTTTAAATTATTTGTGTCGACGTTTGGACAATATTTATTGCCAGCATCGGAACCTGTGTACGGACCAAGAGAAAATACCGAACACAACAGATCAATTGTTTGAGTGAACGTGTTTGTGTGTGTATGTGTGTATCCGTGTATATGTGAAGGAGTTGAAACAGTTTGTTTTATTTTTATCTTTTATTTTGTTTTATAATTTGTTATCTCTATTGAGAATTATTTCAGTCTGATTGAGAATGTTTTGTGTCTGTGTTCTAAGAAACCCTTGTGCATTGCTCGTATTCTGAAGAAGTGAGCGCGTTGAAGATTATAGCCTACACGGGAAATCGACATGATCCCAGAATCCTTTCTTAAAGGCAAGACCGATACATTTTTTTATGAAAATATGACTTCTTTTTCTTTTCTTCTTCTTCTTCTTCTTCTTCTTCTTCTTCTTCTTCTTCTTCTTCTTCTTCTTCTTCTTCTTCTTCTTCTTCTTCTTTTTCTATGCAAGTATAAGGCTCAACACCTGTAACGTTGTCACTTGTTATAACTGATATCTCTGTCTTAAAATAGGAAAATAGGACTTCACATAGTAATGTATAAATTACCTCAAGGTCTGAGACTTTCATGTATTCTGTGGTTTACTATTAAAACTAGCAAATCTTATAGAAAATGATGTAGTTCATGAGAAATAATAACTCTTTTTATTGACTTATTTCCGTATTTTTAATGCTTTCTCGAATAAACAACAAATTAAATTTTTTCTGATTTCATTTTTTATATTAGTCAAGTCGTTTTAAAAATTTACCCAATAATATACGACGTTATTAAATAAGTTATTTCATTGTATAGTGTGGCAATGAGTAGTCTGGTGAAGGAAATTAAGTAAAACTAGGGCACTAAACTAGTTGAACGGATCAATTTATCGGCAACCCAATTCAATCAGACTGCACTTGTGTGCCATACGTATGTTGCCACGTCAACCATAATTGCTGTAGTTGGTCATTTGGCGACAACGAGCGAGCGTCGGCTGTAACTTTGCTAGCTGCCTTAACCCTTTTGTTTGTCGTTATAGTATTTACACTCAGTTCAGCAGCAATATCAGTATGTTTATTTTAATATTTACTGACATCCCACAGTCTGTTAATTGGAGGTATGAAACGGTTACAGAAATGATGACCACAGGCGAAAAGTAGGGCTACGAATAGCAATACAAATAGAAAAATATGGCGCGTCTACAAATTCGAACGAAATACGAGGGGCGGCTAAAAGTAACGCACAATCCCATGAATTCGGAAATAAAAAGGGGTAGTCAAATGAAACAATTATGGAATAAAATTATTTGCTACTAAAACATAATTTATTTTTTCACGTAGCCACCATGTACAGCTATACATTTCTCCCAACGGTGGTCTCATCCTGTCAATGAAGAATGGCGGTGGTCTTTCCTTGATCCACGACCTCACTGCGTCTTTCATTTCATTATCTGTGATGAAATGTATACCCTAATATCCCTCTTTAAATATCTCTTCATCACGATAAAGTTTCAGAAGCTGTTCACAACATTCCATTCGTTGTTCCTTGTTCTCTTCTGTGAGTTTGAGGGGCACCCACAGCGAACAGATTTTACGGTAGCCCAGTTCTGCAATAATGTGTCCTACTCGTTCTTTCGATATGCATATCCGGGTGGCGATGCGTTGTTGCGTGATGCGACGGTCATTTAGAATCAATTCATTCAACTCCTCATTTGGTGCTTCTCATCAGTCACAGAAACTGGTCGACCACTGCGAGATTCATTCTCAATATTCGCTTTACCAGCTTCCGATGCACGAAATTTTATTGCCCACCTACTCATGGTACTTCGATCAACAGTATCATCACCATAAACAGCTTTTAGACGACGATCAATGTCACTAGCGTTCACTTTTTCAGCTGTAAAAAAAATTCAGTCACTGCAAGTTGTTTTAGACGCGTTGACACAGCTCGCGTACTCGACCCCATAACAATAACGACTGACAGAAAACGAGAAGGCGTTGGACAACGAGATTCGGGACGCTTGTAATACAATAATGTCGCTCCAAGAAGGCAGCACGCGTTGTGTTGTACATTGTTTTGTTTTCCAGTTATATGCGACTGTGCATTAATTATTTGCCGCCCCTCGTATACATAATAGAAAACCAGTGACCAAGAAATTGTAACTGAAAAATCTAGTGTATTTGAATGTTCGCGCGCATGCATGTGTGTGCTTTCAAAAAGGAAAGAACGTAGTAGACTACTCCTCCCATGTTGATTACGTCTGATATAGGCCTACTGTTAAGTTAAAGGAAGAATAATGGTGGGAACAGGCGTTGAACTAATGATAGAACTTTACAAGCGCGATCCACCTGAGTGAGCCGTTTGGAATCTGAACATTGTCAATTCAGAATACACACCAGAAGAGGGTAAACTACCTTACAGTAAGGCTATGTTTTATGAAGACCTACAATATATCTCAACAGAATGGGTCATATAAGGACGATCATTTTTACGGGCGATTTTTTGAATGTAACAATAAAATACGATGCTTAATCGGAAATATGCTAAAACAAAAAATTAGGAAACAATAAATAATAAAAAAGAGCTGCTGCTCTCCTTCTGCATACTGAATATGTCGAAAAGGCAGAATAACACATTTAAGGGCAAGCTCCAACAGAAGTGTACATGAAACACGTAATATAAGTCATAACATATTTACATAGTCCGCAGAACATAATAGTGTAGACGCGTCTAAAATCACCAGAAATAAATAGAAATAAGATTAAAAACTTGATGCAAGTTTAAGATTATGTTGGGTTGCAACATTAAAAACTAGAATGTCGTAAAGTGCACAAAAAATACTAAAGTACGTTTCTGCATTACAGTCAGTCTGGTGAACGCGTTAACCTACATTTTTCAATTGCATGTCAACTGACATATTGATTGATTGCCATGTGAATGTTTATCATGTTTAGAAATTAAATATTTATGAATCCTTCCTCACATCGCAACGGAATCATCTGCATAATTTGGTATGACCATCTGGTCGACTCTATAATAACGAGAATGAAGTTAATGAATTTAAGTAGTGAATGGTCAAGACAGGATTGAATAAAAGCTTGTCAACAAAAGTAGAGCCATATTGTTATACAATAATGTGTTCATATTATAATAGCATATAGTTATTAAAGCTGTAAGGCTACATTTTTAAAAAACACTGTTCTAAAACTTTTCAAGGTTTTCTATTTGTTCAAGATAGATTTTCTGCTTTTTATATAAAGCAAGATAATGCAGATTGCTTCACGTCGGATGTTTTAATGATTCTTATAAAACGTTTAATTTTTTTGAAGACCACACTGCTCTCTAAAGACCTGTGTCTACCTTGTTTACCCGACTGAATTTCTCCTGGTGATATTGGCGATCTTTAAAGAAAAAAGTGTAATGCAGTTGTTCAATACTTGAAGATCTTAGAGACAGAATGACTCGAGAAATTATCAACACTAACTTAAAAATGTAATTCAAATTACTCTTCTTTCTTTTTAGTAAACATATTTTAATAACACAATGTTCACAGCTATTAATATTTAATATGTTACTGTTTGTTCCTTACAATTATTTTGATGTGGCATGTTACGTTTTTCAAGACAGCTTAAAGTTTCTAATGTATTTGATTCCTGTGCCGATTTCGTAGAAATGTTGTAAGTTCAGCTATGAGGTGGTGGTGGAGATTGCATTACTCTTGGAATTTTCTTAACAATTTCTTAAAGATGCCTTATAGAATTTTTATATGGGTTGTTAGAAAGCCAAAAAAAGTTGTAATTATTATTTTCTGTCATGAATTTAACATTTATCACGCTTTGTAACATGGTACCCCATCCTGTTTGAAAACAACTAAATAAATAAGTAAGCAAGTACATAACTAAATATAAGTAAATGAAGTCTTCATCAGAGAACTAGGCGTTAAGTTGTTGAAACAATTGATTTTCAAGAGATTTCTCTGTACCGATGGTGCTTAATTTCAGTATTCTTATCCAATACCAGTTGTTTTTGAAAGACGTGCGGTTAAAAATCAGTGTGAAGGTTGAGCGTTTCGCTGCCTGTAAAGTACACTGAGGGTTTGTTTATTTTCTCATCTTTTGTTTTCCACACATATTGCTCACTGTCATCACCTGGTGAGAATATTAGAAAACATAAGCTGAAATAAGGAAAAAATGATATTGTACGTTTTTCTGCTTAGCGATTTATAACTCTGAACCATATTCCCAGTTTTATCTCGTCCTATATATAATGGAAAAATTATTAAGTCTACACGAGGCTTATACATTCACATATTTATGGTCTAAAATATTATGATAGGTTGTCTTGTTCCTGTCGCTTCCAAATTTCTCTTGGTTCTCCTTGGCCCAAATCAATCTTGTGTAAGCATAATTTTGGCTTTTTAAGTAAACAGTTTTATGAGGGGCTAATGGTGCAAACTAGTTTCTTAGCAACTGATTGTGATACTTCTAAGCCATATAATGTAATATTGTTACAAACATCTGTGCTTCTCTTCGGTTTATGTAGACATTTGGTAAAATTTTCATTTCATTCGTGTGCTTATTTTAATTTTTCAGTAACGGTTGCCTTTTAGTTTTGAAGCTAGAGACTCAGCATGATTATTTAAAATATTGATATGGCTAACTGTTAACATCAAATTGGCTGTAAAATTGCAATAAAAAACTCTTCTTCTCGTAATAAGCACTCAGCCAATGCCTTTTCTCAGCTAGGCGCTACCATTCAGACCCAGGTATTTTAACGAGGTTGGTACTCCTCCCGTTCCTCTTTCCTTTAAACAACACCATTGGCCTAGTGGAGAAACAAAATTTGAATTAAAGTACAAGATGATTTACGATCAGTTACCTATTTGAATGAAAGCAAAATTTAGTTTCTTTCTCCTGCATATTTTCTGAATGAATAATCCATATTCATTATTGAACAAAGTCTATATTTACAAACATCCAGTCACGAACTTCTGTGGCGTAACGTAAATTCGAAACTTCATTGAAAATCCACATTATAATGTCGTAAATAAGACTCATTAATTGATCAAACACATACAATTAAAAGATAATTAAATATCAGTATTTTAATTTTAACTCTAGTAATGTATTCTGACGGCTGTAAGTTAAGCAACCTGCGTCGCAAATGTACACATACGTTTGTACAGACCTTCCAGTATTTTCTACTGCTCCTGCAACTACGCGATTGTTCTCGACGCATGATCCAGAAAGCGGTAGATCTATCTCAGACATCTTTGGTGTATAAATACGTGTTCAGAAGATTCCAGTCAGTCTTCCTTCCACCTACAACTTGTCCGTGCCGGAGGACGGCGATAGACGGAGGGGAGTTGCGCTTGACTTAGGAGTGCCGCCTGTTTGTGGATGCTTCCTGCTTTTCTGCTTTATCCCGTGACTCGACATTGCCAGCCTTCAGCCTCCGGAGACTTTTCCTGACCGGCTTGAGGCGCTCTACCCGTTGTGGGCGAGCAAATTCCTGCCTCCCAATCGAAAGTTGTCTGAAGACTCCCCCATTCCGCTGTTGCAAGTCTCTTCGAAGTCCATAATCCAACAAAACTAACATCATTCCATCCCTTCAAAAATAAAACTAAGGCATTTCCTACAATCCTGCAAAGCACGATACCGCTAATCATGGTAACAAGCAGGCAACAGGCAGTCATTGCGTTCGCCAGGACAATGCGACCACCAGAGCTGCTACGTACACTTGGACTTGACCAGTCAGTCAGTTTTGGATTTTCAATTTAATGTGCGTTATCGCAGTTGCTGTTATTGTGGCTTGATTTGTGGTTTAGTGTAAAGTGATTAATGTGAAACATTGTGCGCAGACACAAGTAGTCAGTGACTTACATCATTTATTGTATGCGTATGTTAGTTGAATAGTTTTGTTAATTTGAACTATCAATAGAATTGTAGTCAACAATTTCTCTGGTGTTCAGTTATTTTATTCTACTGTGTTAACACTACGATCCGTGCGACCATCGGAACAGTATATGTCATATTTAATAAACAATTAAAGATTTATTTTGTGTCGGGCCAAACATCGAGCTGAATTTTATGCAGAGAACTGACAACAGCTTAATATATTCTTTTCTGCTGACAATTCGTTTCCGTGGATGTATTTATATTATATTTATACAATTTCAAGTAGGGAAATGTAAACTTTACTGTTTGATAACGGAAACCGCTGCGGTCTCATTAGTAATGTACGAGATACGCGTTGTTGTGTTCACCCCAGGGATATAGGATTTTAACCGTTACACATCATAATTAACGGAAATGGAAAAACATTACCCTGAGTTAATGTTAGTTGTGTAATAGCCTAACATAAACCATATATTACCTAAATATTATTCTTGCTTATATTTAAATATTATTGTTACGTGAAAATCGTGACTAGGCTTAAATCATTTCGGAAAAAACGTAAATATTACACTAGAACATTTGAAGAGTTAAAAAAAAAACAAGTATCACATTTTAATTCAGTACTGGCTTACCTAGAAACTTTTAATCGTGTAAAAAAATCACAAAAATTATCAACGAATCAATGTAAAATTTTTCTTTATACGTATTTAAATTAAATTATCGATATGTCTAACTTTCAGCTTTCTCATTCTTCAAAGTAACTTGAAATTTTTGTATAAGCTTTAGTTTTTTACATAACACAGTATCGTATTGCATTTTACATTATTATCTTTATAAAATAATACAAAACAGTTTGTCGTAGGAAAAGAATATTTTGTAAACCCTACTACATGTTAGACTGGTCCGAGTAATATAAATTAAAAAATCGTTGTGTTAGATATTCGTATATATCACAGCTTTATCTCATGCATTGTACACCCTGGAAGTAAGTTTTATTGCGGTTGCTTTAAATGCTTTTAATATTGAGGTTATATTTATTAACATTTGGGTGTTTTCATGCAAGATTGTGTGTACATTTTATGTAGTTCTTTTCTTTATGTGTAAACTTCTAACATTTGTACTTTATGGTACAATAATTAATACAGTTTTTATGTGTTCTTAACAATTTATGTAAACTGTAAATTAAATTTGAGGCATATTTTTATATGCAATTTTTAACAAGCTAAAAGTACAATTTACTATTTACAAACACAGGTTATATTAACATATACATATTATAAAAAATGTAAGGTTCAGGTGTATTGGTTGAAGTAGACCTCTTATGTTGGTTGGTAGAAAAGAATCTGTAAGTGGGCCATACTCACGCACTACACTTTCGGAAAATGGATAAAATAGCACATTGTCTAGAACTAGTAAACTTATGCCGAAGTCGTCTTGAAGTATCTAATTAGAGTTCTGACAATCCTCACACCATTTTGTTTGTTGCATATAGTCCTTTCTCCTTTTTCCTCGGTACACTTTTTCCTTCTTATACTAAAAAATACTTACGTAACACTGTTTAGCTTTGGTTAGAACATTTTTATAAAATGTATAATATAACGTGATTTTGTAAATAGTAAATTGTACTTTCATAAGTCTTAAATATTTTAAGTATTTTGATAATATAAATTTTTACCATTAAATAAAATACCTGAAAAATGCATGTTTTCCCAAATTATTGTATTACAATTTGTAGTTCAATTTGACCCCACCATACTGTCCATGAAGAAAGCGGTAAATTGTTATTGCAAACTCTGTTGGATACAAGTATGAAAATAAATTAAAAAGAAATTTTATTTTTGTGTTCCATTCTGAACGAACGAGTATTTAAGAGAAATAGAGTGAGAGAGAGACATTAGAACCCATTTTAAATTTGAATTACACAACATATTATATCAGTGAGGTGTCGACTCATAAATATGTATAGTTCTATTTAGAGTATATTATAATATCGTTCCTAATTTCAATACCTATAAATTTAAAATCTGTGAATATTGTTCACACACAAATTGTTAGTAAGTTAACTAAACACTTGTAAATAGATTTTGTGTTTTTGTTACTCCAAGTTTTGTAATTTGTAATTGTACTGTAGTTAAACAAGACGTGACAGAAACTGTATTTCTGCAGTAACAACAGTACCAGTGGTTGGCACGGAAATGACTTTCTGAAACATTCATTTAAACTTGGGAAGAGAGAGAGAGGTACGCAGTGATTAGAGAAAGTCTGCTATTAAGTTACAAGAGTACACAGAGTCCATAATTTAGACGGACAAATAAGAGCAGTAACTCGGTAACAAGATACCGTTATCTTTTAAAAAAAATTATGTTGTATTTTTAATTTCTGCGCTACTTAAAGTGTTAGGCAGAAAAGAACAATTTATATAAATGTTTAACATTTTTTTATAATGTCAAACACTTAAAAATTAGTGTCGAACACTAATATGTAATATGTATATGCAATATGTAATATGAACATATTAATTTAATATGTAATATTATTTAGCTTATTAATTGAATGAATTTTCATAGTAAAAGTATGTCATTAGTTACATTAATTATAGTGTTTAATAGTTTTTGCAAATGTTTACGTAACACTACTCCCTGTAAATATGGAAATAAAACAGAATTTTTCATAAAGAGGAGAATCTTAATCTTGTACACATACTCATTTAAATAAATGAAATAAATACATAATTTAATATAGATGAAGGTTGCCATCATTGGACCACATAACAGTTTTTAATTTTTTTTATCACATTTTCAAATTAAATTTATCATTCAATATACAGATAGTCTCTCTATTACTTTCTGATTAACCGTGAGTATTTACTTTGTTTTTAGATTTTTCAAATATGGTAGTAGGAACAAAAAACAAAATTTTAACAAACGGTCCATTGATGGCAACTGGTTGCTATGAATGGACCATCGAGTTTCCATCGATGGACCGATTACGAAAGTAAAGAAAAACTGTCTCTACATAGGTGTATTACATTTTATTATACGTATCTACTAGTCATGGTAAAACAAAACTACAACATAAAAAGTATGAAAAATTATTTCAAGAAGCCTGAGACTTAATTCGGGATGTCGTCGCATAAAATTGTAGTACCATTTTTTCCCAGCCGATCTCTTCTCTTTGCTGAATCTGTGTTCGATGTTGTATTTTGTTCAGCGACTTGAAACGCGAGTTCTCGTAAGTCTTTGGCTGTGATTCCAAAAAACATCTCTAATTTTAAAATGTGGTCTACTAATTCCTTCTCTACCTCAGGAGGCAGATCTCCTAAACTACCAATAATTTTCTTTCCCTCCACAGCAAAATTGTTTTTGCCTTCTAAATGTCTCTTTAAAGTTCCTTTGGGCACTCCAACTCTCGGCAGACTTCATTCAAACCCATGTCTCCGTTACGAAAGGTTGCGATAGCACGTTCCATTGCCTCGGTACTCCTTTTGGTATTTTTCTGAAAAACGAACATTAATATGTTAATTTATAGACAAGCTACTACAATATTTTGTGTATTTAGGCTTTTTTGCAATGATTACTATTTAAAATTAATAAATTTCATTTCAGCTTTTAAATACAATCAGATGTCTATCTACTCTTCAACCTGAGTGCCATACAACGACCATGTTAACAGTAGGAACCTAACGCCCTTGTGACTAAAAGTGTAAGGCTATAATTTTATTAGTGTTATCATAGTACAGGGAGACTCAATATGTTTGTATTGAAACGTTTTTATTTTCAATTTGCTACCAATTGTTGCTATAAACTTATTTTCAAATGACTACAATATTCGGGCTAGAGTATAATGATGTAAATTTTTCAAGGTAGTCTACAGATTTAATGTTTATATGTAGTTGTAGGTTATACTGTGTACACAGTGTATATTTGAGTATTATAACACGTTTTTCTAGACACTAACGCAGCTACCGACTCACACACAATAATACGCTATTTCATCGCATCTCCTATAGTCTTAGCGTTTTAAAAATTAATATTTGCAATCTAACAGGTTGTTAATTGTACTGTAAACCGTAGATTATAGGTTAATAAAATTTACTAACAGGCCTATCACAAAATATCAGTTAATGGAAAAGTACCAAGCAAACAAGGTTTATGTGTCCCATGTAAGAGGTAAAACTTAAAATGATAAAATTTAGTCTTACTTATAGTCAAAATATAAAAGAAAAGATACTTAACGTAAAGCGTGTCAAGGAAAATAATAATAATTCAAAAATTTGTTCACGTTTCCATGAATGGACCACCTGATAAACTGGTCCATTCATGGAAACGCCAAGTCTACGGGTAGCAGTTGTGCAGTATACTACAAATAATATAGATATCTACTTAAACAATTGTGATGTATTAGTTTCAGTAAAAATAATAACGTATTAAAAATATTAATTTCCAAAAGTGCAATTGGGAAATAATTTCAAATTACAACGAATTTCCTTACAAGCAACCGGATTTTCCTTGTTACTTAATATTTGCAATAAATAGTCTGACCTTCAGCATAATTTGATATTTAAATACTTTTTGCAGCAAGCACTTCATGCCGTATGTGCAGTTTTCATGTGTAATTACCCGTATATAATACTTACCTAAATACGTAACGTTGAAACATTCTTTGTTTGATAAACATTAGTAAGTAGTAGTTATATTTCTGGAACGCAATCGCGAAAATTTCTTCAAAATCAATAGAAATACACATAGATAATTGACATAGCTACGTTTAATTATAGGGTTACATGATATAATTGTAAACAATATACTACGTATATAATGTACACCTAAACGAAATTTAAGCAATGCACTTTATTAAATAAAAATATATTAACGTTTTGGGTGTAATTGACATTTTTTAAAGGAAACATAAACTAATCCACGGTCAGTAAGCGACATTTTAAACAATCCACTGTCATTTTAAACAACATTATATTTAATTAATTATTCCGTTAAGAGACCTGCTTGTGATGAATAAATTGAAAGAAGGAGACAATGGCAAATCAATAAACGTTTTTTAGATCACACGAAGAGAAATAACTAGAGCAAGCATCAGCACAAGGAACACACTAAAAGTAACAAAGAACTAAAAAAAGAAGAATAAAGATTACAAGAAGATCAATCAGTACTTTTAATTTATGGCCAGCGTATATCTGAGAACACCGCATTTGAGCATTTTAAACGCATTGGGTTTTATCAGATTCGAATCCGCTCAAAAAAAAAAAAGAACATCAAAGAAATAATTATATTTACTTTTCTCTTCTTCCCTTGACTATAACAACTATGAAATATTTTCATTATGTTAGAATTTAAATTATGTCACCGTTTGCTTCTGAGTTGATAATGTATCTCACATAATTGTAGTTTCTTTTTTCAATTTATAATATTTCATTTTGTCATCTAGTTTTGTTTCCAAATCATTACTTTATACTGTATACTGAGTACTTTTATGCCGAGCACAAGAGAACCCGAACCATTATCAAGCAGAATAATATAGCAAATATTAAATCCTTAAATTTTTAGTGACCGTCAATCAATGAATGTCTTACTGGATGGTTAGTGAGGATCGGTCAATAATACAAATTTTAGCTATTTTGCGTCGACGTTTCGACAATATTTATTGTCATCTTCAGGACCTGTGTATGAAATACAATTTGGTTTATGTACCAATCTAATATCCAATTGTTGATTACTGTGTGTTTAATTAATTAAAATATCATTACATTTAGTAATTTAAATTGTAATACTGTATAAACTAAGTTCTCTCATACATAATAATCATACACCAACACGTTCAACCAAATATTTAATTGTTTCGTTATGTTTGATATTTCTATTGTATTTCATACACAGGTCCTGAAGATGACAATAAATATTGTCGAAACGTCGACGAAAAATAGCTAAAATTTGTATTATTGACCGATCCTCACTAACCATCCACTAAAACATAGCAAATATTAATGATTGATTAACGAATGAACCGAATTATACTCTTGTGGTTATTCAAAAGGGGAATGTAGGATTGTTGTGCTACATAAAAAGGTAAAACGGTTTATCTTTTCATCGTAATTTTTCATTAGAATTTTTGTGCAGTAAAAAACCGTTGGTGAAACGACGTTAGTGCAACTGAGCTTCAGTAAGAACACGTGCAGTAGTATGTATGGCTGAAGTTATGATGCAATCTTTATTTCGTTTGATATCAATCGATAAGGGAAGGTTCAATTTTACTTACGGAAAAAGAAAGATGAGATTACCTTTTCTTATCATTGTCGCGATTACTGAACTAATAGTCGTACCATATTCAAGCTTTATGCGCTAATCCAACACTTCTCTCTCTCTCTCGTTCCAATAGATATATTCCCGTTTCTTTTAGCAGAATATGCAACCCTTTTATAACACGTCAAGTAAATATAACAGTCCTTAAATGAGGACATTACGTTCTACCGGCAGTGCTTTGTATGTTCCTTATTTTATTGAAACTCATATTACACTGGCTTCCTCCTATAATTAATTGTTTTCTACTCTTTAGAAAGTGCTAATATTTTTGTTGACGTCACCAATAAACATTTCCAATCCTTCCTCTTTAAAAAAATTTCTTTAATTCTGAGGAATACTAAAAATTCCTCTTCCAAAACGGTAAGAAATATATAATTTTTAATAAAAAGGACACATTAATGCATACAGTAAAATAAATTTACAATATATTTTATTGTTTACGCTGAGGCATTTCAAAATGTGGAAACGTAAATTATCTTGTCACATAAATACTACTCTACGTTATTTTGAAGAGATGTAAAGAAGACATAACAATAGGATTGTAGTAGACAAAGGAATATTGGCTTCCTTTTCAGACTCTATTACATAGACAAAGTCTTTGACCGTACGATAGAAGTGTTTTCAAAGACACGTTACAAAAGGGCTACGTTAACGTAATTTTGAAAATTCTCAGTAACGTATCAGTAATACAACTTTAACAATGCGTAATATTTTTTATATATCTGTAGCATGTTTTATTAATATGTAAATTATAGATATCACAATATAATAATAATGGCTCCCATGTGTACCAGCGAAGCAGCTTAGGCGTCAGGCAGGGTAGCAGGGTAGGCTGCCTTATGCGAGCCGTACGGCGTACAAGGAAGGCAGTGTGGCCAGCACTGCGCTTCAGACGCCCATTATTATCCCCAGGATGTTATCCCAGGTACTCATTTTCAACAGGCTGAGTCAGCCTGGGGGCTGAAAAACGCACCCTACATCAAAAAAACCGAAGACTTCATCAACAATAATAAATGCGTACAACTAGATAAAAACCCAACAGAAAACTATCTTAAACAAACAATAAAACTAATAAAAACAAATAAAAACATTTTCAACACTAAAAACATAGACATATATATATATATAAACAATAATCCAGAACCACCTAAAATTAACAGCCTAATCAAAATACACAAATTAAACAACCCAATACGTCCATTAATCAATTTCAAAAAAGCTCCTACATACAAAATAGCAAAAATAATAGCACAAAAACTAAAAAGTAACCATCTAACAAATAACCATCATAACATAAAAAATACATACGAATTAATAGACAAACTAAAAATAATAAATATAAATGAAAATACATTTTTCACATCATATGACATAACAAACATGTACACTAATATCCCAGTAGAAGAAACAATTGACATAATAATAAACAAACTTATAGAACAAAATGAAAACAAACAATATATAACCGAAATAAAAAATAGTCTCCAACTAATACTAAAACAAAATTACTTTGAATTTAATAGCAAAATTTATCAACAGAAAGAAGGTTTAGCAATGGGATCACCATTATCAAGCATAATAGCAGAAATATTCCTACAACACATAGACACCAAAATACAAAATATCATAAAAACACATGACCCAGATGGCATATGGATAAGATATGTAGATGATGGACTATATGTATCAAATAACAAAAACACAAATGCAGAGAACATACTGAAACAAATCAATAACATACATCCCAAAATACGATTCACAGAAGAAAAAGAAAAACATAACAAAATCAACTATTTAGACATAACCATCACAAGATACAACAAACACATACAATATGCAATATATAGAAAACCAACTTCCACTAACATCATTATACCTAACCATTCTGACCACCCACCACAACATAAAATGGCAGCATTTTATTCGTTATTTAACAGAATGTACAAAATACCCCTAAACAAACATGAAACTGACAAAGAAAGAAATATAATATACCAAATTGGTTATGAAAATGGATACAATAAAAATACTATGATCAAAATAGAAAATAAAATCAAATACAAAATAAAAACTGAACAATTAAGAATTAATCAAACTGAACAACACATAAATAATAACAACAACAAAAAATGGACCACATTCACATATATAAATAATAAAATAACAAAACTAACAAAACTATTTAAAAACACAGATATAAAAATAGCATACAAAACTAATAAAAATAAATTACAAAATCTAAATAGCTCACACAACAAAGATAATACAACAACCAACGGTATATACAAAATTGAATGCCAAGATTGCAATAAATGTTATATATGACAAACAAAAAAACAGCTGAAAAAACGTTATTTTGAACACCTAAATGCATACAAAAAACCAAATATATATAAATCCAATTTAGCCACACATGCAATAAACACAGGACATGAATTCCCAGACATAACCAATGTAACACTAATAAAACATATACCACACAAAGGCACCATAATGAACATTTGGGAAAATTTACAGATTTACTAACATAAAACGCAAAACAAACTAATACCAGAACAAATACAAAACATCACACAATATTCAAAGCACTCAACATCGAAAATACACAAAATACAAAAACAGATACCACAACCACACACAATAATGCAACTTTAAAAGACCAAAGACCAACAAACTACCTTAATAACATCCAGAAGCCAACACACAAATACTTCACCCGAAACAAGATGGCGAAGGCTGAAGATGAGAGAACAGAAGCTCTCGAAACATGTTCCTAATAGTAAAAAAAGTATATCTTGAGGTAAATTTAGTTATAAATATTAAAGTAATATATATATATATAATATTTTAAAAAGTGAACGATGAGGATGTACCAACAAGATAATTTAAATTAAAATATGATTTTCTATTATAAACTATAATATTACTTGAAAAATGACAACTTACTTGGTTCTCTGTTACTTCATAAATTTACAAGATTATTTAGTATAGTACCAGGTAAAATATACATAATATGACCAATATTTATATGAACATATTATACATAATATATTATAACGTGTTTGTACAGTTGTATTTCACAGGTTCCTTAAAAGAGACACAAAGATATAAGCACACGCACGCACGCACACATACACACACTGAGGTAATCGCATGAAAGAAAATTACAATCAGAACTTAAAAAATTACTACTAAATATTTTCTTAATTTTAATGAATAGCCTACAAAAAGAGTAAATAATAATGTATAAGTTGTAAAAACTGCAATCTACTAGATGAAAAATCTGGCAGAAATATATTGTCTGATGAACGTGGATCGCGTGAGAAACAAAAATCTATATCGCTTGGAGTCACGAAAGGAAACGTCTTTAAGTGAAGGCCAGACCTCTATAGTCTACAAAATGAATGACTACACATAAACAAAGAAGCCTCACTTAAATTGGCCAACAGAAATGCTAATATAAATGCAGTTATTCTCGCCGATATGAAGATAACAAAAACCAAGTAGGTGTAAATTTTCACCTCTTGTAATTAACCTCATCGTAAATTTCGATATTTACATACGCGCATTGAAAACTGTGCAAACGTAATCCCTGACACAGTTGCACACTCTCACACGCAAATCAAATATGAAATAAAGGATACTGAAGAATTAAATAGGCTAAACAATTTAAAGTAAGCATATGATATTTGTACTCCTCTGGTCATTGACACCTTTTGTGCTGGTTAAGGCTATTGAGTTGATTTAGCCCTAAACCCAATACCACACATTTAACTAAAACTGTGCAAATAGTTACGTTGTTGAATTGCTATTGCTATTTTTCTTACTGTATAATTGATTAATTTAGTTGCGTACTGTAAAATTTTAAAATAAACAGATTTTAATAATTTGAGAAAAGTAGGTTACACTAATCGAATGGCCGCTCGGCATTTGTTAGAACATTTTACAAATTAATTGATGACTCGTTGGGCACTTGGTGAAACATATTAATACAAAGGTTTTGTAAAATATATAAAAACACTTGGTAAGTTTCACAGATTTTATTTAACTCTGACAGCTGTATTGGCTACCTAAGCCATTGTCAAAGACAGAATGTATGAAAATCTAAACACAGGATGTGAGTGGTGGTGACCATCTGTTTAGGGCGTATCTGGAACATATGTGAGGGTGATTGAGATGGAGATGGGGGTGCAAGAGACAAGGGAAGGTCAGGTGTCGTTAAAAACTAAATACACTCATGAATGCAAAACATAAAATTAACTAAACTAAATATAATCTGAATCCAAAATATAAATTAACTGAACTAAATACAATCATGAATTCAAAATATAAAATTAACTAAACTAAATATAATCTGAATGCAAAATATAAAATTAACTAAACTAAATACAATCATGAATGCAAAATATAAAATTAAGTGAACTAAATATAATCTGAATGCAAAGTATAAAATAAACTAAACTAAATAACAGCTTTTAATAAAGGGGATACACAGAATTCAGTTTGTTCATTTGTTAAATTTTTGTTATTTTTTATTGCTTTCTTAATTTCTAACAAATCCATTTTTTTACCTTTTTGTATGTTGTGGAGTAGTGTTACGTTTTTTGTATCTATGAAGTGATTGTGTTGTAAGCAATAATCTGCAAAACCTGAATTATTAGCTGTATTGGTTAAAATCGCCTTCTTATGTTCAGAAATGCGATGTTTCAGAGCACGGCCACATTGTCCGATATAAATAGCATCGCATTGTGCACAGTGTATTTCAGAAAAACCATTTTTCTCCAGTGTGTTTGATTTTTCTTTATTATTGACTAGTAGTGAAAAAAGATTACGTTTGTTTACTGATACCATGTTAAGATCATGGTTTTTTAACCAATTATTAATCCTATATGTTATAAACGGAATGTAATTTGTTAAATGAAATTTTTTGTTACCCTGATCTGGCTCTGTGGAATAAAATTCTTTTAAAATAATTTTCTTCTGTTTTTCTAAATTAAAGAGTCTATTATTCTTTCATCATAACCGTTATTTTGTGCTATGGCTTTTATAATATCTACTTCTTTATTGAAATTTTCTTTGGGTAAAGGAACTATAAGAAGACGATTAACCATTGCATGAAAACTGCTTAATTTTATGTGCCATTATGTTAGTGATTGTTTATGTATAACGGTATCTGTAAAAGTAGGTTTTCTATATATCTGAAAACTAAGATTATTTTGTGACCTAGTAATGGTAAGATCCAAAAAATTTAAACTTTTCATATTTTCTGTTTCAAGTGTAAATTGCACGCTACTATAAAAGGAATTAATATAATCTAAGAACATATGGGAGCTGTCTATCTGTTCCCGTCCTGATACAAAATATATAATTTTACAAATACTTGAATTTAATAAACAAACACTTGCTAAGTTCTACAGCTGATTTTATTTTCCTGAGAATAGTTCACCAGTTACGACAGCTTCAGAGTTGAAATTCAAGTTCACTCTGAAAATGGTCCAACGTTTGAAGCTGCCGTAAATGGTGAAACAAATGTCAGGAAAATTAAACCATCTGTTGGACTCACCAAATGTTTGTTTAAACGATTCAAGTAAAAGTAGGTTAGTTGTGTCATGTAAGTCTGAAACTGAAGTTAAACGTTTTAGAGCTGAGGCTTGAGAGCCGAGGAGACAGTTACCACATGTGTGATGGAAGTTGCACTCATTTTCAGACTACCTCTTAAAACGTTTAAAAATTCTCAATATTTTGTAAATTTCAAAAGCTTTCTACAATTTCAGACTTAAAAACCAACAATGCTTTTGATTATAGTTATTTTTACTCTGTTATACTGTGATAGATATTTTGATGACACCTGGGTGCTAATCTAGAGGTCCCGGGTTCGATTCCCGGGCCCGCACCATAAAAGTCAAGGTGCGTTTTTCAGCCCCCAGGCTGACTCAGCCTGTTGAAAATGAGTACCTGGGATAACATCCTGGGGATAATAATGGGCGTCTGAAGCGCAGTGCTGGCCACACTGCCTTCCTTGTACGCCGTACGGCTCGCATAAGGCAGCCTACCCTGCTACCCTGCCTGACGCCTAAGCTGCTTCGCTGGTACACATGGGAGCCATTATTATTATATTGTGATATCTATAATTTACATATTAATAAAACATGCTACAGATATATAAAAAATATTACGCATTGTTAAAGTTGTATTACTGATACGTTACTGAGAATTTTCAAAAGTACGTTAACGTAGCCCTTTTGTAACGTGTCTTTGAAAACACTTCTATCGTACGGTCAAAGACTTTGTCTATGTAATAGAGTCTGAAAAGGAAGCCAATATTCCTTTGTCTACTACAATCCTATTGTTATGTCTTCTTTACATCTCTTCAAAATAACGTAGAGTAGTATTTATGTGACAAGATAATTTACGTTTCCACATTTTGAAATGCCTCAGCGTAAACAATAAAATATATTGTAAATTTATTTTACTGTATGCATTAATGTGTCCTTTTTATTAAAAATTATATATTTCTTACCGTTTTGGAAGAGGAATTTTTAGTATTCCTCAGAATTAAAGAAATTTTTTTAAAGAGGAAGGATTGGAAATGTTTATTGGTGACGTCAACAAAAATATTAGCACTTTCTAAAGAGTAGAAAACAATTTGGTTTATGTACCAATCTAATATCCAATTGTTGATTACTGTGTGTTTAATTAATTAAAATATCATTACATTTAGTAATTTAAATTGTAATACTGTATAAACTAAGTTCTCTCATACATAATAATCATACACCAACACGTTCAACCAAATATTTAATTGTTTCGTTATGTTTGATATTTCTATTGTATTTCATACACAGGTCCTGAAGATGACAATAAATATTGTCGAAACGTCGACGAAAAATAGCTAAAATTTGTATTATTGACCGATCCTCACTAACCATCCACTAAAACATAGCAAATATTAATGATTGATTAACGAATGAACCGAATTATACTCTTGTGGTTATTCAAAAGGGGAATGTAGGATTGTTGTGCTACATAAAAAGGTAAAACGGTTTATCTTTTCATCGTAATTTTTCATTAGAATTTTTGTGCAGTAAAAAACCGTTGGTGAAACGACGTTAGTGCAACTGAGCTTCAGTAAGAACACGTGCAGTAGTATGTATGGCTGAAGTTATGATGCAATCTTTATTTCGTTTGATATCAATCGATAAGGGAAGGTTCAATTTTACTTACGGAAAAAGAAAGATGAGATTACCTTTTCTTATCATTGTCGCGATTACTGAACTAATAGTCGTACCATATTCAAGCTTTATGCGCTAATCCAACACTTCTCTCTCTCTCTCGTTCCAATAGATATATTCCCGTTTCTTTTAGCAGAATATGCAACCCTTTTATAACACGTCAAGTAAATATAACAGTCCTTAAATGAGGACATTACGTTCTACCGGCAGTGCTTTGTATGTTCCTTATTTTATTGAAACTCATATTACACTGGCTTCCTCCTATAATTAATTGTTTTCTACTCTTTAGAAAGTGCTAATATTTTTGTTGACGTCACCAATAAACATTTCCAATCCTTCCTCTTTAAAAAAATTTCTTTAATTCTGAGGAATACTAAAAATTCCTCTTCCAAAACGGTAAGAAATATATAATTTTTAATAAAAAGGACACATTAATGCATACAGTAAAATAAATTTACAATATATTTTATTGTTTACGCTGAGGCATTTCAAAATGTGGAAACGTAAATTATCTTGTCACATAAATACTACTCTACGTTATTTTGAAGAGATGTAAAGAAGACATAACAATAGGATTGTAGTAGACAAAGGAATATTGGCTTCCTTTTCAGACTCTATTACATAGACAAAGTCTTTGACCGTACGATAGAAGTGTTTTCAAAGACACGTTACAAAAGGGCTACGTTAACGTAATTTTGAAAATTCTCAGTAACGTATCAGTAATACAACTTTAACAATGCGTAATATTTTTTATATATCTGTAGCATGTTTTATTAATATGTAAATTATAGATATCACAATATAATAATAATGGCTCCCATGTGTACCAGCGAAGCAGCTTAGGCGTCAGGCAGGGTAGCAGGGTAGGCTGCCTTATGCGAGCCGTACGGCGTACAAGGAAGGCAGTGTGGCCAGCACTGCGCTTCAGACGCCCATTATTATCCCCAGGATGTTATCCCAGGTACTCATTTTCAACAGGCTGAGTCAGCCTGGGGGCTGAAAAACGCACCTTGACTTTTATGGTGCGGGCCCGGGAATCGAACCCGGGACCTCTAGATTAGCACCCAGGTGTCATCAAAATATCTATCACAGTATAACAGAGTAAAAATAACTATAATCAAAAGCATTGTTGGTTTTTAAGTCTGAAATTGTAGAAAGCTTTTGAAATTTACAAAATATTGAGAATTTTTAAACGTTTTAAGAGGTAGTCTGAAAATGAGTGCAACTTCCATCACACATGTGGTAACTGTCTCCTCGGCTCTCAAGCCTCAGCTCTAAAACGTTTAACTTCAGTTTCAGACTTACATGACACAACTAACCTACTTTTACTTGAATCGTTTAAACAAACATTTGGTGAGTCCAACAGATGGTTTAATTTTCCTGACATTTGTTTCACCATTTACGGCAGCTTCAAACGTTGGACCATTTTCAGAGTGAACTTGAATTTCAACTCTGAAGCTGTCGTAACTGGTGAACTATTCTCAGGAAAATAAAATCAGCTGTAGAACTTAGCAAGTGTTTGTTTATTAAATTCAAGTATTTGTAAAATTATATATTTTGTATCAGGACGGGAACAGATAGACAGCTCCCATATGTTCTTAGATTATATTAATTCCTTTTATAGTAGCGTGCAATTTACACTTGAAACAGAAAATATGAAAAGTTTAAATTTTTTGGATCTTACCATTACTAGGTCACAAAATAATCTTAGTTTTCAGATATATAGAAAACCTACTTTTACAGATACCGTTATACATAAACAATCACTAACATAATGGCACATAAAATTAAGCAGTTTTCATGCAATGGTTAATCGTCTTCTTATAGTTCCTTTACCCAAAGAAAATTTCAATAAAGAAGTAGATATTATAAAAGCCATAGCACAAAATAACGGTTATGATGAAAGAATAATAGACTCTTTAATTTAGAAAAACAGAAGAAAATTATTTTAAAAGAATTTTATTCCACAGAGCCAGATCAGGGTAACAAAAAATTTCATTTAACAAATTACATTCCGTTTATAACATATAGGATTAATAATTGGTTAAAAAACCATGATCTTAACATGGTATCAGTAAACAAACGTAATCTTTTTTCACTACTAGTCAATAATAAAGAAAAATCAAACACACTGGAGAAAAATGGTTTTTCTGAAATACACTGTGCACAATGCGATGCTATTTATATCGGACAATGTGGCCGTGCTCTGAAACATCGCATTTCTGAACATAAGAAGGCGATTTTAACCAATACAGCTAATAATTCAGGTTTTGCAGATTATTGCTTACAACACAATCACTTCATAGATACAAAAAACGTAACACTACTCCACAACATACAAAAAGGTAAAAAAATGGATTTGTTAGAAATTAAGAAAGCAATAAAAAATAACAAAAATTTAACAAATGAACAAACTGAATTCTGTGTATCCCCTTTATTAAAAGCTGTTATTTAGTTTAGTTTATTTTATACTTTGCATTCAGATTATATTTAGTTCACTTAATTTTATATTTTGCATTCAGATTGTATTTAGTTTAGTTAATTTTATATTTTGCATTCATGATTGTATTTAGTTTAGTTAATTTTATATTTTGCATTCAGATTATATTTAGTTTAGTTAATTTTATATTTTGAATTCATGATTGTATTTAGTTCAGTTAATTTATATTTTGGATTCAGATTATATTTAGTTTAGTTAATTTTATGTTTTGCATTCATGAGTGTATTTAGTTTTTAACGACACCTGACCTTCCCTTGTCTCTTGCACCCCCATCTCCATCTCAATCACCCTCACATATGTTCCAGATACGCCCTAAACAGATGGTCACCACCACTCACATCCTGTGTTTAGATTTTCATACATTCTCTCTTTGACAATGGCTTAGGTAGCCAATACAGCTGTCAGAGTTAAATAAAATCTGTGAAACTTACCAAGTGTTTTTATATATTTTACAAAACCTTTGTATTAATATGTTTCACCAAGTGCCCAACGAGTCATCAATTAATTTGTAAAATGTTCTAACAAATGCCGAGCGGCCATTCGATTAGTGTAACCTACTTTTCTCAAATTATTAAAATCTGTTTATTTTAAAATTTTACAGTACGCAACTAAATTAATCAATTATACAGTAAGAAAAATAGCAATAGCAATTCAACAACGTAACTATTTGCACAGTTTTAGTTAAATGTGTGGTATTGGGTTTAGGGCTAAATCAACTCAATAGCCTTAACCAGCACAAAAGGTGTCAATGACCAGAGGAGTACAAATATCATATGCTTACTTTAAATTGTTTAGCCTATTTAATTCTTCAGTATCCTTTATTTCATATTTGATTTGCGTGTGAGAGTGTGCAACTGTGTCAGGGATTACGTTTGCACAGTTTTCAATGCGCGTATGTAAATATCGAAATTTACGATGAGGTTAATTACAAGAGGTGAAAATTTACACCTACTTGGTTTTTGTTATCTTCATATCGGCGAGAATAACTGCATTTATATTAGCATTTCTGTTGGCCAATTTAAGTGAGGCTTCTTTGTTTATGTGTAGTCATTCATTTTGTAGACTATAGAGGTCTGGCCTTCACTTAAAGACGTTTCCTTTCGTGACTCCAAGCGATATAGATTTTTGTTTCTCACGCGATCCACGTTCATCAGACAATATATTTCTGCCAGATTTTTCATCTAGTAGATTGCAGTTTTTACAACTTATACATTATTATTTACTCTTTTTGTAGGCTATTCATTAAAATTAAGAAAATATTTAGTAGTAATTTTTTAAGTTCTGATTGTAATTTTCTTTCATGCGATTACCTCAGTGTGTGTATGTGTGCGTGCGTGCGTGTGCTTATATCTTTGTGTCTCTTTTAAGGAACCTGTGAAATACAACTGTACAAACACGTTATAATATATTATGTATAATATGTTCATATAAATATTGGTCATATTATGTATATTTTACCTGGTACTATACTAAATAATCTTGTAAATTTATGAAGTAACAGAGAACCAAGTAAGTTGTCATTTTTCAAGTAATATTATAGTTTATAATAGAAAATCATATTTTAATTTAAATTATCTTGTTGGTACATCCTCATCGTTCACTTTTTAAAATATTATATATATATATATTACTTTAATATTTATAACTAAATTTACCTCAAGATATACTTTTTTTACTATTAGGAACATGTTTCGAGAGCTTCTGTTCTCTCATCTTCAGCCTTCGCCATCTTGTTTCGGGTGAAGTATTTGTGTGTTGGCTTCTGGATGTTATTAAGGTAGTTTGTTGGTCTTTGGTCTTTTAAAGTTGCATTATTGTGTGTGGTTGTGGTATCTGTTTTTGTATTTTGTGTATTTTCGATGTTGAGTGCTTTGAATATTGTGTGATGTTTTGTATTTGTTCTGGTATTAGTTTGTTTTGCGTTTTATGTTAGTAAATCTGTAAATTTTCCCAAATGTTCATTATGGTGCCTTTGTGTGGTATATGTTTTATTAGTGTTACATTGGTTATGTCTGGGAATTCATGTCCTGTGTTTATTGCATGTGTGGCTAAATTGGATTTATATATATTTGGTTTTTTGTATGCATTTAGGTGTTCAAAATAACGTTTTTTCAGCTGTTTTTTTGTTTGTCATATATAACATTTATTGCAATCTTGGCATTCAATTTTGTATATACCGTTGGTTGTTGTATTATCTTTGTTGTGTGAGCTATTTAGATTTTGTAATTTATTTTTATTAGTTTTGTATGCTATTTTTATATCTGTGTTTTTAAATAGTTTTGTTAGTTTTGTTATTTTATTATTTATATATGTGAATGTGGTCCATTTTTTGTTGTTGTTATTATTTATGTGTTGTTCAGTTTGATTAATTCTTAATTGTTCAGTTTTTATTTTGTATTTGATTTTATTTTCTATTTTGATCATAGTATTTTTATTGTATCCATTTTCATAACCAATTTGGTATATTATATTTCTTTCTTTGTCAGTTTCATGTTTGTTTAGGGGTATTTTGTACATTCTGTTAAATAACGAATAAAATGCTGCCATTTTATGTTGTGGTGGGTGGTCAGAATGGTTAGGTATAATGATGTTAGTGGAAGTTGGTTTTCTATATATTGCATATTGTATGTGTTTGTTGTATCTTGTGATGGTTATGTCTAAATAGTTGATTTTGTTATGTTTTTCTTTTTCTTCTGTGAATCGTATTTTGGGATGTATGTTATTGATTTGTTTCAGTATGTTCTCTGCATTTGTGTTTTTGTTATTTGATACATATAGTCCATCATCTACATATCTTATCCATATGCCATCTGGGTCATGTGTTTTTATGATATTTTGTATTTTGGTGTCTATGTGTTGTAGGAATATTTCTGCTATTATGCTTGATAATGGTGATCCCATTGCTAAACCTTCTTTCTGTTGATAAATTTTGCTATTAAATTCAAAGTAATTTTGTTTTAGTATTAGTTGGAGACTATTTTTTATTTCGGTTATATATTGTTTGTTTTCATTTTGTTCTATAAGTTTGTTTATTATTATGTCAATTGTTTCTTCTACTGGGATATTAGTGTACATGTTTGTTATGTCATATGATGTGAAAAATGTATTTTCATTTATATTTATTATTTTTAGTTTGTCTATTAATTCGTATGTATTTTTTATGTTATGATGGTTATTTGTTAGATGGTTACTTTTTAGTTTTTGTGCTATTATTTTTGCTATTTTGTATGTAGGAGCTTTTTTGAAATTGATTAATGGACGTATTGGGTTGTTTAATTTGTGTATTTTGATTAGGCTGTTAATTTTAGGTGGTTCTGGATTATTGTTTATATATATGTCTATGTTTGTATTGTTGAAAATGTTTTTATTTGTTTTTATTAGTTTTATTGATTGTTTAAGATAGTTTTCTGTTGGGTTTTTATCTAGTTGTACGCATTTATTATTGTTGATGAAGTCTTCGGTTTTTTTGATGTAGTCTGCTTTATCAATGATTACTGTTGCTTGACTTCTGTCTGCTTTAGTTATTATTAAATTAATGTTCTTTACTTTATTTTTAATTTCTTTTATTGTTTTATTGTTTTTCTTTTGTTTATCTTTGTTTTTCATTTCGCTAGTGATTATTTTTTTAATTATATGTGTTGCTTCTGTTCTTTTTTCGTCTTGTATATTGTTTTTTATTAGGTTAATTGCAAATTCTGTTTCTACTATTAAATTTTCTAGATTTTTTTTTGCATTTTGGGTTATGTTAGTTTTTGACATATTGTTTAAATATTCTGTTTCTTTTTTGTTAAATTCTGTATTGCTAAGGTTAATGGTTCGAGGGTAAAATGTGTGTTTATTTTTGTTTTTTTGTTCTTGATTTTTGTTTTGTTGTTTTAATGTGTTAAGTTTTTTGTTGATTGTATAAGTCTTTTTGTTTTTTTCAAATCTTATTTCATTTTCTATGTTATTGTATTTATTATTCCAAGTGATTGGATGTAATAAACTTGTTAGCTCTAAGTGTAGTTTGTATATGTCTACTGTTATGCTATTTTTCTTACTGTATACAGTAAGACAATATACAAGAAGAAAAAAGAACAGAAGCAACACATATAAATAAAAAAATAATCACTAGCGAAATGAAAAACAAAGATAAACAAAAGAAAAACAATAAAACAATAAAAGAAATTAAAAATAAAGTAAAGAACAATAATTTAATAATAACTAAAGCAGACAAAAGTCAAGCAACAGTAATCATTGATAAAGCAGACTACATCAAAAAAACCGAAGACTTCATCAACAATAATAAATGCGTACAACTAGATAAAAACCCAACAGAAAACTATCTTAAACAATCAATAAAACTAATAAAAACAAATAAAAACATTTTCAACAATACAAACATAGACATATATATAAACAATAATCCAGAACCACCTAAAATGAACAGCCTAATAAAAATACACAAATTAAACAACCCAATACGTCCATTAATCAATTTCAAAAAAGCTCCTACATACAAAATAGCAAAAATAATAGCACAAAAACTAAAAAGTAACCATCTAACAAATAACCATCATAACATAAAAAATACATACGAATTAATAGACAAACTAAAAATAATAAATATAAATGAAAATACATTTTTCACATCATATGACATAACAAACATGTACACTAATATCCCAGTAGAAGAAACAATTGACATAATAATAAACAAACTTATAGAACAAAATGAAAACAAACAATATATAACCGAAATAAAAAATAGTCTCCAACTAATACTAAAACAAAATTACTTTGAATTTAATAGCAAAATTTATCAACAGAAAGAAGGTTTAGCAATGGGATCACCATTATCAAGCATAATAGCAGAAATATTCCTACAACACATAGACACCAAAATACAAAATATCATAAAAACACATGACCCAGATGGCATATGGATAAGATATGTAGATGATGGACTATATGTATCAAATAACAAAAACACAAATGCAGAGAACATACTGAAACAAATCAATAACATACATCCCAAAATACGATTCACAGAAGAAAAAGAAAAACATAACAAAATCAACTATTTAGACATAACCATCACAAGATACAACAAACACATACAATATGCAATATATAGAAAACCAACTTCCACTAACATCATTATACCTAACCATTCTGACCACCCACCACAACATAAAATGGCAGCATTTTATTCGTTATTTAACAGAATGTACAAAATACCCCTAAACAAACATGAAACTGACAAAGAAAGAAATATAATATACCAAATTGGTTATGAAAATGGATACAATAAAAATACTATGATCAAAATAGAAAATAAAATCAAATACAAAATAAAAACTGAACAAATAAGAATTAATCAAACTGAACAACACATAAATAATAACAACAACAAAAAATGGACCACATTCACATATATAAATAATAAAATGACAAAACTAACAAAACTATTTAAAAACACAGATACAAAAATAGCATACAAAACTAATAAAAATAAATTACAAAATCTAAATAGCTCACACAACAAAGATAATACAACAACCAACGGTATATACAAAATTGAATGCCAAGATTGCAATAAATGTTATATAGGACAAACAAAAAAAACAGCTGAAAAAACGTTATTTTGAACACCTAAATGCATACAAAAAACTAAATATATATAAATCCAATTTAGCCACACATGCAATAAACACAGGACATGAATTCCCAGACATAACCAATGTAACACTAATAAAACATATACCACACAAAGGCACCATAATGAACATTTGGGAAAATTTACAGATTTACTAACATAAAACGCAAAACAAACTAATACCAGAACAAATACAAAACATCACACAATATTCAAAACGCTCAACATCGAAAATACACAAAATACAAAAACAGATACCACAACCACACACAATAATGCAACTTTAAAAGACCAAAGACCAACAAACTACCTTAATAACATCCAGAAGCCAACACACAAATACTTCACCAGAAACAAGATGGCGAAGGCTGAAGATGAGAGAACAGAAACTCTCGAAACATGTTCCTAATAGTGAAAAAAGTATATCTTGAAGTAAATTTAGTTATAATTATTAAAGTATTATATACATCAAGAAACGGACTGTAGCAGAAAGTGATTGAAATATATATATATTATAACGGAACCAAATATTAACTATTTGGGGTTATATGTTTACCGCATGCTGAAACCATATTTAAATAAAAATTAACAGTTAAAACTCCATTTGAATGTAACGCATTGAAAATAATGCTGTGTAAAGCAACGCACACGTGGTCGTTATATAATCAGTTCGCTGTACAAGGAAGCGACCACACCCAAACTGTTAATTATTAATAT
Organism: Magicicada septendecula; assembly: GCA_034769895.1. NCBI lineage: Eukaryota > Metazoa > Arthropoda > Insecta > Hemiptera > Cicadidae > Magicicada > Magicicada septendecula. The sequence continues at coordinate 35,388,114 of CM068369.1, forward strand.
CTCGGAAACTAATAAATAAAGGCGAAATCTAACATAGCCAAAATGTTTGCCGAGATATTAATAATGACGTGTGCAAATTTGATGCAATATAATTAACAAATGTAAGAGTTAATTAAAATAATTAAATAACTTCTGTAAAAATAGAGATACAGTAAAGAGATTTTAGTATATTATAAAGATAATAATTTGTGACAAATTGTATAGTTTAGATTTCACACAACTTGATTTGCAACCAAGTTATTGCAAAATTAAATAAGTACAGGATATCCTTAGCGACAAAGTGGTTCCGGCGGATAATTAAATATTAGATAATAATTCTATTCTCCGTCTGTGGGAACCAGACTTCATTCTCACGGACTAAGGGAATTCTAAATTTTATGTGGTAGGGAGAGTGTTTCGACCAATGAAATCATTTCATGCAGCCCCGGCCAGTGCGATGTTTTCTGGTGGAAAAATCACTCTTCTGTCAGTACTCACGAAGTTAAGACGTAGTCCTTCGATCGTCTAGTAGCCAAAGTGGTGAAGATCAACAAGAAGATTCTACGTGGTCAACACACACGCAATTACGAACACAATAACTACAGATCATCTGTATAGCTCGTAATTGTTGCGTAAAGGCGAGATACTCTTCAAGACATCAACCAAGCTTATTGTGTACTACCAGATAGTCATAAGCACGCAAGAGATCCACCCGACTTCAAGACCAGACTTCAAGAATACAACAGAGAGGCCGTCTAAATCATTGGTTAACAGCTGACGAGCAGAGCGACCGCCCGAACGAAGCACACACACACACACGCTGACGTGCAACGTGCAAATCGACGGAGAACAGGAAGCAGTTCCAGCAGACAACAGCAGACGTTAAAATATTCACAAACAGCAGGGAAGCAGAGTGTTGCCGAATTTTGAACTCCACGACCGAATCCAGCAGTTCTAAGCAGATTACTTTCTCTAACCAAGGACTCGAATCGACGAGGGACAAATCGGGACGACATCCTCTTCAGTAACAGGAAAGCAAAAATTCACTTATTTATTTTTCAGATCAAATTTTCTATTTTTCAATTAAAACATTGTAATTCAAATAATTCAGGTGCCAAACAAACAAAAAGCAAAGACTCTAGTAATTAAAAAGTAAATTCGTTGTGATAATCTGTATAGCAGTTTAAGGCTTTAGTAAGTTATAGTTAAGCAATAGAAGTAGTATAAAAAGCGCTATACAAATCTTAACTGACAATCTAATCTTAGATCATACTGCAGTAGATCAGAAGTAGAATCACTAGAAATGAAATAACGTGAACTAGACTGTCACGTCTAATTTATTTTAACTAATTATTCAAATTAATTTTAGAGTTTTATATTTTGTTTCATGAACACTTAGATTCAAATTAATTAAATAAATTTAATTAAATTCAAATCAATTAATAAAATCAAATTTAAATTGCAATTAACTCGCAAAGAACGAGTTCAGTTTCTTTCAACTATTAATCAATCGAAAAACATCGATTTATTGTACAGACTATAAGAAAATTCATAAGATTATAACCATTCTATTCTTGTGTGTTGTTGGTGTAATAAACAACGTTTTATTACCCCATATAACAGTGTTTTATTGTTGTACGATAAAGCCTACCAGTCTCACAAAACTCTCCCCCTTTAAAGTAACCCATTATGTGTGTTGTTGTAATAATTTGAGATTACTAGCTTGCGAACTTCAAATCCAAAATCCACACGCCCTAGTCGGAAGAATCTGCAAGATCAGACAGCAGGTGGGTACTCACACACAACATTACATTACAATAACGCGTAGTAGAGGTAGAGTTATAAATGTCGGCCAACGTGGGGCCCGACAAACGTACACCAAATTGAATTCACGTTCCGAACAAGAGTTATAAATGGCTTGCCCGGAACGTGGGGCACGATTCAATTAAATTAATTAAATCACAACGAGATTGAAACGCCACATTTGTAATAGAGTTATAAATGGCGCTCCAATCTCGTGGGGCTCGAGAAAATTAATTAAATTCAATTTAAATTTAATTTTCACTTTAAAACAAACTTTGCTGTTTTAATTAGTAAAACAGCTGGCGTCCAACTAAACAATCCCCAAAGAGTTTTGTGACTGGTGTTTGTACAACAGTAAAGTTATTGTGTATTTGAAACTGTTCTGTGTATTTTAAATTGTGTAAATTTGACATTGTTGTGTATTTAAAATGGATATGGATAAAATACTTAAACAAATGCAGCAAATGAACGCGGATTTGAAACGCGATTTAACGGAAAATATAAACGCAAAATTTGAACAGAGTGCAGCCAAAGCTGAAATAAATATCGCGGAATTAAAATCTAATATCGAGGCACAAAAAGTTAGTCTAACCGAGAAATTAGATCAAAGTAACGCTGACATAAACGCCGAGATTAAGCAAAGCAATAAACAAACCACCGAGAAAATAGACGAAAGCGTAAACGAGTTGACCGCTAAAGTCACCGAAATCGCGGAGAGCAATGCAAAAATCGCGGAGAGTAATAAACAATTAACGGAGAAAGTCGCAGAGATCGGTGAAAGAGTAAATACGGTCGATACTAAAATCAATGAACGGTTTAAGGTTTTTGAGACCACTATGCAAAAATCGTTTATAGAACAAGTAACACGTATGGAGGGCCGGTTCAAGGACCACATAACCCGCTGTGAAAAGCAAACACTAGAGGTTTCCAAAAAGGTGGAATCCCTAGAGGTAAAAATTCACGCGGACGTGACCGAAACGCAACGACGAGTAGATAAATTAGACGCTTCAATTGTAGAGACGCGATCCAACATTGACTCTAATAAAGAGAGTGTTTTACAAACGTTAAGCGACGAGATTCTGAAGGTACGACAGGAGGTACGAAGGAGATCTGCTCCAAATATTTTGGTACAAGGCCCTGTCGACGAGAAAAATCGCGTGTATTTTACGGGGGAAAATAACGAAAACCCCATTGAATTTTTATTAGCGTGTGAGAGTGAAATGGTTAGAGTAGGTTCCCGACTAGAAGATCAAGACAAAATACAGTGGGTGGTTAACGCGATGCGTGATTCGGCGCGTAAGTGGTATAACATTGTACGCGATAGAGTGTCCACATACGCGGAGTTCAAACAAAAATTTGAAAGCCGGTACTGGAACTCGCATACCCAACGACTTCTGCGCAATGAACTGGAATATGGCCGTTTTGACAAGAAAATGAATATTACCGCCGAAAATTATATAATCCAGCAGGTCGAGCGCGCGAAGCATTTAACCCCAGCATTTGCGGAGATCGACATAGTCACCAAGCTTGCCTACCATTTTAATCATAACATTAGAGTAGCTGTATTTACGCAGGGTATTCGCACGGTAGACGAACTCCTCATTCTAGTGTCCCAAAGTTGGACGGTTTTTGATTTTGGTGGGTGGCGGTATAATCCCGATTTTCGCCGAAATATTGAAGGGCAGAATACGCGAGAACAATACCAGCAACCTGACCAGAGACCGAGTACTAGTTCTACTCCACCCCAAACATCGTCAAAACCCCCAGATAAGACCTTTGAATACAAAGGCAAACAAAATATTGCTAGATCAAAAGGGTAGTATAAGGGTAACGACGGGGCCCCGATTAGAGCTATGCAAACGGTTGAGATAGCTAGAACCGATACAATAGAGCAAGACAGCGATACTCCTAGTAATAAAGACCCCAACGAGAGGAGAAAGAATCGTAAGTTTCCAAAAAACTTGGAAACGGGCGCCTCCAGGGGGGAAGCGCCATAAATTATGCCAAAACCTATCGCAATAAAGTAGGTAAAAATTAAAAAAATGCTAGGTTTAAGAAAAGTGAATTTTATACAGAAATTTGTACGCCAGTTGACAAAGTATTTCAACCGGAAGGTAAGGAAACGTGGTTGCCCGTTAACACAATGCAACAATGGGCACCGACAAAAGCACATCCGCCAGAGCAGGAAAGTGACGACGACGTTCCCACACAGTCAGCGTGGGAAGACGTAGAAATCATATCCGGGGACGCGTACGAATTCGACGAGTACATAGCGGAATATTGTCGAGCCACCCATAAAAATGCATACGATATACTGGATGCACTTTAAAGATAATAACATAATTGTATTATAATAATTAAAATTAAAATAAATAATTTGTGTTTTATAATATTATTAATAATAATTATAGATGACTTGTGTATTAATAATAATGTTTTTCTATAGCGGTAAATAATAAGCGTATAGAATTGAACGAGCTCGCGGCAGGAAACAGTTACGTCACGCGATAACAACTGCTGACCCACATTTGAAACTAGGTCAAGCAATTAGACGTGCGACGGGCGATAACGGTTCTAAATACTGTCAGCAAAATTCCTTTCTACGCGTGCCATTGTTTATATACAAAGGCTACTACTCGTTTTAAAAACATTATACGCAATAAGTTGCAAATATAATATTTTAATACATGTATTTAGAGTTAAATTGTATATAATGCAATAACATTAACACTTGTGTACGTGTCTTCAGAATAAGTAATACAATGTATAGTTAATAAGAATAATGATTACAGAATATGTGTGTAATGATTAAGAAAAAAAAAATAACTGTAATTATTACATTCATTTTTATTTAAAGCGGGTGTGGGAATATATAACGGAACCAAATATTAACTATTTGGGGTTATATGTTTACCGCATGCTGAAACCATATTTAAATAAAAATTAACAGTTAAAACTCCATTTGAATGTAGCGCATTGAAAATAATGCTGTGTAAAGCAACGCACACGTGGTCGTTATATAATCAGTTCGCTGTACAAGGAAGCGACCACACCCAAACTGTTAATTATTAATATCTCGGAAACTAATAAATAAAGGCGAAATCTAACATAGCCAAAATGTTTGCCGAGATATTAATAATGACGTGTGCAAATTTGATGCAATATAATTAACAAATGTAAGAGTTAATTAAAATAATTAAATAACTTCTGTAAAAATAGAGATACAGTAAAGAGATTTTAGTATATTATAAAGATAATAATTTGTGACAAATTGTATATTTTAGATTTCACACAACTTGATTTGCAACCAAGTTATTGCAAAATTAAATAAGTACAGGATATCCTTAGCGACAAAGTGGTTCCGGCGGATAATTAAATATTAGATAATAATTCTATTCTCCGTCTGTGGGAACCAGACTTCATTCTCACGGACTAAGGGAATTCTAAATTTTATGTGGTAGGGAGAGTGTTTCGACCAATGAAATCATTTCATGCAGCCCCGGCCAGTGCGATGTTTTCTGGTGGAAAAATCACTCTTCTGTCAGTACTCACGAAGTTAAGACGTAGTCCTTCGATCGTCTAGTAGCCAAAGTGGTGAAGATCAACAAGAAGATTCTACGTGGTCAACACACACGCAATTACGAACACAATAACTACAGATCATCTGTATAGCTCGTAATTGTTGCGTAAAGGCGAGATACTCTTCAAGACATCAACCAAGCTTATTGTGTACTACCAGATAGTCATAAGCACGCAAGAGATCCACCCGACTTCAAGACCAGACTTCAAGAATACAACAGAGAGGCCGTCTAAATCATTGGTTAACAGCTGACGAGCAGAGCGACCGCCCGAACGAAGCACACACACACACACGCTGACGTGCAACGTGCAAATCGACGGAGAACAGGAAGCAGTTCCAGCAGACAACAGCAGACGTTAAAATATTCACAAACAGCAGGGAAGCAGAGTGTTGCCGAATTTTGAACTCCACGACCGAATCCAGCAGTTCTAAGCAGATTACTTTCTCTAACCAAGGACTCGAATCGACGAGGGACAAATCGGGACGACATCCTCTTCAGTAACAGGAAAGCAAAAATTCACTTATTTATTTTTCAGATCAAATTTTCTATTTTTCAATTAAAACATTGTAATTCAAATAATTCAGGTGCCAAACAAACAAAAAGCAAAGACTCTAGTAATTAAAAAGTAAATTCGTTGTGATAATCTGTATAGCAGTTTAAGGCTTTAGTAAGTTATAGTTAAGCAATAGAAGTAGTATAAAAAGCGCTATACAAATCTTAACTGACAATCTAATCTTAGATCATACTGCAGTAGATCAGAAGTAGAATCACTAGAAATGAAATAACGTGAACTAGACTGTCACGTCTAATTTATTTTAACTAATTATTCAAATTAATTTTAGAGTTTTATATTTTGTTTCATGAACACTTAGATTCAAATTAATTAAATAAATTTAATTAAATTCAAATCAATTAATAAAATCAAATTTAAATTGCAATTAACTCGCAAAGAACGAGTTCAGTTTCTTTCAACTATTAATCAATCGAAAAACATCGATTTATTGTACAGACTATAAGAAAATTCATAAGATTATAACCATTCTATTCTTGTGTGTTGTTGGTGTAATAAACAACGTTTTATTACCCCATATAACAGTGTTTTATTGTTGTACGATAAAGCCTACCAGTCTCACAAAACTCTCCCCCTTTAAAGTAACCCATTATGTGTGTTGTTGTAATAATTTGAGATTACTAGCTTGCGAACTTCAAATCCAAAATCCACACGCCCTAGTCGGAAGAATCTGCAAGATCAGACAGCAGGTGGGTACTCACACACAATATTACATTACAATAACGCGTAGTAGAGGTAGAGTTATAATATATATATATAAACTTTCACTATGAACTTACTTTATGGTTTTATTTCGCATACGTTTCAACGTGGTGTACGTCTTCTTCAGTGGGAGTAAATACAATGTATTTAGTGGGTGTATTTAATCCCACTGAAGAAGACATACACCACGTTGAAACGTATGGGAAATAAAACCATAAAGTAAGTTCATAGTGAAAGTTTATATATATAAACATTATAAATACATAAAAACATTATTATAAACATTATATATATAATGATAGTTTATATATATGTATATATATATATATATATATATATATATATATATATACCAGAAGCCAACAAGGAAGCCACAATAATAATAGTCAACCAACAACACATATGTACTTCACCAGACAAAAAAACCGGAAGGCTGAGGATGGGTACAAGATAGTACCCGAAACATGTTCCTAATAAGAAAAAAAAGGTATATCTTGAAGTAAATTTATTTATAAATATTAAATGTATTATATACATCAAGAAACGGACTGTAGCAGAAAGTGATTGAATTAATATAACCATACAAGGTAAATAAGCCTACAGTAGAAAAAAAAACGAAAAGTGAGGTTATAAAACAAATGCAAAAACAAAAGTGTTTAGTGAAAAAATAACCACATTACCAAATTATTAAACAAATTTCAGACACGAAAAAAACAACTAATGAACATATACTTCAATAGACAATGCCAAAAACATAAATTAACACCTAAATACATCAACATAAACACAAACAACAAAAATATGACTGCACAAAAAACTATAAAACAAGCACAAAGGCTATGGATACAAAACAAAAGTAATCAATTATACAGTAAGAAAAATAGCATAACACTAGACATATACAAACTACACTTAGAGCTAACAAGTTTATTACATCCAATCACTTGGAATAATAAATACAATAACATAGAAAATAAAATAATATTTGAAAAAAACAAAAAGACTTATACAATCAACAAAAAACTTAACACATTAAAACAACAAAACAAAAATCAAGAACAAAAAAACAAAAATAAACACACATTTTACCCTCGAACCATTAACCGTAGCAATACAGAATTTAACAAAAAAGAAACAGAATATTTAAACAATATGTCAAAAACTAACATAACCCAAAATGCAAACGAAAATCTAGAAAATTTAATAGTAGAAACAGAATTTGCCATTAACCTAATAAAAGACAGTATACAAGAAGAAAAAGAAAAGAAGCAACACATATAATTAAAAAAAATAATCACTAGCGAAATGAAAAACAAAGATAAACAAAAGAAAAACAATAAAACAATAAAAGAAATTAAAAATAAAGTAAAGAACAATAATTTAATAATAACTAAAGCAGACAAAAGTCAAGCAACAGTAATCATTGATAAAGCAGACTACATCAAAAAAACCGAAGACTTCATCAACAATAATAAATACGTACAACTAGATAAAAACCCAACAGAAAACTATCTTAAACAAACAATAAAACTAATAAAAACAAATAAAAACATTTTCAACAATACAAACATAGACATATATATAAACAATAATCCAGAACCACCTAAAATGAACAGCCTAATAAAAATACACAAATTAAACAACCCAGTACGTCCATTAATCAATTTCAAAAAAGCTCCTACATACAAAATAGCAAAAATAATAGCACAAAAACTAAAAAGTAACCATCTAACAAATAACCATCATAACATAAAAAATACATACGAATTAATAGACAAACTAAAAATAATAAATATAAATGAAAATACATTTTTCACATCATATGACATAACAAACATGTACACCAACATTCCAGTAGAAGAAACAATTGACATAATAATAAACAAACTTAAAGAACAAAATGAAAACAAACAATATATAACCGAAATAAAAAATAGCCTCCAACTAATACAACTAATACTAAAACAAAATTACTTTTTTTTTAATAGCAAAATTTATCAACAGAAAGAAGGTTTAGCAATGGGATCACCATTATCAAGCATAATAGCAGAAATATTCCTACAACACATAGACACCAAAATACAAAATATCATAAAATCACATGACCGAAATGGCATATGGATAAGATATGTAGATGATGGGCTATATGTATCAAATAACAAAAACACAAATGCAGAGAACATACTGAAACAAATCAATAACATACATCCCAAAATACGATTCACAGAAGAAAAAGAAAAACATAACAAAATCAACTATTTAGACATAACCATCACAAGATACAACAACCACATACAATATGCAATATATAGAAAACCAACTTCCACTAACATCATTATACCTAACCATTCTGACCACCCACCACAACATAAAATGGCAGCATTTTATTCGCTATTTAACAGAATGTACAAAATTCCCGTAAACAAACAAGAAACTGACAAAGAAAGAAATAAAATATACCAAATTGGTTATGAAAATAGATACAATAAAAATACTATGATCAAAATAGAAAATAAAATCAAATACAAAATAAAAACTGAACAATTAAGAATTAATAAAACCGGACAACACATAAATAATAACAACAACAAAAAATTGGCCACATTCACATATATAAATAATAAAATGACAAAACTAACAAAACTATTTAAAAACACAGATATAAAAATAGCATACAAAACTAATAAAAATAAATTACAAAATCTAAATAGCTCACACAACAAAGATAATACAACAACTAACGGCATATACAAAATTGAATGCCAAGATTGCAATAAATGTTACATAGAACAAACAAAAAAACAGCTGAAAAAACGTTATTTTGAACATCTAAATGCATACAAAAAACCAGAAATATATAAATCCAATTTAGCCACACATGCAATAAACACAGGACATGAATTCCCAGACATAACCAATGTAACACTAATAAAACATATACCACACAAAGGCACCATAATGAACATTTGGGAAAATTTACAAATATACAAACATAAAACAGAAAACAAACTAATACCTGAACAAATACAAATCAATCCAAAACATGACACAATATTCAAAGCACTCAACATTGAAAATACACAAAAACTAACACATACACCACAATCACACACAATAAAACCAATTTGAAATACCAGAAGCCAACAGGAAGCCACAATAATAATAGTCAACCAACAACACACATGTACTTCACCAGACAAAAAAACCGGAAGGCTGAGGATGGGTACAAGATAGTACCCGAAACATGTTCCTAATAAGAAAAAAAGGTATATCTTGAAGTAAATTTATTTATAAATATTAAATGTAATATATATATATATATATATATAGAGATATATATATATATATAAAATATTTAATTTAAAGTTCTTCTAAAATTTTACAAAGACTTTAGGCTAAGCGTTGAAAGTCTAAGGGTTGTAGGGTCTGCTATGTAAGAAATAACAATAAACCTGACAGCAATTAAGCATCTACCTTGGTCGAGTTTAAGGGAGAAGGTGTTTATGAGTGGGTATATGATAGACCTGTAATATCTTGTTTTGAGTGTTATAACTTGTCATAATTCATGACAGTATACTGGATATCAACAATTGTAATCTTATTAAGTATATTTGAGCACGAAGGAATAGGTTAATTATCTTATATAAAAATCAGACTTATCACCTATCATTTGGTTACATAAATTAATAGAAGTGTAGATAGAAGTAAATAAATTACGTCACAGACAATATAACACATTAACACAGACATTTTTACAAACTGTTACTGCAAACCACTTATAGTCCTTTACTATATTATATAGTTTTTGCATGTAGACTTTTTTGATTGCGTATATGACAATTCTTCAGATTAAGGGTTGCATAATTAGTTAGAAATACAACAGAACATTCCACAACATCGTAGAATAAATGCGAGTACTTTTCAAACCGGTGGTATCACGTGACAACTAACAACTAACTTAAGAAGAACTATCTAACACGTATTGTTACAGTAGATACTGAGCGAGCTGTTTTTTATATAGGTTACAGTATGTGTCATAAATCATGCACCGTATGACCCCTTTATAGTTGCTGTTTAGTAAATTTCTTCTTCTTCTTCTTCTTCTTCTTCTTCTTCTTCTTCTTCTTCTTCTTCTTCTTCTTCTTCTTCTTCTTCTTCTTCTTCTTCTTCTTCTTCTACCACACTCCAAAGGAGTGTAAGCACGTTGCCTATTATGACTTCTAAAAACGTGTTTTCGTGTTTTTTGCGGATCATAAAAGAAACAGAACAGAAATGCTCTTCAGGTACGTGGGAACTTTGCCGAATCCCACGTTATTACTAAATTCAGAAGACGCAAACAACTACAGATTCATGTATATTGGGATTTACAGGTATAACTTAACACATACATCTAAATACATGAATTGAATGTAACCTTAGGATAAAAACACACCGCGGCGAACAAAACAGTTGCGAAACGTTTGCAGACGTCCGCAACAAGCGGAAGGACCGAGAAATGCGTGGTTAGGGTAAGAAGTAACACACACTAACCAAACCTTGTTGGCTCAGAACACAACGCAACACGTCTGGTACTGTTCACTTGAACCCTTTGTTCGAGCCGAACATTTTACAACGTTAAAGTTAAGTTTTATTTTTTGCAATTTTAGCAATTCTAATTTTTAGCAATTATTTTCACTTTTATTATTTCTACTATTTTGAAACATATAATTTATTTTAGTTTACATTTATGTTGCTTAGAAAATTCATTCATTAAAACACAGTTTTGTTTATATATATATAGGGCCTATATAATAGGGTTGCTACAGGTAGTGACGTCTCTCTTCCTTCAACCTGGCTTTCCAATTCTCCCGATGTTCCCATTGTCCTTCCTCAAGTCCTATACGTTGCATAGATTCATCCACTTCGTCCCTCCAAGATCTTCTCGGTCTTCCCCCTTTTCTCGTTCCTAATGGACTCCATTCCGTCACTTTTGATCCACCTATTTTGGGCTCTCCGGACATGACGGTACCACACCAATCTTTTTTCTTCGATGTAGTCAATTACACTTCTTTCCGTTTCCATTCTTCTTCTGATCTCCTCGTTTGTTATTCGGTCTGCTCTCGTTATTCTACAGCATCTCCTCAAATATTCCATCTCCGTTGCAAGAATCTTTCTTTAATTCTTTTTGTTAATAACCCATACTTCCGCTGCATACATCATAATGCTTTGGACTATGGTCTGGTATATCATTTTTTGGTGATTTTTCTAATCTTTTTGTCCCATATAACACTGTGTAATTGTCTAATCCCTGTTCTATTCTGCCCTAATCTACTTTTTATTTCCTCTTCCGTTGTGTCTTGTTTACTCAGTGTGAATCCTAGGTACTTGAATTTGTCTGTTCCTCTAATTTTAACATTTTCGTCTACTTCTAAATCTGTTGTTTCTTCATCTCTAATTGCCAAGTATTCAGTCTTGTTTATATTTATTTCCAATCCCATCTTTGTGTATTCTTCATACAGCTTTCTGACCATGTAGCTTAGATTTTCTTCATCCTGGGCTATAACTACCTGGTCATCGGCGAAGCATAGTGTGTACAGGTGTTCATTTCGTATCGGTATTCCCATTCCATGGCATTTCTGTTTTTTACTTTTACTTTTTAGTAATACAATTTTCTTTGAGCTTTACAACAATTTTACAATTATTACAATTTACTTAATCTATTTTAAATTAAATACATGTAATGAAATTCAATTATATCTATGTATCTAGCCTGGGAGTACTTTATTTTTAAGGGTACAATAATTTAATATCCTGAAATTATATTATTATTATTAACATCGATAAAATTTATTTGAATTATCTTCGTACTTTCAGAGTTCCTGTAAAAAATCTACAATAGTATTGTTTTTTCTAGTAATGTAAGGGTGAACCCAAATTGGGTTAAAGTGTTAATCGGAAACACTCGAAGCACTTGTTGGCAGTGGCATAAGTAGGCCCGAGCATAAAGCTGGTTCGACCTAGTGTGGGTTACAGCTGCACCGAACAGAACCGACTATTTTGCTCGTGTTCGTTCTGAACGGTTCGTTCGCCTCAGTAGTGTGCTTTTATCCTTAAAATCTGCAAAAAGCCTAGGCCTACTAGCTAGCGTTTGCCGATTGACATACTCTGGTAATGAGTTTTAAATTGTTTATTTTATCCATTATTTCTGTGACGTCTATTGCATATCGTACATTATATCTTTTCCAGTTAGAAAATGAGATTTGGTATCATATTTTTAAGCTGACACTCTTTATCATTTCATAAACAAGAAGTAGGTGTCCAGTATTTTCAATAAACTTGTATTGCAACCACTGTCACGCAATCATACTTTCCATAAACGCTTTAAAACCTATTGGCTCATTTTCAGGTGGAACACAACAACCTACCTAAAAACCTTCACCCCTTTACATATCTTATCTACAACCGGAAGCGTCAACTTGACATAAACAAACAAAGCAGGTAAACACCCTTGTTACGCCAGCAAACAATCAGGTCGGACTGCTACCAACTTTTGGTAGTCTGATACTTAGTGGTTGGAACAGTACCAGGTCATAATGGAAAGTTACCAGGCAGCGATGGAAAAGTACTGGGACAAGAGGCGGTAAATTGGCTGATCGTTTGCTGGTTAAGGCGTAAAAGGGAGCCTTAACCAGCGCTTTGAACCGAGAGGCTTGAAAGCGCTAGTGGAAAGTATAATTGCGTGTTAATGGTAGTGGCGAAATTACATGGAGGCAATTGAGGCAATGCCTACACTAAAAATTCTGTAGAATAAAAATTATAAATACGTATGGACTATATATGTTATATATTATATATATATATATTATATATATGTTATATATGGATTATACATTGTTACTGTGACTGTCGAATTTATTAAGCCGAAATGTGCTTTACCGAGCGACCGCTAGATGGTGACAGGTGAGATTCGGCATAAAGAGAATGAGGCAACGTGAACTTGCCTCAGCGTTTTTTGTATACATCGTGTGTAAGCAATGTTCGGACGTGATGGGAATGGAGGGGGATTGTCCCGTGCTGTACACATAGAGCGTTGAGGCATGTCTCACTTCTATGGTGCAAACAGTTAAGTGAAAGCGCGCTGTGTTGTTTATAAGTGTGCTTATTTTATGCGGTTATTAAAAGTGTGCCGGTTATTCCGCTGAACTAACAGATGATAAAGACTGTTTTTTGAATTGTTTGTAACATTAAACATATAATATATAGAAACTAATTAAGTTTAAAAATTTGAAGTTCAATCAAATGTATTATTGTGTATGACTTATACAAGGATTGTTCAATAGAAACACGTTTAGAGCTGTAAAGCATTTTTTATTCAACGATCTTAAAAGAAGTCTCCATTAACATTAAGAAATGAGTCCCACTCTTGCACTAATCTGTAGATTCCCTGCTAGTAAAATTCTTACGGCTGTTTGCGGAACCATTCGCTAACAGCAAACTCTACTTCAGCGTCCGATTTGAACGACTGTCCTTTTAGTGATTCCTTAAAAAAAGTTTAAGGTAAGATTTTGCCTACCCATTCATTAACTACTAGCTTCGCCACTGGTTAATGGTTGTAATACAAGTTTATTAAAAATTAGACTTAACTATTAAATTGTGTTTATCTTTACGTGTCATAGAATCTGTATGTACTCGCTTGTGAAGCTTGCGTGAAATTGGTTGTTCGTACGCCTGTAAAGCTGTAACCATGATAAAGCACTGCTAACTATTTGTAACCAGATCGTAACTGGTGGTCGTTGTCACACCTTCTAGACGATGTTACATTATTTGGGAATATTATTACCTTATAATAATCTATAAATTAACGAACTAAGAAAACTGGAGTCTAGTCTACTCTGTTTGCTAACGAGCAACTGATACGATGTTATCGTAATTTGGTACTCTTAATTTAGGGAGATATCACGACTTTTACTGTCGTAAAATGAAGACTAATATTGTTATGCAAATTTTGAAAACAATCCTGTCCTAGTGCAATAGCCTTAATGGTTTTAGCCAGCTTATGAAATTAATTCATTTATTTAGTCATTTTTTCTAATTGAGTATACACATAGCACCCTGTCCCGGAATGGATAACACGAGACGCAAATTTTCTTTCTTAAAACTTCCAGCGTGTTTTATTTACAACTGATAAAAATTAATTCAGCCCTAGTTTTAAGAGAAATTTTAGTAAAACAAAATGGAGTCGATCTTTTGAATTGCGGAAGTGATATTTTTAAGGAAACAATTACATGAATGTTATGTATAAATATCTATCTTTTTGAGAAACGCAGAAACCTTTTAGTTAGAATAATGTAATTAAAGCATATGACAGATTTTTATGGCTAAGCCTACTAGTTTCTAGCTAAATAAAAATCGGAAAATTAAATATTTCCCGAGACTACAACATTAGAATATTATCTGTTAATTCCATACATAATACTGGTTAAACTTATTAATGATATCTTACCAACGTAAAATGAAAACTTTATATTTTTCTATTCAGCATTTTGAGGTGTTAATTACTAAGTTGTATACTAAGACTGAACTTTCACTTTTTAAGTAAAATTAATTCCCTATATTTATAAAATCAATGATTTCTAAAGTTCTCCATACGAGAAAAATGAGTTCATTTAAATTGAAGCTCAAATATCATATTTCTTATTTTCATGTTTAGACAAATCAGTTATCAACAAAAATGTTAGTTCTCTGTTTATAATCTTAAATATTTACTTCTGTAATTAATTACTTACAGAATTATTTACATTTTATCTGTAATCATTCATTAATCAAAATTCGTTTTATCTGTAAAACATAAAGATTACATTTCAGAATATTATCATAACGAAGTTAGTTGCCGCTGGTCCATTACTAAAACAGACGTTTCGACAGTACCATCGACTACCAATCATCAGTGTAAAAAGTTCGAGCTGTATTAGCGTAGGTTGGTACACGTTAGAGACCACAGTACTGTTGTTAAGGCTCCTTTTTCTATTCTGCACTTTGAGGTGTTAATTACTGAGTTCTATTTTTAAGACTGAACTTTCAATTTTTAAATAAACAAAATTATCTGGATCTACAAAATCAATAATTTCTAAATACGAGAAAATGAGTTCATTTAAATTGAATGGTACAGTTGACAATGATTTTTTAATAAATTTATTTGGCAGTCGATGGTACTGTCGAAACGTCTGTTTTAGTAAAAAGCAATGGACCACGGCTAAACAGGCCGGGAATGAATTTTAATAACATTGACTCAGGTCGAGTAAGTCTACGAAGTATTTTAGTTGTTTTTAATTCAGTTGTCTGTTAATTACGGAAAAGTGAGAAAATGTTTCAAGATATTAAGTATACATTCGATAGTCAAAAACAGGAATTAAATCAAAATTATGATAACAAAAGTTACAAAACATACTGTAATGATACATAAAGCCTCGGTGAATTATGATAGCCTGTACCCACAGCCGGTGTCCGTTTAAATAGATCACCAGACCTGGAGATACCTCTTCGAAAATTTAGTTATAACAAAAGGACTGGAAGACTGGATCAGATTATCCGTACTAATCGAACGTACTTCTATGTTAAGTTGAAACATTTTCGGTTATTTGTGTGCAGAAATGAATACATCTTTTACCACAACAATAATCAAGCTTTATAAATACCATTACTAAAGACAGTGGCAATTCAGCAATCACTGTACACAACACAAAAATAAAAGCATTCCAGTTTTTAATATTTTTAATAATATCGCACTGCGAATAATGTTAAAGAATCCCAATAACCGATTAACTTACTTTTGTTTCCTCTATAATTAATTGTTTACAGTATCCGGTGTAATGTTGTCTAGAAGCTTTAACATGCTTGTTGTGGGTTGGATTGTAGAATATACATGCGCTAGCCTTTGTCGGAGAAATTTATAAATTTACTGTGCCTGTTTACGAATCGCCATTTAACGACAGAAAGCAAGATACCGTAGGCTGCACTACTTGTGTTGTTTAAAACGATTCGACGTCATATTATAGTATATTTGGTTTTCATGTATTCTCAGACAAAGTAAAGAAAATAGAATGGCTATCTGTTTGCATTATTTTATTACAAGCGAAGATAGTGTGGTAAGCCCGTTTCCCTGTTTAAAACCCACAAAACAACATGGCTGCCGCCTAAGGAATTGTTGTTATTAGACCATCTGCGTTTAATCTCGTTTGCTTAGAATTCTACACAGACCTTTGTTGGTGACCCTAAATTTAATAAAATGAAAGTTTTCCACCGTTGATCAAACAACATGAAAAGAATTTTTCTTTTCACTTCGTCTAAAATATAATTCTTATTATTTACAAGATAAGACTTTCTTTAAAATTAAATTTTACTTCTTAAACTACATTAATAACAACTAAATGCATAGCGGTAAAACCTTGGAATTTTCAGAATTATAACCGTTTTCGAAAGTCTATTTACCTAAATCTAAGTGCTTACTTTATTTATCATTTAAGTTTCATTTATAAACATTATCCAACCAGCCATTTTTACTCAGGAACATTTCAGTAATTCGTCGAGTTAGAAGGGCTGTGCAGGGTAGTTGGGCCATCAAGCTCCCTGCCTCCACCATACAGACCTTTTCATCGGGTTACGATTCCTTAGATACATTGACTTGACAGCGGCTATGAGGTTGCGTCTATCCGATTTCATGTGGTACTCCATCAACTAACTGCGCCGTTCTGAAGGCTTCTTTCACCTTTAGTTAAGGACTTTACTGCAACCTTTGGCAAGGAGCTTTTACAAGGTGCTACCATCTGGACCAAGGATTTTTAAAAATGTGTTACTCCTCTATCACCTATACTTTGTACTAACTTCAGACAGGGAGAGCAGACCAGGCTTCCCAACGTTATGCATAGGTTGTCGGGTTCAATCTACAATCCAATGGGCAAAGATAAACGATTTGCTATTGCAGAATATCTGAGGACAGGGGGTAAATATAGCTCGGTAGCTACAGCAAAAACTGGCATCAAAAACGATTCATAAATTTGCAATTACTGAAACGAAAAATATACTAAATGGATCCAATGGTCTAGAAGTTTACACCATCATGTATGGTGGAGTAACCAGCATCAAGACACTAGCTGCACGTGTTGTCATTTTGCTTCACTATTCTTTGAGCAACACAATTCAGTCTTACTGACGGTACAGCAAACGAATGAAGGGGCAATGTCAGATACAAAGGGGTTATACTAACGTAGTAGCCACATATGTGTGTCCCGGAAGAAGAAGGAGAGAGTAATCGGACGCTGTTTAAGCCAACTGAGAAAGTACTGAATGATTGAATCATCAATGATTACATAGTTATCATTAGAAAGATTTGAAAGACTAAATTTTTAATACGCCAATACCTGATACATTAGACTTATTTTGAGAAAGTCCTCTTAATAATATTATAAAGCTTCTGAGAGACTTCTCAAGTTACAATAATCTTTGAAAAACGAAATCTTCCCATATAACTATCCACATAAATATACGTGGCCATTAGAAGATTTCAATCAATCGCTGATTACTTCCTAAGTAAAGAAAAACTTTATATCTCTTTGAAGATGTCATGGTTTGCAAAAGATAGATTGCAGAATCGCATCATTATTTGTTTGAGGCAAAGTCAAAACTGAACCAAGTTGGCCGTGGAACACACAGACAGCAATGAAACACTCTGGAAAGTACACATGACATTTCTTCCTCTTCTTTTCTCCAAGGATTAGGTTATATAAACCTGTTCCGGCTCCCATCTTGTCCTCGGATCACCCACATTTCTTCTACCAATGGCTTTATAGTTCAGTCCCGCTTTCGGCAATCGATCCTCTGTTATCCTTTGCAGATGATCCCACCTGTAAATTGAAATAATTCCATTTATGTCCTTTACTTCGAGTTCTGCTCTGATATCCTAATTCCTTATTCTATCTTGCAATGTACAATTTAAAGTATTTCAATGAAGCTGCATTTCAGCATTCTGAGTTTTGCCGCTTTCCTTTTTTCTCAAGACCCACGCCTCATTCGCATAAATCAACATGAGTATTGCAATTTACTTATAAAATTTAATCCTTGTGCTGTGTCTCGTTTTATTTCTAAGATTTCTATGAATCGTAAATTCCTAACATATTCCTAATTTTATTTATCTTTTTTCTTATATTATATTCAGATTCATTGCTTACTGCACAGCCGAGATATTTGAAACGGCTCGCTTGTTCTAAAGTGCATATACAGTATCTGATTTATGAATCACTAATTTACTAAATCTACCAAAGAAAGTGTGCTCAGTGACTGATGCAATGACACAGCTATTCAATATTGACGAAGCATGAGGTAATTTAAGGAAAGTGATTCAAGAAGTGGCTAAGAAACTTCTGGGCAATAGAATAAAAGGCAGTAAGAGAAAAGGTCTCTACGTGTGGAATGAAGAGTTCGAGGAAGATAGTAAAAGGCTATGGAAGCTTATCTCAAAAGGTTGCATATGAAGGAAAACGATGACTTGTAGTACAATAAAATACTGGTAGCAGAAGTAAAAACTGTAGTAAGAAAGGGTCACTAAAAAGTTGGGAATGATATATTGCAAGAATAGAGGATGATATAAATGGAAACCAAAGTATGGTATGTGAAGTAACGAGACGCCTAAATCTCAAGAGACTACACACACCCGCAAGCGCAATATTATGTAATATTCCTAAGTATTTTTTTTATTTTATGATATTGGGTTAATATTTTTGGATGACAAAAAAATGGCTAAGAGAATTGGAGATTGAAGAGCGGTGGGAAGAAGAATTAGAGGCTGACCCAGGTAGAGATGGTTGGATGATGTGGGGGATGATTTGAGGTTTATGAACGTGAGGGGATGGAAACGGATGTGTAGTAAGAGGGCGGAATGGAAGAAAGTCATTGAGCAGACTAAAACCCACGCTTGGTTGTAACGCCAGGAAAAGGAAGAAAGGAAGGGTTAATATTTTCACCTATGAATTTGCTAAAATATGAGGGATTTAACAATTGTTCAAGCATTAGTTATATTCGTAGTTGTGATTTAGAGAAAAATTACTTTCCGATACTGTAGGTTGTCTTTATACAAGCTAACAGTGATGGGAGTCAAAATCTATAAACAATATAAAGCTTTGTCCTTATTACGACCTCACCTGTACGACCTGTGCTCCGATAAGGGAACGCTGCAACCCTGTAATTGACCCGTCACCTCGTCACGCTTTTCCTCTAAAGAACTCTTTAATTAAACACGAGTCAGTGCATCCATTAAAATCTTTCAGAGTTTAAAAAGACTGTTTTGTATTTACACATGACGTAAAAGATAATACAGTACATCAGAGAGAGAACGCATTTAATAATATGTTACTCGTACCCCCTCACCATTTCCAAACTAGTACGAAAACACTGTGTTTCACCGAATCTTACCAAATATTTACAGTTTCTCTACTTTAGTTAAGAGTTACTCTTAGTTTCTCGACTAAGAGTCACTGAATTTCTTTTGACGTGTTTTTGCGCCTGAGAATATAATTGTTTCTTTTGACATACTTTTTGCTAGCAACTTACATGAAACCTGGTTTGTTTTAAATGTTTTATATATATTGTAATCCACAACACATTATTATTTTTTTTAACATTATGTCGTACTCATTTGTTTCCAAGTTTTTTTTTCGTGGGGTGATCAGTCTTCTGTATACTGCATACTGATACATGTGGTGTTTACCAACTCTTGCAAGGAAAAACTTTTGTTGATTTACAAAATAATTTTCAGTAGTCGTTGATAATGTAACAGCGGTATCACTGATCGTCGTATAGTACAGTGGAAAACAAAATAAAGACACCAATTAAATCACTGATCACCAGTTTTAATTCATCACGATGAACAGTTTGAAATCAACAAGTTACTCAAAAAGATTATACTCGTACAATAAATCAAGTTAAATTTGTACACACGCAATAATAATGTCAAGTAATAGATTTCCGCACAATAATTACTTTTTACTAATAACCACTTGAACGCACTGTATAATCACCCGACGTCAAACTGAACTGACTGTCGCTGGATGCTTATATTTATACCCCTCTGAGATGCCATAATAATCTGTCACTTGTTCAACGTTTTCACTTGGATGACGTGTTAAACAGGCGCCACTTACAGGCGCTCTCCAGTCTACTAGAAACAGCGTCATGTCTGGCCTTGGACACAGTGCACCGACCGGGAGGTCTGGAACAGCCTCGATTGTTGACGCGTGATAAGTGTCATGTAAGTGGTTTTCTTCTCAAATTAGCAATATGTACGCACACAAACATTACAGCTGGGCTCTGTTGGGATAACCGAGAAACACGTAGAACGTAACAATCCATTGTTGGAGAATGTTCCATTTCGTAACAATACACAGTAGACTGTGCTGAAAAAATCGGCTTATTGATGGCGCATAAAAAAGAAAGGAAGGATTTCCTATCCAAAATGTAAGCTAATCTTGTTTTAAGCCGTGCGGAAGAATGCGGGCAATAGAAACGACAGTTAGCGTTGAAAAAATGTGTTGGAAAGTAGAAAACTCTTTAGCAGATGAGTTTTGTGACTGTAGTATCATCGCACAAAAGTACAAAATAATAACTGCATCGTGTTCTGATGAAGAGTGTGGAATCGCTAGTAGATCGCTAGTAGTTTTTTTTTTTTTTAACACAACTCTGCGCGCTCGAGCGCGTGCGTGTGTATGTGTGCACGCGCTCGCGTTTTACCATCTCGTTGATGTCTCATACATTCCGGCCGGGCAAGTGTTACTCCGAGGAAATGTCACTCCGCGTAATTGTTCGTACGCCTTTAACAATTACAGTTTGCAAGAGCTAAATTAGTAAAATAGCATTATTTGATTTAGTTGACAGGATATCGGATAAGAGACTGACAACAGCTTTTTCACAAAACTGAACTTAATATGTAGCTCTAACTAGAGTTTAAATTAAGATTTTGTAACACAGTATAATTAGTTCAGTCTACGTTTACAGCATTACAAGATGTAGTATTTGTGGTTACATCGTTAGTCATAGAACTCGAGATATTTTTTTAATGTTAAATTTATTTGCTAAATAAAGTGACTGTTCATTTCCAAGGTACAACTCAAATACAATATTGTTAGGTTATTAATGGGAGACGTACTTTAGTTAACAACTGCTTAATGATAATTTTATATACTTTTGTGTGCATTGTACTTTCTGTACCATCCATTTTGTAGTTGATAAGGTACCAGCAGACATGTTCAGTGCGGTTGTGTGTATAATATATCATAATTTTGAAGCCTGCGTCATTGCGTGACACAGCTCTATTACAGATCAGCCCTTCCTTCAGAACAGGGTACGATTCATAATCAAGAATATTAAGTAGCTAATTACCTAATGTATTCATGGATGCGATTTTACGTCAATTCTACTTTATTGTTGAATAACGTCTGAGTAATTACAGAATCAATACGCTTTCCAAAAGAAACCTGTAGGTAAACAAAACCTTCGAAAATTGGCAGAAGTTTTCAACAGAACCTGCAATCGATTTAACAGTCCATCCTGAGATTACCGAGTCCCTTTTATATCGTACCATTCTACATGTGACCTTTCCTGAACTCCGGGAAGAAAGTGAAACTGGACGAGTCCGTTAGGCAGGTGTTCCAAGACCCACAGATTACGAAATGTCGTGCTTAATAAAACAAATATTAATAACATAGTCTATATATATATATACATAGGCCTATATTTCATACATTAATTACTTTTAACAAAGTAAAGAATAATGTACAATGACGAATTTACAATGGTGTGTAACAATGACATCAGATGATGACAGCAACCAAGAAATAAAAGTAAGAATAGGACAAGCTAAGACAGCAACAAAAAAATTAAACAGTCTGCTTTGGAGTCCACGAATAACAAAAAACAATAAATTCAGAATATACAAAACTATACAGTCGAAAGTATACGCCTATATGGAGCAGAACTGTGGGGAATTAATAAAAGAAATAAATCCATAATAAGACTTATGGAGATGGATTACTGGCGGAGGTGGTGTAGACTAACAAGACTAGATAGATTGAGAAATGTAGAGATAAGACAAGCGATGGGAATCGACCTTGACATTATAGAAACAATAGAAGCAAGAAGACTGAATTGGTTTGGACACCTAAAAAGAATGTCGGATGAGAGATGGGCAAGGCAGGTATGGGAATGGACTCCACCTCCTAGAAGAAGAAAGGAAGACCTAAACTTTCATGGAAAATGGACGTCGAAGATGCAATGAATGCAAGAGGACTTACAGAACAGGACTTTTTAGACCGGCGTCAGTGGAAGCTAGGATACGAGAGGTGGCGCCAGTCGTAATTAAATCGCTTAAAAAAAAGAATAATTAGCACATTATTAAAACAAAAGATTTCAGTTGAATAAATCGTTACTACGATATATTTCTCTTAATTTCGTACTAGTGGATAAGCAGAATAACATAACACAGATAAATATCAGTAATCTCTGACGCTGTATAAAACAATGTGTTTAGAATGAAAAATATTATTTCTTTTATGAAGTTGCTAATCTGATACAATTTTTGTTCAGACAAAGCTTTTCGTCATCTCTGACATCATCACGTCGTTGTTCAAGACCTGATGATGTCAGAGATGACGAAAAGCTTTGTCTGAACAAAAATTGAAGCAGTTTAGCAACTTCATAAAAAAAATTAATTGTTATTCCCCATCTTGATGTTTTATATGGTCATATGAATTTATTGCCGAAATAGTAAGGATGGCTGCTAATTCAAATAATACGAAGAAAAATATTGTGTTTCCATTATTTCTAAACAGGCTTGGTCGAATATCGTTGTTGTTGTTAACGCCTGTGTTTACACACAACACAAGGTCAAATTAGTAACGGCATCAAAGCTGACTAATTATTCGTGATCCGTAAACAGTGGACGGAAATTTTAATTAACTGCATATATATTACACCGTTATACCACTTGGAAGTACAAACTACTGAATGCCATTAACAGCCTTTGGTGGCAACAATTACAGGTAGGTAACGAATATAACGGATTCCTACTCCTGAACTAGGTCTGAATTGCTTAGGTCTGTAAGTAATCACATACAATTCATGTAGCTCTTATATATATATATATATATATATATATATATATATATAACATTTAATATTGATAATTAAATTTATCTCAAGATGTTATTTTTTTCCTTTATTGGAACATGTTTCGGGTACTATCTTGTACCCATCCTCAGCCTTCCGGTTGTCTGGTGAAGTACATATGTGTTGTTGGTTGACTATTATTATTGTGGCTTCCTGTTGGCTTCTGGTATTTCAAATTGGTTTTATTGTGTGTGATTGTGGTGTATGTGTTAGTTTTTTGTGTATTTTCAATGTTGAGTGCTTTGAATATTGTGTCATGTTTTGTATTGATTTGTATTTGTTCAGGTATTAGTTTGTTTTCTGTTTTATGTTTGTATATTTGTAAATTTTCCCAAATGT
The DNA here is from genome assembly GCA_034769895.1 of Magicicada septendecula. Lineage (NCBI taxonomy): Eukaryota > Metazoa > Arthropoda > Insecta > Hemiptera > Cicadidae > Magicicada > Magicicada septendecula. The sequence continues at coordinate 35,412,279 of CM068369.1, forward strand.
TCATTATGGTGCCTTTGTGTGGTATATGTTTTATTAGTGTTACATTGGTTATGTCTGGGAATTCATGTCCTGTGTTTATTGCATGTGTGGCTAAATTGGATTTATATATTTCTGGTTTTTTGTATGCATTTAGGTGTTCAAAATAACGTTTTTTCAGCTGTTTTTTTGTTTGTCCTATGTAACATTTATTGCAATCTTGGCATTCAATTTTGTATATGCCGTTAGTTGTTGTATTATCTTTGTTGTGTGAGCTATTTAGATTTTGTAATTTATTTTTATTAGTTTTGTATGCTATTTTTATATCTGTGTGTTTTAAATAGTTTTGTTAGTTTTGTCATTTTATTATTTATCTATGTGAATGTGGCCCATTTTTTGTTGTTGTTATTATTTATGTGTTGTTCAGTTTGATTTATTCTTAATTGTTCAGTTTTTATTTTATATTTGATTTTATTTTCTATTTTGATCACAGTATTTTTATTGTATCCATTTTCATAACCAATTTGGTATATTATATTTCTTTCTTTGTCAGTTTCTTGTTTGTTTAGGGGAATTTTGTACATTCTGTTAAATAGCGAATAAAATGCTGTCATTTTATGTTGTGGTGGGTGGTCAGAATGGTTAGGTATAATGATGTTAGTGGAAGTTGGTTTTCTATTTAGACATAACCATCACAAGATACAACAACCACATACAATATGCAATATATACACAAAAAACTAACACATACACCACAATCACACACAATAAAACCAATTTGAAATACCAGAAGCCAACAGGAAGCCACAATAATAATAGTCAACCAACAACACATGTGTACTTCGCCAGACAAAAAAACCGGAAGGCTGAGGATGGGTACAAGATAGTACCCGAAACATGTTCCAATAAAGGAAAAAAATAACATCTTGAGGTAAATTTAATTATAAATATTAAATGTATTATATACATCAATTAACGAACTGTAGCAAAAAGTGACTAAATATATATATATATATATATATACATATGCTCGTGGGAAGTCTTTGACAGTAAGTGTCTGTTGTAGTATGTTTTTGAGTAGGCCTACATCCGTGTATGAGATTTTCATATTGTCAACGTTTCGTTCCGTAGGCCTAATCCCGGAATATTTTCAAGGCGTACTGATGATAAATGTAAATCATTTAATAATAATTTAATCAGTGTTTAATAGGTGTAAAGAGACAAATAGATGTAAATGGAAAACGATTTATTTAATCAGTATGTAAAGTTTTCACCATAATTCGCAGCAACATTAATTTCACTTCTTCCATCTCTGAATAAGCTTTCTAATGCTTGCTGCAAAGTAACCTTTATGTTGACGTCGGAGGTAATTTTAGGAATTTTCTTTGACGTCGTCGTTGTCATAAAATCTCGTATCACGTAACGTCTCCTTGAGGGTGCGAAACAAGTGGAAATCAGACGGAGACAAGTATGAACTACAGGGGTTGTGAGGTACAGTCTCCAAAGCAATTTAATTGAAAGTATCACGTGTTAACTGAGCTGTGTATGTGTGTGTGTGTGCGCGCGCGCGTTAGCGTGTATGTGCACGGGCGTTATCATGAAGGAGAATGACGTCTTTGCACAGAAATCCAGAATGTTTCCACACACCTGTCGGCTTTACTTTATTGATACCTTGAAACTTTATTTATAGAATAGCTGAAACCTCAATTGGACGTCCAGAACGGTGTTCGTCAGTCACTGAAGTTCGACAATGTTTAAACTGTTCTACCCAGTTTAAAAAAATGTGCGGTTTATACAGCTTTTTCCGTATTGTTTAGTCAAACGAGAGTAAATTAGACAGGTTTTTCACTTTTAGAAAAAAAAAAAAAATACAAATCAGCGCACGTTGTTAAAATAATCCGAAACTTCAAGAGGACATGCCATCGTTAAATGAGAATTTGAGGTTATAAACGAAATAATTCTGATCAAACAGCTGATCAAAGCCCATTTAAAAGGATACCAACTTACGGTTCTGAAAATTTCGTAGTCCGCCTACCAACCGTTTTACAGCTATTTGTCTCTTTAATTATTCAATGGCCCTTGTATAATGTGCGTTAATTCAACAGGCGCATATTCAACAGATATTAAGTAAAAAAAAACCTTTGTCATGTAAGTATAAAAACTATTGCTAAGTAAATGCGCCTTGTAACAGTCTACAGTACGTAATTTTCATCATCATCATCATCTTCAAAGATTAAACCAAGGATGGTTTGTTACGGACGTCCCACACCTCTCCGTTCCCTCGGGTTATAGTTCCATAGTTGTTTGGGGATGCGGCAATCATCCATTCGACAACGATGTTCTCATTAGTTCAGCCGATACTGGGAGATCCTGTCGAGTATACACATAATACTCAGTTCCTGCCGTATATCTGTGTTTCTTCTATGATCATGTAGAGATTACCCTGCCACGTGCCTGAGAAATCTCATTTCAGCCGCTTGGACGCGACTGGCCTGGCCTTTCGTTAAAGTCCAATTCTCAGACCCGTAAAGAAGTGCGGGAAGAGCCATCACCTTGTAGATTTTAGGCATGTTCCTTTACTTGCTGACTTAAGGGTACGGCACATAAGGTTGAACTTATGCAACTTATTCACAATGTAGTTGCTTGCATTATATAACAATTTCAGTACCATCTATAACAATTTCAGTACGTAGTATTCTAGTGTTTAATTGAAAAGTGTCCTTTGTCTAGAAACGTTGTCGAATGCCTAGGTGAAACCTGAAAGGCTTAGTCGTTTGGAAACTTAAGAAAATCAGAGACAAATGTTGTAATCTAAAAAAATAACAGACAAAGGATAAAGATACGTTAAGTGATATAAAGAAACATAAGCACAAAGTGCAATGAAGCGATGCTGAGTAGTCTAAAGAGTTGCAAGTGTTAGATGGGGAGAAGTAACGGCAGTGTTCTACTTATAACCAGTGTGTGAATATATTCGAGAGAAGAAATGAGATGTAGCAACATTTGTGCATAATTTTATACGGTTCATTTATACAACACACAAACATACAACTGCTTACTTTAGAACGGAAAAATTTATCTCGTGAAGTAAAATGGATTCTGCTTTGGGCTCTACAATCACAGTACATGATATACACGTTGAGGACATAAACGCATAATATTTGACTGCGCAGCTCAAAAACTAGACGGATTTCCAGTTTCGTAGTAACGTAATAAGTTTTGAAATAATTCCATCTTCTTTGTAGAGTTTTTGTAAGTACCCTGCTTTCCTTCTCTCAGTGGATTCTCCATTCAGCATGGATACGTTTATCTACTTTTAAATTCTCGGGCCACCGAGCGCGCGCGCGCGTGCGTGTATTCAAATACTTTTTGCTACAGTCTGTTTCTTGATGTATATAATAAATATTTTATAATGACTTTACCTCAAGATGTTTTCTCCCTTATTTGGAACATGTTTCGGGAAGCCTTGTGTTTCAATCTTCAGCCTTCCTGATTTTGAGTCTTGTGAAGACACACAAACACCTCACAAGGCTCAAAATCAGGAAGGCTGAATATGGAAACACAAGGCTTCCCGAAACATGTTCCAATTAAGGAGAAAACATCTTGAGGTAAAGTCATTAAAAAATATATATATTGCGACAGTACAATCATATGCTGTACTGTGCATTTAAGAGATAAAATAAATATTTAAATTAAATTTATAAATATTTAATAAATAAGCAGGTATGAGACTGAAAGCTTGGTTTATTTTAAAAATACGGAATGTAGACAGGCAGGCGCTGACCTGAACACTCACACAACTGTCGCTGGGAGTGTGTACAGTAGTAAGTGATGTGTGTGAGTGAGGCCAGCTCGAGCATGAAAGTTTGCAATCTCACTCTGAATAATTGTCAAATTACAGTTTTTATTTAATTATAAGAAAATCATAGATGGTAGGAAAAATTCAAAGACTCCAAAATGTGTATAAAATTAATACGCATGTGTAGTGAGAAAACGGCTTGAAAAGGACGCGCAGTGCGCATTCAGTGCAATTTTAAGTGCGTAGTAATTACACGGATTATTCTATTACGATGGAAATTACGTTGGACATGTGTAATTAAATCATCCATCGTTAGAGCACCCTGTAGTTCACATCAGACTTTGCCATTGGCAGAAATGTGCGAAAATATGAAATTGGACGAGAGTGGGAGAACTGACGCCACCGAGCAATTTCAAACTGGCAGAATTCTGTCTCAACAGGTGCTGCATGATGCTCGATTATAAATAGGGCACGAGAGAAGCCAGCCCTTCTTCTCAATCAGTCTTCAGTCGCGGCGGGACGCTCTGTCCGTTGGCGACGCGAGTTTCTAAGTTTTGTTAATCGAACAGTAGACGCGGATGAACGCTACGTTCGTCATAAGTGCAAAATAGTAACTCTTAATCTGTTACCGAATACGAATGTACGTTAGGTCCGTCAGTCAAGACAAGTTACTGTCTTACATCATGCAGAGGAACGCTATGCTGAACAGTAGAGGCGTCTGCTAGAACGACAGCAGCTGGTGCAGATCAACCTCTCACACTATCCTACATCAACCAGATGGGTCCATGATAGACAAGTAACTGGAGGACGACGAGTGGAACCTGGAGACGTGCAGAGAACTCCGATCAGAAGAGGACATACGGATCAACGGAGGACATGAGTATCAGCTACAAAATCGAGGTGACAGATAATCCATTTATAAATTTTAAATGAGAGACCAAAGACATTTAAAAGACATTTTGAAATTTAAACATGAATAAGAGTTTTATGTAAAATGTAGATAAAGAGGTTCAGAGAATTTGATTTCAATTTATTAAAATATTTTTTTGATGTTTAACGATTAATTTAGTCTATTTAAATTTTATTTTAAAGTCTGTAAAGCAATCAATGATTACCAAGTATGCAATACATAAATTAACGTAGTTGAAAGTTATTAAAAAAAAACCAATAAAAAAAATGAAACTGCAGTAAAGCACACTGTCAGACTGAGCAGTCGAGTTTTAATATTGACAAATAAGTATTTATAATATAACTTTGTTACTGCAGAATATAAGATTTATTTAATGTTAAATGTACTGCAACATTTGAACGTTTCAAGGGAACAATAATGAATATTTATGGCGAAGTAGTGGAGATTTTTAAACACGCTTGTGTTTTCTAAATAAAATTATGAAAACTCGTTACAATTAAATCAATTACTACTCTTATTACCATTACACCCAAACTCCATTAATTGGTACACTTTACCAGTAATTTTATATACACTTTGGCGCTCCAAAATCGTGGGGCTACCCAAATCAATTTATATTAAACAATGTGTTGTAATATATACATATATATATATACACGTTAAGTGGTCCTTGTTCTCCCAGTCCCACAATTAATGGAAATTGCAAACGGCATATGATATGTTCCACTTTTCCACCCAGTGAGCAGCCTAACACGTGTCACACAGAACATAGCAATATCAAAATCATCAGGACATAGGAGCTCTTATCAAAATCATCAACTTCACAGCCGCAGTACAGCCTAATGCATAACACTTTTGTACAAGTGACGTAAAATTTCGCTCCTCGAACTTCAAGCTTTGCCACCACGAACATAGCAAAGATTGTTGGGATAATTTACACACTTTCTTGGGATGATTAAAACACATAAAACACTATTCTACACCATATAGGATAAACTTCTAAAAAGACATGTACTAAAATTTGTGTTAACAGGCTCACTGTCAGTTAAATGCTGACATATACACTATATGGGCACATTCTTAACAGGTCTGAACATGTCAAAACATGAATAGACCTGCACAGTCTTGTCTTTTGCCAATTCAGCACAACACAACTCATCATTTCCTTAAACACATCTTGAATAAAACCGCTAAATATGAGTCTAGTAATACCATTGGCAGGTCAAAAAATTCAGTATGGAGAACCATATAAGACTTCCATGTTCTAATTAATTATGAAATTATGTTTAATAACGGCTCGTCCACCCGCACGTACGCGGACAAATAATACGTACGTCTTCTCTAGCATACCCGCGCCAGATAAGTAACAAGGGCACACAATATATACTACACACATAAACAACACTCTTCCCCCCCCCCGGCGCGCCTGGCCACGGGCGTGGGTTAAAAGGTTTACTAATATCTCTCTGGCTGGGGTGGGGCGTGATTTCTATCACGGCCGCAGGACGCAACAGGTCTATGACCTAATGCCTGAAGTGGAGAAGAAGAAGAAGATTATTTTTAATATGTGCACTCAGAACAAAACCAAATATATCAGCATGCTTTTGGTAAAAACGATGAGAAAAATAATCAAAATACGAATTATACCTAGTTGTTAATATTTAAAAACAAAGAATGAAACTATCTTTTATTTAAACAACGCGAAAGAAAGCGAATACCGCCCTGCGTTTGTTACCTCTGACTTTCTGAAAACGAAAAATTATTTTGTTCACGTATCCGTGGTTACATAGCGTAGAATGATATCAATTGTTAATATTTTATGGAAATTTTACTTCCATGTTCCATAAAGAAATGTAAGTATGGTGATGGCGAAAAAATCGTGTTCGAGATAAGGGCTGATTCTGATTGTACTACCCTCAAAACATGAAGAAAAGTCATTTTTCGAAAAGTGTCTGTGTGGTGTATGTGTGTAGAACTTTTTCTATGGCGAACGATAACCCGCAAATTCAAACAGAATCAAATATTTTTTTGCATACAGCTCTGAATGGCAGATGACTCAAGGCCTATTGATTTTCGTGAAGCTCGGTTAAGGGGAAGCGGTAGTTTACCGGCAACGTTTTATGTTTTAACAAGAGTAAAGTACTTGAAAATTCATTTAAACTTTTTCAAACAATAGTAATGTAATTAATTATTAAAAATAAAATAATTTTGTTGGCAGGCAATAAAATTATAATTCTTTAATTTTAATTTAAATCATGTGTGAGTGAAAATATATCGTTCCTGGCTGGCAAGCATATCTCAATTATGTAATGTTTAAGTTTCCAAAGTTTTATTATTATGATTACCGCGATAATTAATCAGTCAGGACACACACACACACACAATTCGTGTTATTTCTGGCCTCACTCATGTTTATTTTGTTACGTTTGTACGCTTTTTAAATGGAAAGTGCCGAAACCCACACCAGCACAACGCGTGGAAGCCGAAAAGTTGTCCAGCGTGGACAGCAATTTGCTTCCTGTGCATAGCTAGCCAGTGTAACTGCAAGTGTTTACAGACGAACGGTCCATAGACAGATTTTTCGTCTTTAGGGAATGAACCCTTTGCAAAATCCTCAGGGTCCATGTGAGACTTCGGAGCGCTCCTTTTTTCCCTGTGTTTGTTCTGTGAAACGTACACTGTAGATTCGCAGGTTTACTCTGAGCAACGCTCCATAGGGAATATTGAAAATTTTTGTCCACGGTGTACCCTCATACACACTAAAACCTGCTCTGATGTTTTGATTACGGATATCATAATATTAAAACTTTTTAAGCTTGAGCACTACTTAATGGAGAACAAACATTACCTTTTACAAGCCATTAATTTTATGCATATTTTTATATGTGTACTACATTATCATCAAAAAAAAGAAGTAGTGTTTTTGTTAAAATTCCTTCCCGGGCTGTTTGGCCAAGGTCCAATGTTTTATGAAAAACCAGACGTTGCGGCAATGCCATCGCCTGCCATCTTCAGTGAAATCGATTGCGCTAACTGGAGGTGGTATACGTTAGTGACCACAGTACTGTGGTTAAGGGTGAAGAAAGAAGTAATTTCTGTAGAAATATTTTATTTCTAAAATGATTTTAAATATAAATCTTAGAACATGGAAATCATGTATGATTCTCCATACCGATATTTAATTTTTCAGTCGAATAAATTTATAACATCAATACAAAAAATTACCCCCTCCCCTTCAACTACCCTTTTCATTTATAGATATTTCATCAACCTTTCTACAGTGGATTATTATGACCTTCTTTTCAGGATACTTTATTTACCAAAATTAAGTACTTTACTCTTGTTAAAACGTAAAATGTTGCAGGTAAACTACCCCTTCCCCTTAACCAATCTTCATCCAAATCAATAGGCCTTGAGTGCTCTACAACTCAGGCACATATTCAAAACATTATGATTTTGTTTGAATTTGCGGCAGTTATCGTTCGTTATAGAAAAAATTCTACACACACACACACACACACACACACACACATTTAGGAAAATGACATTTCTTCATGTTTTGAGGGTAGTACAATCAGAATCTGCCCTTATCTCGAACACGATTTTTTTCGCGAGTCATCATACTTCCATTTCCTTACGGAACATGGAAGTAAACCAATGTTAAAATCCAATTTTAAAAAGTAAGTGCCACACAGAATCTATGTCTGATTTTAATTACATGTCTAAATTCAGCATGAGAAAATCTACTAGACTCACTATTTAGTTTTTGTGGAGGAAAAGTTGACAAGTGCGATTGTAATACACTTGGATTAAATGGATATTTCATTTTAGTTGTAGGGAAATGTTACAGTAGTAAAGTGCGGTAAAAAAGTTTATGTTGTACACCACGTGGCATCATAAAATAAATCTGTTCGGGTAGAGCATTAAACATACATTTATGTGTCTAATATGCAAAACGTCTGGTGCTGATGGTTGTACGACTGTGTCAAAGTGCAACCGGATATCTAATTCTTCATGTGAATGTTTACTTTACTGAGTTACCGTAATCCATATATGCACATATGTGATCCTAACTATATGTAAAAATAAAAATTCGTTCTCACGCTCACTCTAGTTCAGGTTTACTTCATTATAAAGGTACAGAACACGTGCACATGAAGCCACAGAATACAAACTGGATCACGTGTGCTGTTCTAATGCGTGTTCTGACTTGTACTAACATCTCGTACTTTGAGTGCTCCTTTACAAGTCCTGCTCGTGTTTTGTCTGCCTGGTAAAACATATTAAAAAACTATTTAAGGGGAGATCCGAATTTTTTTTGTCCAATACATTTAAATGGGCGAACAGGGGTTTAATTAGGTACCATTAATTAATGATTTATTAAAGCTATGTATTTGAATTTATACCATATCTTAACAGATATATTTGAAACACAATGTACTAGTCTGAAGCAATTTAAGAAAAAAATACTAATGTAAAAAAAATAATCACTGTTTCTCAATTTTGTTAAAAAATTTTTATTTAAACATTTTTTACAAAATTAATTTTTTAAAGGAAGAGATTAATTCTAGTACATTTTGATTGTTACATTGTACTATTCAACCACAAAAAATTTTAACTCAACAGCACTTTTAGTTTTTGAGGAAAGTGTACCTAATTGTAGAAATCCATGGTTACTGAAAACGTGCATAAAGCTAAACAGTGGGAGCTGGAAAACAATGTGTAATAAGTTTTACTTAATTTTTTTTTATGGTCACATTAATGTAGAGAACCTCATAAAAGTATATATTTTCTTAATCAGGATTAAATGGAAAATGTTTTGGGACAATAAAAAATGTCATTTTTTGGCCTCCAAAAAACTGTTGATCTGCCCTTAACAATATGTGTTCTAATGGATCTGAATGGGCCAACGGAAGAGAAATTTTAAGGCTCGCTTAAGCCGTGTTTACACTGACTGTTGTGAAAAAATGTTTGCAATTTTGGTGTCGTAAAGTTATATGTTGACAACCAATGTTGAAAACCACAGTACTAATTTGTCTTTATTTTTGTTTGGAACAATTACGCGCATGGACTCAAACCTATAGTGATAATTGTGCTAATAATGAGTTGGATTAATTAATTAAATTAGTTATCAACTTTTGAAATACTCATTAGCATAATTGACATGAGACTCACTGATACTTAAGTGTATTCAATCAATACATATAAAATTTATTCAATTAGAATTGTTTAATTAATTTGCATATTACGTTACACTCTAACATTAGGGTTTTCAGTAATAATGAACGCATTATTGAATGTGCTTAAACGCTAATTTATTATACATTTAGATAAATTGTATTCATAACATATATAAATTCATAGCACCTGTAAAATACATCCAAAAAAACATAAAAACATATACATATTATAAAATGAGTTCGATCTTATTCAATAGCTGAAAAGACATACAAACATACATAAAAATGTCACATACAACAAAATCAAATAATACTTAATTTATTTAATGCGTTCATTACACTCCAGATGGTTTAGCTTTAATTAATCATTATAATACTTTGAATTTAATCTTTTAACAAAATTTACTATAATTTCCCAGGGTATAGATCGTTTGAAAGAGTCAGCCCAGTAGTTATAATTATACTAATAGAATCATAAAGTTTTGATTATCCATTATAATCCAGCGGTGCTAAATCTCCTTGTGGTGGTGAGCTTTGATGACGGCATTCCGTTGGATAATGTTGAAATCACTGTCACTGGTCATTACACTTGTGCACTCGCGTCGTCTGCAGAATAGTGTGGATGTGATATGGTTATTAAAGACAATTTGTACAGTTCAGTTCATTCTCGAATACAACCGTTATTATTTAGTTGTGTGTTCTTTGTGATCGTAAAGTAAATGTTTATTCGTACTAATGTTTGGTTCGTTATATCATATCAAATGTTCAACGTGATTCTTTTATGTGTGCAGTACCATGTAATAGTGTACGATTGCATAAAGTTCTTTTAAATTGTTGTGATAATTCATTCAAGATTATTGAAGATTTTTAACACATTATTAAGTCTATTCACGCATATCGTATAGTGGTGTTCGTTTATATCGTTTTCACTATGACTCGAGACAGTTTATATTTTTACTAAGATCAATAAAGTTCAATAGACAAATTTTCTATTGAATAGTTTAAATAATTTAAATATGTTTAAATTAGAAGCTCATCAAGCAAGCGCGGTATTCAAATATCAAAATACTAAAATCCAGCTTTTTAAAACTAACACGCACATCAAATTTAATGTTCTTTGTCTAAAACATAAAATCATTCCTAAATATGCCATTATACACATTAATTCTAATGCTAAGGCAGCAATAAATACTAAGAAACACACTGAAATTTACCGTGTTAAACAGGAAATTAAATCATTATATGCCAAAAAGGCCACTCTTAACAAAGCTTTATTCAAACTGCATTTATTAATTCATAACCAGATTCATCCTGCAATTATAGATAATATATTAGACAAAGTAAACACATACATTTCAGATACAATGCGTACATTACGACAAAAACAAACTATGAAACTTAAACGTTTAATTTCAGCACAATGTTCACATCATATTCCCGAATGTAAACATACGTTTTACCCGCGCACGGTCAACCTCACCGATATAGCATTTGATAACGATGAAATGAACTTACTTAATAAGGGTTTAGACTATAACTTTCCACCTGATAACAAACATAATATTCTTGATGAAGTTATTAATGCCGAGACTGCAGTCAAGGCCATTGATGACTCGAATCTCCAAAGCCAGTCACGCCACATAATCAACTATAAATTTAATAAAATTTTAAATAACCCTAATACTAATGGTCGTAAGACACAGAAACAGTTAAGAGCACAGGCTGAACACAAGACACTTAAAAAGATAAAAACTAAGTTGCATGATAACAACGCACTTATTACTAAGGCAGACAAAGGTCATACTTTGGTAATAATCCATAACGACACATACACACAGAAAGTACACAAGTTCATTTCTGATAACAATATGGAGATAATAAATTACGAACCCACTGACTCATATGTAAAATCATTAAATAGTACTATCAACAATTGTACCAATTTATTTAACGATCGTACTCGACGTTCCTTAAAACCTATCAACGCGCGCGCCCCAAAACTTACCGGCTTACCCAAGATCCACAAGGATGACATTCCTATCAGGCCATTAGTCAATTTTACTACGGCCCCGGGTTTCAAAACGGCCAATAAACTCGTCACACTAATTAAAGATAACATCTTTCTCAAAAACAACCATATTATCGTCAACAATATTGATTTCATAAATGATTTCATTGACGACATAAAATTACAAGCCAGTTACAAACTAGCCTCCTTTGACATCATCAATTTATACACAAATATACCCGTGAACCAAACTTTAGATATTTTGAATGACAATCTTCATGATACTAACAAATTGGACACACAACTCATTAAAGAACTAATTATCATACTAAGACTCATCCTTCAGCAAAACTATTTTACTTTCAACGGTAATTATTATATTCAAACAGACGGTCTGGCCATGGGTTCACCGTTATCCGGCCTGTTGGCTGATATATATCTTGACTTTTATGAGAACAATTATATCCTTAACAATAATATCTTCGCCAATAATATTATCTTTTATGGCCGATATGTTGATGATACTTTTCTAATTTTTAACGGTTCTTTACGCCAAATCAGTAATCTTAAAAATCATATGAATACCGTTACCCACAATATTCAATTTACTATGGAAACTGAAACCAATAATGAACTCAACTTTCTTGACATTACTGTCACCAGGCAACTTAACAGCTTAAACTTTAAATTTACAGAAAACCTACCACCACAAACGTGACCATACATGCAGACTCACACCACCCCTTCTCTCAAAAATTAGCGGCCTACAACAGTTTTATTCACAGACTTTTGATGATCCCCCTAAATAATGATGATTTCGAGTGTGAACTCAACATAATTAAACACATAGCTCTGGCCAACGGATATTGTAATAGATCGGGTACGTACGGTTTAATCCCCCACTGTTGGGTTTGTCAATTTGTTTTGAATTACTTTAATTATATAAATCTCGGAGATATTTAGAGTTGTGGGATATATTGATGTAATTAATTAATATTAACTTAGCTCTTTAAGAAATATCAGTGTTAGTGTGCCTAAAACTTAAACAACTTAAGCGTTATTCTACAATTTCATCCAACCCTATTATACCTTGAAGAGAGTTATGTCTAAATTTGTATGTTTACACTCCCTCTTTGGTGTCAGATAATTCCGCTATAAGCGCTGTAGTATCGGCTCTACGAAACTTATAGGTTATTTCGATGTTTATCTTAACCAATTATTCCATACTTATTCAGTTACGTTTTTGTTCCCAGCTCATTAAACCATACTCCAAATAACAAGATTTTACAAATATATAAAGGTTCTTTATTTGTTTACTTAATTCACATTGGATAAGATATGTTCTAATTAACACATGCTTGGGCTATAGACTTCATGAATCGATTGTTGATTATTCTAATCCTTTATTTAAATTTATTTATATAGTGTGTTTTGATTTGTAATTAATTTAATTCAGGGTGTGAAGGTTCTTGTAACTGTGGGGAAGATTAAAAATACATAGATAAGAATGCAAGATTTACAAATTTGAAGTGTTGTGTAGTTAGTATGATTATTATAATATAATTTACCAGACTCGAACGAAGCAAATCGTGTAGGCGGTTGATCGCTAAATTTACTGTTCTGGACGATTATGCAGTACGGTTTTCTTTCTTCGGTTTAATAAAAGTAATTCTTGTCCTGTCCACTTCGGAATACGGCTCTCTGGATTGATTTACAGCCCGATTGATGTTTCTTCTGCAACGCCAGGATCCAAATAAGTTCTTCTTTCGGTTGAAGCAATTAGTGTTGTTCCGTGTAATTGGAAGGTTATAATTTCTGGTGTAGTGAATATTATTAATTGTGTTACTGTTAATTCTTTCTATTTGATTAATATCTCATCAATTCCCTTCGGATATGGGACAGTTCAAGTTCTTTCTTGTAGACTTCAGTTGTTTACTCTCTATTATGATTTCATATTGTATTGTTATTTGGTTAATCTGTATTGGTGATAGACGTAAATATTGTCATTAGAATTTTGTATTTTTATAATCGTATCTGGTAATTTCGAATATTACGATTAAATAGATTATTCTTGGGTTTTTTAATCTCATCACATTTAGTTCATCAAAGCAATTCTTGTCAAAATCAACAACTTCTTCTCCTTTTTCTCGTCCCTAGCAACACATAATTCCTTCCTTCCACATGTTTTAAATATATAGTGTTTATTTCATATATTTTTTGTCTATTCTTTATCAATTTGCTATCCTATCGGAATGTAACTTTACCGATAGTTGGTTTATTATTTTCTATACATATTCTGCTGGTTTTTTGATATAAGCCGTTTTTTTTTCTTTTTTTTATATTTAATCCACTTTCGATATTATATGTTACTAATCGATATCATGGCATTATGGTATTATCATAATTTGTATAAATTTTATTATATATTATTATCAATTTAATGTTTTTTCTAGCTCTTCAAATCGTATTTATTAATTATTATTGATTGGTGTACCTAATCTTTATGTTATTAGTGTTTATATAGTAGTTTGGCTGTTAGGCCTTTTATTGTAAACTGATCTACCTGTGTTTATAGCTGTTAAATATCTATAGCCCCCTTTACATAAATTCATACATACAATCAAATCTTAACTATTAACATTTATATAAACAATTATTTTTCTATATCTAATAACAATTTTATCTTGATCTATTGATCACATATAACAAAATTCGAATCTATGAACATTGATTAACTGCTTCACACTTCATTCTACAACAGTCATTGAATAATACAACTTGTTTCATTATCTTTCATTAACTCAACACATATTTGGTATAACATAACATAAACTTTATCATAACATTTGTTGTCATAAAATAATACTTCTTAACTCAAAATTCTTATTTGTTATTACTATAAATTAAATCATTGTTTCATTTTTTGTTTGCTTTTCATTAAACATATATCATCAGCTATTATTTAACTTACAGGTTCGTTTATTCTTGTTAACACTACCTTGCATCCTTATTTAATTTTATCTATGATTATCTTTGTAATTATTGGATCTTTGTTCTATTATGGTGTTAAACATTGACTTATTTATTATTCGGTGAACCTTATTTTTATGTAACATGAATGCTGGCATTTCTGTTGCGTTACAATATGAATCCCAAATGATCGACAATATTCTTAGAAAACACAAATCCCGTCGTTCCAAACAGACACATGATATTACACCTAACAACAAATACATCACAACAACATACACTGAGTTGATGCCCATGATCCTTACATCCACTTTAAATAAATTAGGTTGTACTGTCATTTTTAAAACAAATAACCGTCTACGGAACTTAATTCGCCCAGTCATTCAAACAACAATTGAATCCAAAACTGGTATTTACAAACTTATATGTGACGATTGTGACCCATTTTATATCGGCCAAACGGGTAGACCGTTCATCAAAAGATTCCGCGAACACAAACCACAAAGCCATTTTAACAGGGGTAATTTTTCCATAGATAATATTAAATCCAACTTTACAAGGCATCTGATTTCATGTAATCATTCTTATACAAATTTCAACAATAATTTCATACCCCTACATTATTGTGCCAAAGGCCGTTATATGGATGCGCTTGAAGAATTCGAGATATATAGAGGTCATAATAACCCAGATGTGTGTGACGACATACTTAATGATAAACTTAACTTCAGGTCCAACCCATTGTATGATACCGCGCTGCGATCGATTACAGATAATAATAGATAACAGGTTCCATTGACGCAGTTCAGGCATGCTACACGCGGTGCACCGTGTTCGTGTAATAGAACGCCTCTATATGTTTTAATATATTTTTGTATTTATTTATTATGTGTTTGTTTTATTGTGGATTTTTTATTTTTTAACGAGCTCCTCTTGGAGTGATGGTCTGAGGATGGGCCACATGGCCTGAAACGCGTAACCAAAACAAATTACGCTTGACGTCACTGGACGGAAATTAAGGTAAATTATATATAATTATCATACAGTGACCGGGACCGCTTTAAATATGTTTAAATTTACCAAGTCCGATAGAGTTCTCCATACCGTGCACTATAATATTGTTTAAACTAGAAGTTCAAAATTTATAATAAGACTGAGTCCGCACTAAGCAAAATATACGTTCGAAAAACTATAAGACTGCGCACAAAATTTATAAGACTGCTCTCTGTCCTGTGTTGGACAATCAGTTTTATTAACTTCTCCCTACTAAAATTTGGTCTAAAGCCTGTCCACGCCTTTGGTTACACATGATAGGCCAAACAACTACCCTCTCTCGAAAATCTTGTCCCACTACTTAGAAGTCCTCTAGTTTCTACCCTCTGATTTGCTCTTCGTCTGGTTACCATGAGAACTTGTCTCTCCATCGGTCTCTCCGTAAGATGCTTTACTCTGATAGGTGGTTGGACATACCCCAGAGTCTCCTGTCCAGACGTTGATCTCGTTCGAAGGAATGCAGGTCGTAAAGCGCCTGTCAATCAATGTATTGTCTTGAACTTTACGCAAGGCTGTCCTAACATCCTCATCTGTCGCCTCGTACCTCCTGGAGTATTGTTCTTACTCGCAACCCCTTTTTCTGGCTATTAATAATTTTCTGTCAAGTGTCAGTTGGTGCAGCCACCTCGCTTTCTCGTCGTAAATTTCAGCACGTCACGTAAACGTTACTTCCCGCTGTGCAACATCGTCGATTCTATTCACTGGTTATTTCTCATATTATTTCTGTAGAGTGCATCATTCTCAACTCTTTTTGTGACTTCTTCTCGTTTTTGCGGTAATCTCGCATCCTGGCTGAACCCCAAGCGGATACTCACTTCAGTTCTACGTAATCGTGTGAGTGAACCCTCGTGCATTGTCTGGTTTGTTGTGGTGTCATAATTTTCAGTCGAGTTTCTCCTGTCAACTCAAACCGTCGTCCCTTTTGTTGCGTCGAGTTGAACATATCTCTATTGTCTAATATTGGCGTTGGGTTGTCGTCTTTCCAATTAAACTTTATTTATTGCCCTAACTCGGAGTCGTTGACACAACTGCGTGTGAACAAACTGGTCGAGAAGCAAAATTTAAAATTTTTAAATTTTTCGATCGCTATAAACCTGACCTGACCTCACTTCAATCTTGCTCCAGTTTCACTTCTAGATGTCTAGTGTGCAGGATGTTGTATTCACACCAGCAGCTTGTGTGGTTTTGGCAAAACAACAGACACCAAGAAGATACTGGGTCAGACCGTCATTAAAAGCTAGAACTAAGTACAGTGGAAGTGAGCTTTTGAAGGATTTAAATAGAGATGGCACGGATCCTTTGTCAGGTGAATTGAGATCTGGTGGTAGTTTAAAAGATTGTTTATAACGTTTTCAATGTTCTCAACACCGTAGAGGCGCTGCAACACAAGTTTACAACAAATTTTTACAACTTCTATTGATCTTTACCGACTTCTATTGGAAAACAAAATTTGTGTTTCAAACACGGAAAATCTGTTGACAACACGAGATGTTTAAAACAAATTACTACCGTTTTTCAAAATGTTGTCATCGTTTGTTCACAACATGTGTTTTCAACTCCGGTGTGAACGCGGCTTTACATTTAGTCGACTTGAATTGACCGAAACAACAAACCTTTACTTCCATGTTCTATAAAGAAATGGAAATATGGTGGTGGCGAAAAAAATCGTGTTCGAGATAAGGGCTCATTCTAATTGTATTACCCTCAAAATATGAAAGTCATTATTCGAAAAGTGTCTGTGTGTGTGTCTGTGTGTAGAATTTGTTTGGCAAACGATAACTGCCGCAAATTCAAACAGAATCAAATAATATTTTGCATACCTGCCTGAGTTGTAGAGGGCTCAAAGTTTATAAATTTTTGTGATGATCGGTTAAGGGGAAGGGGTAGTTTATCAGCAACGTTTTACGTTTTAACAAGAGTAAAGTACTTGAAAATTCTTTTAAACTTTTTCAAACTATCGTAATTGTTAAAAATAAAATAATCTTGTTGCCAGGCAATACAATTATAATTTTTTTATTTTAATTTAAATCGTGTATGAGTGAAAATGTATCGTTCCTGGCAAGCAAGCATATCTCAATTGTGTAATGTCTACGTTTCCAAAGTTTTATTATTGTGATTACCGCAATAAAAAGGAAGGCAGGACACACACACACACACACACACACACACACACACCACACAATTCGCGTTATTAGAAATTATCGAACCAAATTGAAGTAAATTATTTTAAATATTAATCTTGGAAGATGGAAGTTATGTATGGTTCTCCATACCGATATTACATTTGTCTCTAACCGCTTTTGATCGGAAAGATCGGTTTCTCCAAGGATTATTATTAGGTACTATTGACAGTATTGTTTACGTTATTTTTTTTTTTGTATTATTCGTATAAAATTAAACTGACGGAAGGGAAAGTGAAGAGACAAGGTGAGTCCTTTTTATGTACAAACATGTGTTAGAATACATATTGTAACACATATGTCAACCGAATGTAGCCACTTACAAACACGTCAACAATAAAAGACAAGAAACATTAGTTGTTACCTTACTAAATGTGTACAGAACATTTTTGGTTTCCTTTTTTATTGAGGGATGACTGTCTCTATTCTACCTAGGCCTACAAGTGTCAAATAAAATCGCATTAACACTAAATATTTAAGAATGTGTACTATATCAGTAAATTATATTAACGTATTTTTACGAATGTTAGTTGTTAGTTATTTAGCATTATTTGAACTCATTTAAATTGTGTTCTGTTCTTTTTTTAATTTTTACTTCCATGTTCTATAAGAAAATGTAAGTATGGTGAGGGCGGAAAAAGTCGTGCTCCAGGTGAGGGCTGATTCTGATTGTACTACCCTCAAAACATAAAGAATATTCATTTTCCGAAAAGTGTCTGTGTGTAGATTTTTTTCTATGGCGAACGATAACTGCCTCAAATTCAAACAAAATCAAACATTTTTTGCATATGTGCCTGAGTTGTAGAGGAATCAAGGCCTATTGATTTTGGTGAAGATGGGTTAAAGGGAACGGGTAGTTTACCTGCACCATTTTAAGTTTTCACAGGAGTAAAGTACTTAATTTTGATAAATAAAGTATCCTGAAATGGTCATAATAATCCTATTAAATCCATAGAAAAGTACAACGTTTAACATTGGATCAAGAAGACATTTTTGTCAGTTTCGACATTGTCTCACTTTACACTAACATTCCGGTAGATTACGCCTTAAAGTTTACTGAACGTCTATTGCCGCCTGATTTGTTCCGCTTAGCTTCAGCTTGTTTCAAATCAACATATTTTTACTGGGATGGGAAATATTACGAACAGTTACAGGGAGCAGCTATGGGATCGCCGTTGTCACCAGTCGTAGCCAATATTACGAGCAGTTACAGGGAGCAGCTATGGGATCGCCGTTGTCACCAGTCGTAGCCAATATTACGAACAGTTACAGGGAGCAGCTATGGGATCGCCGTTGTCACCAGTCGTAGCCAATATTACGAACAGTTACAGGGAGCAGCTATGGGATCGCCGTTGTCACCAGTCGTAGCCAATATTACGAACAGTTACAGGGAGCAGCTATGGGATCGCCGTTGTCACCAGTCGTAGCCAATATTACGAGCAGTTACAGGGAGCAGCTATGGGATCGCCGTTGTCACCAGTCGTAGCCAATATTACGAACAGTTACAGGGAGCAGCTATGGGATCGCCGTTGTCACCAGTCGTAGCCAATATTACGAGCAGTTACAGGGAGCAGCTATGGGATCGCCGTTGTCACCAGTCGTAGCCAATATTACGAACAGTTACAGGGAGCAGCTATGGGATCGCCGTTGTCACCAGTCGTAGCCAATATTACGAGCAGTTACAGGGAGCAGCTATGGGATCGCCGTTGTCACCAGTCGTAGCCAATATTACGAGCAGTTACAGGGAGCAGCTATGGGATCGCCGTTGTCACCAGTCGTAGCCAATATTACGAGCAGTTACAGGGAGCAGCTATGGGATCGCCGTTGTCACCAGTCGTAGCCAATATTACGAAAAGTTACAGGGAGCAGCTATGGGATCGCCGTTGTCACCAGTCGTAGCCAATATTACGAGCAGTTACAGGGAGCAGCTATGGGATCGCCGTTGTCACCAGTCGTAGCCAATATTACGAGCAGTTACAGGGAGCAGCTATGGGATCGCCGTTGTCACCAGTCGTAGCCAATATTACGAACAGTTACAGGGAGCAGCTATGGGATCGCCGTTGTCACCAGTCGTAGCCAATATTACGAACAGTTACAGGGAGCAGCTATGGGATCGCCGTTGTCACCAGTCGTAGCCAATATTACGAACAGTTACAGGGAGCAGCTATGGGATCGCCGTTGTCACCAGTCGTAGACAATATTACGAACAGTTACAGGGAGCAGCTATGGGATCGCCGTTGTCACCAGTCGTAGCCAATATTACGAACAGTTACAGGGAGCAGCTATGGGATCGCCGTTGTCACCAGTCGTAGCCAATATTACGAACAGTTACAGGGAGCAGCTATGGGATCGCCGTTGTCACCAGTCGTAGCCAATATTACGAACAGTTACAGGGAGCAGCTATGGGATCGCCGTTGTCACCAGTCGTAGCCAATATTACGAACAGTTACAGGGAGCAGCTATGGGATCGCCGTTGTCACCAGTCGTAGCCAATATTACGAACAGTTACAGGGAGCAGCTATGGGATCGCCGTTGTCACCAGTCGTAGCCAATATTACGAACAGTTACAGGGAGCAGCTATGGGATCGCCGTTGTCACCAGTCGTAGCCAATATTACGAACAGTTACAGGGAGCAGCTATGGGATCGCCGTTGTCACCAGTCGTAGCCAATATTACGAGCAGTTACAGGGAGCAGCTATGGGATCGCCGTTGTCACCAGTCGTAGCCAATATTACGAGCAGTTACAGGGAGCAGCTATGGGATCGCCGTTGTCACCAGTCGTAGCCAATATTACGAACAGTTACAGGGAGCAGCTATGGGATCGCCGTTGTCACCAGTCGTAGCCAATATTACGAACAGTTACAGGGAGCAGCTATGGGATCGCCGTTGTCACCAGTCGTAGCCAATATTACGAACAGTTACAGGGAGCAGCTATGGGATCGCCGTTGTCACCAGTCGTAGCCAATATTACGAACAGTTACAGGGAGCAGCTATGGGATCGCCGTTGTCACCAGTCGTAGCCAATATTACGAACAGTTACAGGGAGCAGCTATGGGATCGCCGTTGTCACCAATCGTAGCCAATATTACGAGCAATTACAGGGAGCAGCTATGGGATCGCCGTTGTCACCAATCGTAGCCAATATTACGAGCAATTACAGGGAGCAGCTATGGGATCGCCGTTGTCAGCAGTCGTAGCCAATATTACGAGCTATTACAGGGAGCAGCTATGGGATCGCCGTTGTCAGCAGTCGTAGCCAATATTACGAGCAATTACAGGGAGCAGCTATGGGATCGCCGTTGTCACCAGTCGTAGCCAGTATTACGAGCAATTACAGGGAGCAGCTATGGGATCGCCGTTGTCACCAGTCGTAGCCAGTATTACGAGCAATTACAGGGAGCAGCTATGGGATCGCCGTTGTCACCAGTCGTAGCCAGTATTACGAGCAATTACAGGGAGCAGCTATGGGATCGCCGTTGTCAGCAGTCGTAGCCAGTATTACGAGCAATTACAGGGAGCAGCTATGGGATCGCCGTTGTCAGCAGTCGTAGCCAATATTACGAGCAATTACAGGGAGCAGCTATGGGATCGCCGTTGTCAGCAGTCGTAGCCAGTATTACGAGCAATTACAGGGAGCAGCTATGGGATCGCCGTTGTCACCAGTCGTAGCCAGTATTACGAGCAATTACAGGGAGCAGCTATGGGATCGCCGTTGTCACCAGTCGTAGCCAGTATTACGAGCAATTACAGGGAGCAGCTATGGGATCGCCGTTGTCACCAGTCGTAGCCAGTATTACGAGCAATTACAGGGAGCAGCTATGGGATCGCCGTTGTCACCAGTCGTAGCCAGTATTACGAGCAATTACAGGGAGCAGCTATGGGATCGCCGTTGTCACCAGTCGTAGCCAGTATTACGAGCAATTACAGGGAGCAGCTATGGGATCGCCGTTGTCACCAGTCGTAGCCAGTATTACGAGCAATTACAGGGAGCAGCTATGGGATCGCCGTTGTCACCAGTCGTAGCCAGTATTACGAGCAATTACAGGGAGCAGCTATGGGATCGCCGTTGTCACCAGTCGTAGCCAGTATTACGAGCAATTACAGGGAGCAGCTATGGGATCGCCGTTGTCACCAGTCGTAGCCAGTATTACGAGCAATTACAGGGAGCAGCTATGGGATCGCCGTTGTCACCAGTCGTAGCCAGTATTACGAGCAATTACAGGGAGCAGCTATGGGATCGCCGTAGTCACCAGTCGTAGCCAATATTACGAACAGTTACAGGGACCAGCTATGGGATCGCCGTTGTCACCAGTCGTAGCCAATATTTACTTGGAGGAGTTTGAAAGACGTGGGTTGGATGCAGCAAGACTAAAAACCACACACTTTTACCTATATCTGGACGATACCTTTGTTATCTGGTCTCACGTTCACGAAGAACTACAGGTTTTTTTACTCCATCTAAACTCAATACACAATTCAATTTAGTTTACCATGGAAGTGGAAGCAAATGCTGAAATTTCTTTCTTGGATGTACTAATATGACGAAAACGGACGGATCTCTAGGTCATCGAGTGTACAGGAACCCAACTCACACTGATAGATACTTTCATGCAACTTTACATCATCACTCTGCACAAAAGCAAGCCGTTCTCAACACACTTTTTCATAGAGCGAAGAGGGTATCTGCTGAAGAACATTTCCTCGATGAGAAAAAGCACCTAACGGACGCTCTTGAAAGGAACGGATACAACATGGACGCCGTACGTAAAGCATTTAAGAAAACCGGAAAACCTTCAGAAACACCTACACCAGACGATAATAACCACAAAGTGTTCTTATTGTACGTAAAAGGTACCACAGACAAAATTAGCAGTATGTTGAGGAAATACGGCATTAAAACAGTGTTACGATCACATAAGAAGCTGTCACAATTTTTAAAACCAATCAAAGATAGAATCCCGTTCAACACTGAAGGTATCTACAAACTTCCACGCAGTTTCGGAAAAGTTTACATTGGCCAGTCGGGCCGCCTGATTTCCACAAGAGTGAAAGAACATGTCAGACATACGAACAACTCGACAGTTGAAAAGTATGCAATTACTGAACATTCACCCTTAACGAATCACATGGCAAATGTCGAAGACGCATCTGTAATAAGATCATGTAATAGGTATTATGACAGATTGATTCTAAAAGCAATAGAAATTAATAAACACAAGAATAACTTCAACAGAGAAACCGCTACGCATAGTACCCTTTACTTTCTGGTTTGACTGCACGCGTGTTGGCTGACCGCTCAAACAATGCACAAAGCGTAACGCCCACAGGGCAGGGTCCACTTACCGGACCACCCACCGCCACCGGCGTTTTTGTCACTTAGACCTGAGGATACTCATTGTAATATGCGTGAAACTTTGTCATACAAGACATTGTTGACGCGGTCCATACCGGAAGAAGATTTTAGAAACATAATAGTTAAGGCTGAATGCTCAGCAATTGCAGACTTTTCGACTGCCCAGTTCTTTTTGTGTCTGTCATGTTCTTGGACTCTTGTGGAAATCATGCGGCCCGTCTGGCCAATGTAAACCTTTCCGCAACTGCATGGAATATTGTCTTTGAGAATAGTGTTACGCCATTACGGAACGTCCTGGTACATTGGAGAACGATCCCGCAGCTGTAACGCGTACGTGACACTTGACATGTGAGGCAGTATTACGTAATGCGGCACGTCTCGTGCGTTCGATGATGTCGTTCTGGAAGCATCTCAATTAGCCCAACGATGCGTGTTTCTGCGAAGGTCGCGTTGAAGTGTCCTCTAGAATTTTCGATGGCTTGTTAAGGACGCATGTTATGGAACACTTATGGAACACAGTACACTATAAATAGCCCATACCTGCTGCTTAGTTTTCAGTTATTATCGGGTGATATTACTGTGTGCGTTCAAGTGGTTATTAGTGAAGTGCTGTATTTTATATTGGGGCGGTATATTGTAATAAATTGTGTTTTAATATTAGTTGACATTTTATTTGGTGTGAACAATTTTCATTTGATTTGTTGTGAGAGACCCTGTTGTTAATTACGAACTGTTTAACTGTGAAAATTAAAGCTGTTGATTAGTGACCTAATTGGTGTCTTGTATTTTGTTTTCCACTGTACCTACGACGATCAAGTAGACTGTCGTAACAATAGCTTAATAGGCTGAAACAATTGTCAGAGGTACATAATAAAATATGAAACTTACCAAGTGTTAGTACGTTTTTAAAAATCTTACTATTTGACTGTCTGTATATTCAGGAGGCAGGTATTGACCCTTTACCTGTTATTATGACGGTGATGATGGGGTACCGACAACAGACAGTTTTAAGTTTTGTCATTAGAAAACAAAATGCTAAACGTACCCCTAACGAGGTAAAAGCTAAATTTACCTCGCCTGCTTTTACATACGTTCGGCTCTCCACCCTTTTGTCCAACACTTTGTAAGGATTTTTGTACTGAAGAAGGTCTTCGGTGGGTGACCGAAACGTTTAGACAATGACATAACAAAGCACTCCACCACGGCTAAGCAGGCCGTATATAAGCAATTTTATAAATATGATTCGTTAATTAAATTTGTGCATTTTACTAATGTTAGAAGCCAACTTAGGAGTATTCAAAATTTAAGCCTCCATAAACAATTTGGTTATAAAACCCTGCCAATATTTGCCGGATTACAAAGACTGGGTAGTAAAAGCAAGAACGTATTCTGTGGAAAACGTCGTGCATACCCGATATTCGACTTCTATTTGACTTCTTGTTAGATCATGTGATTTTCAGCAACATCGTATTCCTTATATTTTAGTCTTTACGTCACGTGTATAAGTAGTAAACTTATAGTAGTAGTATAGTAGTCACGTGTTAATTGTAGTATGTAAACACTTGGTTACTCACCGACTTGTGATTTGTCTTTAAACTTTCAATAACAACGCGTTTCAAGGATAAATCCTCATCATCAGGTTATAAAAACACCAATCCTTTTGGAGAAGTCGTCAAAAATATCAAAAATTACTATCAAGCATCACAAAGCAATTCACGCTTCACGCTACGTCGCGACCTGGTGTGACACACTTGACCGGAAGGATTGGTGTTTTTATAACCTGATGATGAGGTTTTATCCTTGAAACGCGTTGTTATTGGAAGTTTAAAGAAGTCACAAGACGGTGAGTAACCAAGCGTTTACATACTAAAATTAAATTGTTTTCGCTTCAGTGTTTGCATTCAACGCTTTGAAGCTTAAAAACAAGACAAACTTAGTCTCAGTCAATTTATTTTAACACCATTCAACGCAGGTGTAATGGTGAAATCCAGAATACGAACGCTATATTGATAGTAATGCGTAATCACCACGATTGACTGCATTACTACGAAAATAATATAATTTTCGTTGAGTCCTTAATACATTAGTACTTGGAGTTTGTTACTGAACGCTTTATGGGACGTACTTGACAATTAAGTTTTCAGAGAAACGCTATATGCATAATAAATTGCCTTTGTGTTGTAGAGAGAGCGTTCCCGACTAGTGGTTTGCATTTAAAAGGATTTTATAGTCGCCTCTTTTGTCCTATCACATTGCCGTTGTGCCATACACGATGACAAACCGTTCCGGCTCTTATATTACAGTACTCCAGAAAACCTTCTCTGCTTAGAAAATTAAATTAAAGTAGCAATCATTTGTACTATTCCCGCTATTTGTACCCCCGACGTTAACAAGTGGTGATGTGTGTAATTTAATTGAATTACGGATTTGCGCACTTTAGATAATCTTCGTGTTCTTCTATCCAGTACGTAATCGACTTGATAAAAGAAAAATATTGAATCATTACCTTGTTGGTCTGACCTTTTTTTATACTGACATAATGATATGAAGAACCATACATGACTTCCATGTTCTAAGATTTATATTTAAAATCATCCGGTATATTTCCTTGAATTCGGTTAGATAATATCTAAAAAAAATATCGCCCACCCTCAAACTATTTTCACTATTTATGGATATTTTAGTTATTATGGGTTAGTCGTTTAAGATAATGTTATTTTTGAGTCACTTTAACTGTAAAGATTAGGTACTTTATTCATATAAACAAACTGAACTACGCAGATTATCATCCCTCCTCCTCGATCGATCCCCACCCATTAATGATACTTACACGTTTGTGCAGTAATAGTTTTATCATATGTAATTTTTAAGGTATCTTATTTTTCAAAATTATACATTCGTACTTTACTTGATTTCATTACA
The DNA here is from genome assembly GCA_034769895.1 of Magicicada septendecula. Lineage (NCBI taxonomy): Eukaryota > Metazoa > Arthropoda > Insecta > Hemiptera > Cicadidae > Magicicada > Magicicada septendecula. Next base: position 35,438,627 of record CM068369.1, read on the forward strand.
GCAATTTTCAAAAAATCACCCCCTCCCCTTTGACTACTCACTCAATTTATAATTATCTCATTTACCATTTTACGGTAGATTAATATGACTTTATTTTCGGGGCACTTATTTTCTAAAATTAAGCATTTTAATCTTGTTAAAACACAAAACAATGGCGATAAAGTACCCCAACCTCATAACCGAACAACCTGTTTCCTGGCAACAAAATTATTTGATTTTTGACAATCATCACTGTTCGAAAAATTTTAAATGAATTTTTAAGTACTTTACTTTTGTTACAACGTAAAACGTTGCAGGTAAACTACCCCTCCCCCTTAACCGATCTTCACCAAAATCAATAGGCCTTGAGTCCTCTACAACTCGGGCATATATACAAAAAATGATTTGATTTTGTTTGAATTTGCGGCAGTTATCGTTCGTCATATAAAAAATTCTACACAGACACACAGACAACTAACTACAGAGACACTTTTCGGAAAATTACTTTTCTTCATGTTTTGAGGGTAGTACAATCAAAATAAGCCCTTATCTGGAACACTTTTCTTTCGCGTCCACAATACTTCCATTTCCTTGCGGAACATGGAAGGAAAAATTAAATACTTTTCTGTAAATATAAAACGATGAAACAACATAATATACTTCCTCCCAGTTTGGACCGTAGCTAGTGGTGGAAGAAAATCAAATTTTAATTGAATTAGTTAGCAGCGTGTCGTATCATAGACATTAAACTACTTATCAAAAAAACATAGCTCGTTACCCAAAATGTTACTGTAGAGAGTTTCAAAATTGCCTAAAATCCAACGTACTCAGTTGTTAACTAAACTGTTCTCTAAATACGGCCAAAAGCATGGAAAATTGTTACACACAGGATATTACAATATGAAAGGACTCCAGATTTAAAAGTGGACATATTTAACACAACGAATTAAAAATTTCACGGAAGTTTTAATCAAATCTCGTATTTCAGGAACGTTAAATAACTTTTCTCTTTGCTGACAACGTAAAAACTCCCTCCCTATGCGAGGCTGTAGGGAACGTTTCTCGCATACAAAAATATGACAAAAGTAATACAACTGAAAACCTCTACATTTCAAAAATTGACTTTTACAGGCAAGTAGCCAAAAAGCCTTATTTTAATGCAACGTCTCGGCGGCGTTAGCGCAAATGAACGTACACAGTGCTTGCGAGAGCGCTTGCAAATCGTTTGCTTTAACAGCCACGTAAATTGTAGCAATAAATGAAGTAATTTGACAATTTAATGATAATCATTCAATTGATTCGTATTGTTACAGAACTAGCAATTGACAATGGACAGAACTAAGCTATCACGGAGCATTTATGCATGCATTACACTAACGTACTAAATATTATAAAATACTAATTGTAATTTTTACGTTTATAATTTACCGTTATAATTTTAACAATTCCAGTCACTCTATTATAGTAAAACGTATCGTCTGTTAATAGTAATCTTATTGCTCATTCATACTGTCGCTAAAAAAACTTTTGTGGTTATGTTTTAAATTAAAAAGCCAGTTGTGTAAACATACCCAAATATTTTATCGCTTATGAGATCAGAATTCATTTGAAAATACCTATTACAACATCACAGACTTACGAATGTTATGTTACGACTGTAAAGCAACCTAAAGTTTCAATAGATAAAACATATATATTCTATACTAAATTTAAAAATAAATAAATCCTCATAACAAAGAGAAAAATATTAATTTACGGGCATGTACATACCAGAGCTGAGCAGAATTCTTGTGTACTTAACATAAGACGTGTATCACGTGCAAGAGGTAACAATTCACAGAAGTTGTTAACTATCATCATCAGAAACTATCGGTCTCAAACAGGCAAGATTAGAGCTGGTTAATACAGCGCTTCCTCGGGCGTCCCACACCTCTCCGTCCCCGCGGCTTATAGTTTCATAGTTGTTTGGGGATGCGGGAGTCATCCATTCGGCAAAGACGTTCCCACCAATTCAGCCGATACTGGGCGATCCTGTCGAGTATACTCATAATATTCAGTTCGTGCCGTATATCTGTGTTTCTTCTATGATCATGGAGATAAAAAATTACAAATTATTTTATAATGTTATTTATGTAATAATTGTTGTAAGAAGTATTTATAATAATGATAAATATTATTATTACATTATATTTATTAAATTATTTATTTTTATATTAATAATAAAAATGAATTTAATAGAAAAAAAGTTATTAGTTTACTGTACCACATGTACAAAATTTGTTGTTATTCAAAACACATGTGTGAAATTTTACCTAGTGCTACTTTAATGAAGACAATATTTTCCAAATGGTAAAATGAAAGAGGTCAGTTATCGTAATATTGCATAATACTGCGTTAATTAATTATGCAATATTATAAAGTTTGCCTTCGCTTGTTAGTCTGTAGACGTTCTTTACTGCGTGTTTAACGCAGGGTTGTCAAAAATAAAATACTTTTAAAGTCACTATTACTAATTTGAAGAAAGAAGTTTGTAAAATTTAGAAGCAGTATAGGATAATTAATTAGACTCAAATAAAAAACACGAACTTGCAGAATACAGTAACTACAAGTGTAACTGACTTACCTGGACGTATTTGTAGGTCGTTTCTATTAAGTTATACTTTCAGGTAATATGGTTCTTAAATACCTGAACCTACTTAAATACCATATTTCCAAATATACAGCCCCCGTGATTCCCTATTAACAAGTTTCCGTTATTGATATATAATGAGGTAAGTGTTCATACTATATGTTTCATACTATATTCTTTTGTAAAGTTAATGCAGTGTTAGGGGAAAAAATTAATTCCGTAGTTTAGTTACCATTATTTATCCATAATTGTCACCTGTTGTTTGTCATAAACTACTTACAAATTTAAAAAAATTTTAAAGTTGTTCTCTATGAAAGTGGCATGTCCTCTGTATTTCATTATCCTTCAGATCTCCAATATCATCATCATCATCACATTCACTTCACGGATTAGGCTGCACTGCCTGTTCTGGAAACCATCTCGTCCTCGGACGCTCCACACTACGATAACCTGTGGGTTTATAATCCAAGAGACGTCTGGGAAGGTGATCTTGCTGCATTCAATATTTGTTGACCAATAAATAATGTCTATTCAATTTTTAGCCACTAATCTGAAAACTTGGTCTTCCAGCAAAGAGAGGCTTCGTCAATACGACCTGTCTTTTAAACATAATTTTTCATTAAGCTATGGTTTCTATGCAACGGTCCAATTCATGTATTTACTTAAACTTACAAGAAGATGACAAATGACACTTTTACGTCTAAACTTAAAATATTCTCTAGTTAAAAGTTGAAAAAAAGTTAAACGTCTTCTGAAAACCCTTGATTTAGAATCAAAAGGAACACAAGAATGAACAAGAATGGACGATTTCATAGCGTGACTGTTGGTTTCAAGGATATACTTAAGTGCAGTGTTTTTGTATTACCCTTGGTACTTAATTTAGCAGCGTTTAATACTATTTCCAAATACTTTTGTGACCGTATTTTACGTTGTTTCCTTTCTTTACGTCACAAGACACTACGAGAAATTTGTTTATTGTGTTATTATTTGTAACATACCATAATTTTAAGCTTGCTTCATTGCGTACCAAAACTCTATTACAGTTAAATTTTTCCTGCCAAACACGGCATAATTCGTAATCATATACATCAAGTACCTAATTACCTAATGTACTGACGGATGTGTTTTCACGTTGACTCTAGTTTATTGTTGAATAATGTCCGTGTTATTACAGAATCTAAACGCTTCCACAGGAGGAAGATAGACAGATATGAGAAGCCCTTCCACAAAATGTTTAAGAACACTGCCCATCGATATTTTAGTCCATTTGGTCACTGAGATATAAGTGAAGTCTATATTGTAGCAAGCGTATCCCCTGACTATGCAAGCCTGTAAGTACCAGGCAGTGTAGTTTTATCATTGACATTTATGTTAAGTGATATTTATTTCGTACATAAAATGTCTATAGTAAATGTTTATTGTTAAATCTCGAACGATATTTGTTGAAAATGTTTAGTATCCAAGATTTTCATTTTTGCAGAGAACGAAGAGAGATGGACTGCTCGTCTGAATAGGATGCCAGATGGAAAGGTGCCTAGGAAAGTGTGGGAATACAAACCTGTTAAACAACGATGTATAGGAAGGCCTAGGAAGCGCTGCTGGAGTGTAAATGCTCCTTTGGGAGCGGAACAGGTGATTCATCTTATCCGTGATAGGAGAAGAGAACGAGAAGGAAGAAAACGAGATAATCTCCAACAACTGTAAATTAAATATAAATTAATAAAACACGTTTAAATAAATAATGTAACATGTACCACAATAAATCGAATGATACAATAAATGCTGATAAGATCTGCTAAGGATGATCAGAATAGGCCTAACTATCGTTAACGTATTTACGATTAATAACTTAATTGGTGAAGCCGATCCTTCCTTAAACCGAATTTTTCTAATGGAAAATAGCTTTGGGTTAATCAATTCTTTCGTAGCAGTATACGGTTCTAATTACTTCTTCTACCTAAATTGGGATAGCAAAAATGACGATTTCTAGTTAGTTGTAAAAGTTTTCTATATCCATTCAAAATATACCTTACGCCAGTAAACTAAACACCGAGATTTTATCATCCGCTTTTGATTAACAGTTCTTCGTGACTGTGCAAAGGTACCATATACAGAAACGATCTACGGTCTACGTTGGACATGAAAATCTAACGTTTTACCGAATATCATAATAAATTATATAAAAAATAGTTTTACTTTAATAGGTTTGGTGGAAGATACGCTCAATACGCCAAAAACGTGTCGACAATGAACTTTATCGTAATCTAACATTTGGCTCGATGTTATGATGTTTCGACGACCCACAGCCTTTCCATGTCGAATTGCACTTTTACTTTATTAGCCATGTAACACGGTGCAATAATTTTGCTTAATTAGTTATTGCAACTGTTCCATAATATGGACACTAACCTACAATAAAACTGAATATACTGAATACTAATACTGAAGTATGCTGTGGATTTAATCACAAAATTATAACATAAAAATGGAGCTGTCGCGGCGTAGTGGCTAGCGTGTGGCGCTGCTACGCTGTCGGCGCGGGTTCGATTCTCGCCGGGGCCATCTGATTTAGATACGCCGTTCCTCTTTGCAAGGCGATGGCAAACCAGCGAGATGTATCCTGTCTAGTATAAACCCTCCTCGACTATGCCGTTCGGATCCTGCGTCAAACTGTAGGTACCACATACCTGTGAGGTACTCCGTAACACACGCACCACGGTGAGGCTACAAACCAGTCGAAAGTCTAAAGGACCCATTAGTAATAACAAAAAAGCATAAAAGCACATAAATAATCTTGTGCATAATTATAAGAAAAGCATTTCTTAAACCAACAACGTATAAAGAGCAAGATCGCAAGCAACAAAGTATCATTTCCAGATACAGAAAACAAACAAATTTCCAAAGGTAAAATCTAAATTAAATTCTAAAATTAATCAGCATTTTAGTTATATTTGCAAGACACCCCCCCCCCACACACACAATATTTAGATTAAACCAGTTTTTCAAGAAAATATTTTGATAGCCTTGAGCACTTTCAAAGACTACTCTGACTTAGTTTTCTGCACCAGTTCCTGATAGCTGGCAGTTGGCAGTCATTGCTGCAGTTCCGTTATTTCCAAGCACTGACAAAGGGAATAAAGTCAGTCCTCAAAAGCGTTTGCAAAGTGACACAATGTACGCTAATGTACAAGTAAATATGTTCTTTTGTAATTTATAAATTCAATCTAATCACTTACACTGAGAACAATGAAAATAATGTAGTAAAAGTATGAAACTGTGACTGTGTGTGTATGTGTGCTTGCATAAATGTATGCGTGTAAAGAATAAAATAAATTAATAAAAATTCAAGGTAATTTAAAACAAATATAAGCAAACGTTAACACAATAGCATTTTTGGCTTAAAAATAAAAAATAAATTGTCAGCTAACTCGTACGTGCACACAAACATTATTAAGAACGATACATTAATTAATGTACAATTCTATCATAAGCACACACGCCCACGCACTACGATAAAAAAATCTTAAAGTAACAAGAAACTGGAATACGTATTCGAAGGTGAGACAGAAGGAATCTGCCAACACAGCAATTTCGGCAGTACCAACAAAAAAAATCGGTATGGAGAACCATACATGACTTCCATATTGTAAGATTTATGTTTAAAATAATTTACTTGAATTCGGTTCGGTAATTTGTAAAAAAATATCGTCCACCCACAAACTAATTTCACTATTTATAGATATTTTTGTTATTATGGGGTAGTCGTTTAATATAATGTTATTTTCAGTCACTTTATCCATAAAAATTAGGTAGGCTTACTTTATTCTTATAAAGAAACCGACTACGCAGATAATCATCCCTCCTCCGAAGCGCTCCGAAGTCACTCATGGACCTTGAGCATCTTGCAGAGGGTTCATTCTCTAAAGATGAAAAGTCTGTCTATGAACCGTTCCTCTGTAAACACGTACAGTTACACTGCCCAGCGATCCACAGGAAGCAAATCGATAACAAAAGTGTGCAAATGTAAGAAAATAAACATGAGTGAGGCCAGAAATAACGCGAATTGTGTGTGTGTCTTGTCTGTGTGTATTCATGATTTAAATTAAAATGAAAAAAAAATATAGAATTTTGTCAAAGTGAAATGGAAATGTTTCCATAGAAACTACTTCTTTGTTGTCAATAACGTATTACACATATAAAACTTATAAAATTTACTTTCTCCATCATCAAGTACCCTTTTCATTTATAGATATTTCATCTACCTTTCTACAGTGGATTATTATGACCTTCTTTTAAGGATACATTATTTATCAAAATTAAGCACTTTACTCTTGTTAAAACGTAAAACGTTGCAGGTAAACTACCCCTTCCCCTTAACCGACCTTCACCAAAACCAACAGGCCTCGAGTCCTCTACAATTGAGAACTGTATGAAAAGAATTATTTGATCCTGTTTGAATTTGCGACAGTTATCGTTTGACATGGAGCGGTCGTGGTGTAGTGGCTAGCGTGTGGCGCTGCTACGCTGTCGGCGCGGGTTCAATTCCCGCCGGGGGCCATCTGATTTAGATACGACCGTTCCCCCTCGCAAGGCAATGGCAAACCAGCGAGAGGTATCCTGCTTAGTATAAACCTTCCCCAACTATGCCGTTCGGATCCGGCGTTAAACTGTAGGTCCCATATACCTGTGAGAGACTCAGTACCACACGCACCACGGGTATATGCGGGGAGGGTACAAACCAGTCGTAAGACTGAAGGACTACGAAAAAGGACTACGAAATCGTTTGACATAGAAAAATTCTACACACAGACACTTTTCGAAAAATTACTTTTTTTCATGTTTTGAGGATAGTACAATCAGAATCTGCAATTATCTCGAACACGATTTTTTTTTCGCCATGACCATACTTCCGTTTCCTTATGGAACATGGAAGTAATAGATCACTCGGAATGAAGAGGAGGAGTTGATAACAATAGTAAGTTTCAGTGTAAAGTTATTTCACAAAATTAGTAGGCATATATCCGTGCCTGCGCGACTGAGTGTATTGATATTGCAACACGTCATACTGACGTTTCACTACTTGATCTGCTTCTCTGGGTGTATGTACACACTTTTCAATATACTACACATCGTTCCCTTGACGTTTTATACAAACAACTGCTATGGGCTGTTAGTTAATAATATATGTCACGTAATCATATAAATAAATAAATTCGTAAACTTTTATTTTTATTACTACTGAGTACTACCCATCTAGTAATTTACATATTTCATAATTAATGACATTAATCAAGAGATATTACCCATTGGCTATAATCTCCCCATTTTACTAATATCCAACCCAACAGATCTAGTGGTTTAGTTCGTCTCAGCCTTCTAACTGCTTTTTATTTCCTCAATAACAAGTTCAATTTTTAAATCCCTGTGTAAGTTGTCGTTTCTTACATACCATTGTGCATCAACAATGCACCGAAGCACCTTGTTTTCAAATGTTTGAATTATATTTATGTTTGATTTCTTTGCACAGCCCCAGAGTTGTATCCCATAGGTTCAGATGGGGTTTAGCACTTGCTTATACAACAGCAATTTATTATGGATTGACAGTTGGGATTGTCTTCCCAAGAGCCAATACATTTTCCTGAACTTTAGATTCAACTGCTGCTTTTTCTTTTTGACGTGCTCCTTCCATTTAAGTTTTGCGTGTAATGTCATTCCTAAATATTCGGCTGTATTAGCATAAGGAATTGGTAATGAATTAATTATAACTGGTATCCAATGACCAATCTTTAGATTTGTAAATTTGTAAACATGTTTTGTATTTTCTGAAGTTTTTGAAGCTAAGAGATTCTCTTCCAAAGAGAAGATACAATTTTAGCGTAGAAACAGAATTACTACTTTAGTCATATCGTAAACTACTTTGTAACATACCGAATTTTTACGTTGGTTTTACCGGTTGGGTTGGGTTGGATGTTTCTACAGAACGTAGAAATCCTACACAAAGGACAAAATTAAGGTGCCACAAAATTATTTTCATTAGTGGTAGATTAGATTATCACGAATATACTTCATCTAAATCTGCAAAGATCGCATGCACATCCTCCAGCAACTGAATGTAAACTATTCATATCATACAACCGTCTGTTTTCAATAACAATGATCAATTTTATAGGCTAAGTACAATAAATTAATGTGGCGTCTAAACATTTCAATATTGTATTTTATCATTTATATGAGGTTTGGATATGAATGCTTGGTTATGTTTGTCTTCAAATAGTTTTTGTACTTGCAGTCATAGTCTCCTTTACAATACTCCTCGAAGCAATTCTATCCTTAATATTGTTTCCCCATCCTCTCACTTTCATTGCCTTCAAATCCCCCAACAAACATTTCATCTATCGCAGCTGTAACTTTCTAACCTTTTTAGATTTAAAAAAACATGATTTGTTAGGCAATAACGTTTAATTTCTCCGGTCCACATGAGGCAGCCATTGTAGACTTTGACGTTTTACAAACCTTGCTCTGTCCTCTCCTTCTTTACGTAGTACTACTATCGACTGTAGTGTACAGTGATTTTTCCAGATACTATTTTATATCTTGGTCTAAAAAACATCTGCAATTTTTTAAATATATTTGACACATATTGGACATTTTAGGTTCTTGTCCACGTCTCACACACATAGGCGGCCACAGGCTGTGTTACGATTCTATACATTTTTTAAGTTCCAATTAACAACTTAGTGTTTAGAACTAACTGGATATATTTTTGATCATCATCATCATCACTCCAAGGATTAGGTCCTAGACCAGTTCCGGAACCCATCTCCTCCTCGGTCAATCGACATTTCTCTTCCCAGTAGGGTGATAACCCAAGGCAGCCAAGGTAGACGGATATCAGGCATGAGGTTCAAGTCTTCACACCATCTCCTTCTGTAGTCTTAAATCTTCTGATGCAACGATACAATGTTTAACTCGCGTCTAATATCCTCGTTCCTTTTCTGATCCAAGAGAGAACAACCTTGCGTCCCTCTTAGAAATTTCATTCAGCTGCCTGAATCTTCTGTACCAAGATTCCATGTCTCACTGGATATATTTTTCCTGTGGTTAAATTATCGTGGCTCTGACTGTAATATGAAGTATACGTACGTAAATAAAAACGACGATTAGTTTAGTGGCTGTGGACCTGGTTGGTGTTGAGTAAAAAGTGTATCCTATAAAGTGTCGGTGAAACTATGAATCTAAGAATTGTCGTTCCACATTCCACAATATAATGGCTGTCTCGAAAAGTTGTTTTCGACATCAACACTAAAAAGAAGCAAATTAATGCACTGTTTACTCAACTCTGAGTTACATAATTAAATATTGCCGACATTTCTAAAAAAAAAAAAAAGTTTTGTGCAACACTTGGCAGAATTAAAGAATCACACATACTAAAAACTCTGTTGTAACGTCAATTGGGATTATAATTTTTGGCAATAGTAATTAAGAATTTTTCTTAACAATTTGATTCGTTTTGGCTAAAAATAATTCCTTAAGCTCTATTACTTCTACAGTTTTATTTGAACAACAAATTAATATTGCAGAACACTGCCAATATTCAACTTTCACAGTTACTCTGAAGTTTTTTATTTTTATTTTTTTTTTATTAAAAAGTAAACAGGAAATTAATGCAGAAAATATCGGAAGCAGTTATTTAATATCTCCAGAAGACACATGTCAGAAACAAGTGTTACGCTCTATGTGACTGCCGCTGTCGTTTACGTTTATCCGTTGAAATTAGAAAATACATCAAACTTTAAGATTTATAAGCCAGATTCACAAGTAATCACGATATCTTTAGATATTGACTCTGATATTGAATACACGCTGATCTGCAGATTACAGTGTGCACAGCTTAAGTAATACACATAGACGCAAATATTTTCTTATGTTTTATGTATTACGCTGTCTTGTTTCTCGGTTGTTGTCCCATAATTCAGGCCCACAGGACAGTACAAGAACTGCCATAACTTTTTTCTTTGAAAGCTGTGAATAAATTATAAGCCTGTACATGGGTAAGTTATGTGGAGAGGCTGCTCCTTTTTGGGCCGTGAGTCTCGGTAATGTCTTCGGAAATGGCATTCTTAACAGTTGTTAAAAGGTGTTCCAAACTTGACCGTATACAGAATGACGTCATAAGTGAAGAATTACAAATTTTTAACTTGAATGAAGTTTACAAACAACAAAAAATTGAATGAAATTTTGCGTACAAAAATAGGATAAGTTTTAATTGGATTAGTTAGTGGCGTTCGTTAGTTAGTGGGTATCGGAGACCTTTGTTAATTTTTGTTATAAAATTAGAGTTGGTTGTCGATACGCCCACTGCTGCCACTGAACAGATTATAAGTTGTAAACTCGCCTTCGGTGGGTGTTTTTTCCAGTTTTTGTTTTTTGTGACTTTAAACAACTACAATACAATGTAAGTGATCATAAAACATTGAGTATTTAAGATTTATAAAACAATTACCTAGTTTTACACAGTAATATGTGTTCTATCGTAAATTATTTGTATTCTCATTAGATAATAATACGTATTTTTTAAACAAAACATTTCTTTAAATTATAGGATCTATAAATTAAAAGATTAGAAACAACTGTGGAAAAAAAACACTTAGAAAGAATGGCAGATTCCAGACTGGCCAAAGAAGTCTCGAAATACAAATCTATAATACACAGGTGTGTGAGCTAGACCCAGGAAGAGATGGCTGCAGGATCTTTGAAGGCGGAAAAGGCATGACCTTGCCTGTACCGTGTTGTGAAGATGATTATTATAATGATGTGTTCAGAAGGACCACGCACCGCTACTAGGATTATCCTTCATCAGACTCTTTCTATTGCCCTCATGCGTCCCTATCCCTACCTGGGTACGACCGTCACGAAGTCCATTGCTACATCTCCTCTTCCTTACTCCCTACGGGCTTCTTCACCGGCAATATCTTCACGAGTAACGGGCGAGTGTCCATCCTTACCGCATATGCAGCTCATTGGAATCTCCCGCTACACATAAGCCGCACAATGTTTGTGCCGTTGTTAAGTTCTTCCAACTTCCGGTTGTGTCAAATCCGCCATTTTTCCATTACTGCATCCTGTATTGGGCCAAACGAGGAGTTACTTGGAGTTTTGTTTCCTGACACTCTAGCCCCCACACCCATACGGCGCAACCGGTCAACCGGTCAACCGGTAGCGATCTTTGACCGTCTAGATTCACTTCGGGATTTAAGGAGTCGTTTCTAAGCGCAGACAAAGTGACGTCCCGCCTAGTTTCATGCACTCATGTCCGTGCCGAATGATGCTTCTTTCACTCCAAGGTACTTAAACTCATGGACCGTCTTCTACAAACGGCTCCTAACTTCCAACAACTATGGTTATGTATCGACTCCTCCTTAGATGAGTCTCGACTAAAGATACTCTGTCTTAACTGCGGTCACAACCTTGCCGAACTTGCTTGATATCGTTTCCAAATCATTGCACATCCGTTCCCACGAAGGTAATCGCTGAATATTGAACGTATGATCTTCTTGCGCTCCAAGTTACATAGAATAGGGGGCAGGCCGTTGCCTTGTCTTAGGTCTTTGCTGTGTCAAACACTTCGTTCCGAGAGCTACGCAAACACGTCTCACTCAGGCAGATCCACGGTTAGCCCAAATTCCTTCAGAATAGAACAGAAGGAATACACTGTCTCTGTGAATACAATACAATGTCATGGGTGAAAGAGAAGGGTGATTGTGGACACATACATAAATTACATTATTCTATAGTACTCTTGACTATATTTTACAATATGATTACAATTACCGTATTATCCAAGTTTACCTGTTAGTAAAATTTACCAGAAACTTTTGTTTGTAACCTTTGTCAACTATCTGATTTAAGTCGTAATGTTTTACAATATTGTGTAAATTGTATGTTTCTAAATTATGATTGTTTGCTAACACCAGTAGGGAGTGAAACATGGTAAAAATAACTTTTAATAATTACGTAGTAACATCCCCTAATCTGTTTTAGTTATAGGTAATATATTACTTTGCTATATGTTGACTGTTGTAGGTATAAACAATTTATGTACCAATCTACTGTAATATCCAATTGTTGGTTACTGTTTGTTTAATTAATTAAAATAACATTATATTTAGTAATTTAAATTGTAATACTGTATAAATTAAGTTCTCACATACTATAATTTGCTCGCTTTATTAAAGATAATTTGAAGATGTAAACAAACTATCATAAGTCTTCACATAAAAAATGATACATACATACGCACGCACACACTCACATCACCAACACGTTCACCCAAATATTTAATTGTTTCGTTATGTTTGATATTTCTATTGTATTTCATACACAGGTCCTGAAGATGACAATAAATATTGTCGAAACGTCGACGCAAAATAACTAAAGTTGTATTATTGACCGATCCTCACTAACCATCCACTAAAACATTCTGTGAATACAGTTGTAAGCCTTCGTATAATCTACAAAGAGCATACGAAGATATTTACAATATTCTTACAGCTTCTCTTTAATCTGTAGACATTATCGGCCGAGGACCGTACACACCATAAACAACTCTGACATGTCTTTTCTTCTACTATTTGCATAATTCTGTCGATAAGACAAATTGACAAAATCTTGTAGCCTGAATTGAAGAGAGCAAGCAACTCTTTGATAGATGTCGCAGTTCATTTTGTCACTTTTATTATAGATAAGGCAGATAAGGACACATCCACCTACCAGATAAGGTAGATAATCTTGTGGAACTCTCACTTCTGTCTATACCATCCTGATCAGCTGTTCCAATTTTTCATTAGCTTTTTTCCTCTCTCTTACATAATTTCGGCCGGAGTCACATCCTTACCTAAGATCATGTTTTCCTTCAATCTCTTCCCTGCTCTTTCATCTAGTTGAGGCTTGGTAGTGGATAATCTGCGTTTAAATGTAAATTCCGTTAGTATAAAATTATTTTATACAATAAAAAAGTGCTATTATTTCTAGCATAAGAATTTTGTACTTTTATTTTTTTGTAAATACAGGAGGCATCAGGACAGAGAAAAGAAGAGAATTTCTGAAACGTCGCATCAGAGGAATGCAAAATTAGCATGCAAATAGTAAAAATTAAAGCAGTAAACATAACCAAATAACTTAAAATAGAAACCACATTCTCATTCAAAATAGATACGTGCAGATGAAAGTGGAAACATATGCAAAAGGAAAACAATTTGTTAATTAATATATGTTAATTATATAGTTATATATATATATTAATATATATAGTTAATAATATATTAATATAGTTAATTAATATGTTTATTTAACAAAGAATGCCGATTACCAGATAGGCAATTCTCCATTGTCTATGAACATAATTTATGCAAAAAAAAATTAATGTGATTTTAAACTCAACATCTAAAAAATCACGGATTCCAGTATACAAAAATTAAAGTTTACTGATGTTTATCTATTTTGAGTAAATAATATAATTATTGTAGACAACAAAGTCACATATCAGACGCCATGATTTTATTTTCTTGGTTATAACCTAACACACGACAGAAGAACGATGTCAGGAAAAACACAATAAATTTAAATGTTTGTATTGTATAATATAGCGTGCACATGCAACCACAAGAAGTAGTTTTACAACCACATCTCAACTAAAGTTTTACAATATGATATACGTACTATGTTTCTTTATGACTTTCAAAGTCTAGGCTATGCGGATCGAAAGGCTAATCTTTTATTGTTATAACTGTCTCAATGTACGAGAAATTGGAGTAATTATTGGAGATTTAAAATATCTCGTACTATTGGAGAAATTAGGCGAATGAAGACATCAGATGAGGCAATATGTTGTACGTAGCTTTAGATATTATTGGTCGTCACCATATAAACTGGATATAAGATAGTTGTACGACATGTTAACAGGGCTGTTAGGTTAACCCGTGGTCCAATATATCTACTGAATATGGCCACCGTTGGCACTGCCGAAACGTCTGACGTTTCAGAAAATGTTTGCTATTGGACAATGGCATAGTAGTCGAGTTAACACGTTATACAGTTATGACAATTCCGGCCGTGTAAGAGTTTGCGATCACTATGGGTAGAAAACGTTAGCGACACAGCATACTATCGGTAAAAATAGAGATCAAGTTGTATCCTGCCGAAAGAATAAAATGACCAATTTTTGAACATCCACAAATAATAGTAACACGGATTCGCATCATACGTTCCTGGTTTAAGCCTGTGAAGGAGGTGATGAATGTATTCATGTGAATAAATTAGTAATCATTATAATGACATATCAACTTCATTAATCATGTGCCAAAAGTAACTGAGTATAATGTGCTTACAGTGCCATTTAGTCGTCATTTATTCGAACTCTTAAATATTTTCCTTAAATTATAATCACATCAAAATTATGTATTTAAATTTTAATAACCATTTTTTAATTTGATAGTAAACTGTAGCGCAGATGATCACCAATTATCTGGACTGGATCAATAAAATTATGTACCAATCGATCATTATTTAACATATTTACATATATTGTAACTAAACGGAATTCTCCTCTTTAAATATTATTATTGGTTATGTTATTGAACGCCCCTAGTTGTTGGACGTCAATAGGTAACGTAATGGAGTTGCTTGTCTTTAGAACTAATGATTTTCAATTACCATCTGCACGTTGTAAATCAATTAGATATAACAATATTACATAAATTTAAAATATAAAAAGTAAGTTGTTGATTTAATCTATATTTTGGTTTGATATCATTGGAGTGTCGTTAATTGTAAGCCTCACGAATGGCATGAGTTGAATTAAGTTGAATTGTAGTCTTATTGAATAACCCATCCCGTGGTAATCGTCAATTAATGTTGTGGTTATAAATAATTACTTACTTCAAACTGTTGATGAATCATTGGTGATATCACTGTTCATAAAGTTATCGTCCTTGATAACTAATTAAATATTCGAAGGGACAACAGTTTGTGAAATGTAACTTGATTCCTTCTTGACCTTGATTTAATTATTTACCCAGCATTAATTCAAAACACTTCAATTCGGCGGGCAATGGGTGCTACCAACTGACTTCATATGCAAACATAACCTTAACTCAAACCACTAAAATTTTGTTGACTGAATAAAATAATTCCATACTCCATTAATGTTGTTAAAATTCTCTTTATTTATCGTATAATTTGAGTCTTACTCCCTTTTTAAAACAATTAATTCGATTATCATTATTTTGAAACAACAGGTTGCGTTGTTTGAAACACATGTCTCAGGGTTGGCAACACGGTTTCATAAACAGTTTAATGAACAAATTATCTAACTTATTTATACATAATATGGGTTCTTTGAACTGCCAAAGTACGTAACGAAAAATGTCTATTACTAATATAAAACCTCGTAATAGGAGAGTGATTACATGTAAACAATTTCTTAACCTAATATAATAAAGTTCGTCTGACCACTGATGTCAAATTTGTAGGTTAGCATATGGCTGACAGGTTACACAATTTTAACCTCAATTTACAATTAAATTACCTATAACGAGTGGAAAATTACAGTAGTAATAATGTTTTGTTGTTTGTGTAGTGTTAAAAATAGCAAATTCTAATAGCATTATAGTATAGTGTGATATTTTGAGTATTTCATAAAAATCATTATAGTTTCCTTTTATATATTTCTATATTCACTGTTAACCTTTTAAATTGCATTCATTGCTTTATTATTCACAACACTCGTGCTATCGGTTGATTCACTTCGCGTGGTGAGGATCTGTGTACGGATACAAGAGAAAATACTAAGCGGAACAGATAAATTAGTTGAATGCAAATGTGTTTGTGTGTGTAAGTGTGCGCGTATGTGTGAAGTAGTTGAAAGATTTTGTATACATAACAAAACCTACTGTTTTACATTTAAAACAAACTGTTTCAACTCATTCAACTAATTTATCTGTTCCGTTTAGTATTTTCTCTTGTATCCGTACACACGGGTCCTGATGATGACAATAAATATTGTCGAAACGTCGACACAAATAATTTAAAATTTGTGTTATTCTTTTCTGACTGATCCTCGCAAACCCTTTGTCGTTAAAATTCATTGATTGACGGTCACTATGAAATTAAGAATTTATTACAATAAGATTCAACCTTGCGTAGTGCCAACCAACTGTCTAAGCTTTACAGTAAATAGGAACTTTAACTTTATAATTAAAAATGATATTGGTCTATTATCAGTGATATTTATTATTTGGTTTACTGTCCCATAGTCAGTTATTAATATCACTTGTAATATTAATAGTATTTACATTAACTAATTATTGGTATTTCTGTTGTTTTTTAATGTACTAGATTGGTCTTTTATACCCTATCAAATTTCATCATGTTAATATAAAATAATATAATAATTACTACATCCTTGTGACCTAATCTTTGTTTTAGAATGGCCTAATTGTTTTCTATTTTCATTTAGGTATAACATATAATAGGTATATAGTATATTTACTATATATTTTGTGTTTACAACTATGATTTCAGTTTTTGTTACGTTAGGTTGTCATATTTACTTTTCCTGACTAAATTTAGTTCACATTCTTTGTCTTTATTATTTATTTTGATCACTTATTACTTATAATAGTATCAACTTATATAAGTAAGATCACTTACTTATTAATAGTACTCTTTACTACTTATAATCCTGATTACAATTATTCAGTTTTTTCTATAATTCTAAGTACATTTTAAATTACAATATAGTCCTGGTTCTGACCTGCAGTTGAGCTGTAAGTTGGGTTATATAAATTGTGTTGTTTTTATGCAAATACAGTCTCATAATCTTATTCTATACATTATTACATTTGTCATTATCTGTTAAATATCCTTTCACTCTCCTAATCTGTTGGGTAACATTTATTTTATGTTTAAGTTATAGTTATAGTCATGTGTTTGTGGTATGTCTTGTCTGTCATTTTGTTGCTTATGTTTTTTACACCGTAAAATTCTAGATTTTAATCTATTCCTTCCTTAGATATTCCTTTCTTTATTTATGGGTGGTTGAGTTAGTTTAAAAACTTTTTGCTTTATAAAATTAACTGTTTGCCATGATTCATTTTATTTCACCTATACTTAATTTTAATACACCCCTTACAAGTTATTTTTGGATTGATCCAATTCAGTTCCCTGCGTATTGTTATCTATTTATTGTAGCTTGTAGTACTGTATAATATGGTGATGCTACAATATATATATATACACACACACACACACACACATACACACTAATGAATTGCGTAATCCATAGAAGGTTTGAAGACGTATAGAGAAACTTTATTACTTTAATAGAGTCGATTTCAGTATTTCATGCTGTTATTTCACGGTATTGTCTACAGACCAGTATTTTTCCAAGGCGACAGGGGTTACTGATGACAGGCTGTTGCGGAGAGGGGTTAGTAATAGTAACAAATTTGCCAATTATAGCCTATTATGCTTCTATTTTAAGACAGCTAGTAATACACTTACCTACTTGTGAATAGGCAAGTAGATTTTATGAATAAGATATCACTAGCGACGTAGCCAGTGGGAGAGGCTGTAGGCTCCCATTAACCCCGTCTTAGCTACGCCACAGATATTATTTATGCAAATTTTTCCTTGTTTTATTAATTTTGTTGCTGTCTATTTCACCTCAAAAGTTATTGAAATAAGTTTTAACAATGAACGATTTGCAATAATCGGTAAAAAAGTATAACACACATTTTAAATTATTTGCGTCGACATTTCGACAATATTTATTGTCATTATCAAAACCTGTGTACGGATACAAGAGAAAATATTAAAAATAACAGATAAATAGTTGAGTGAATGTGTTTCTGTATGTGCGAAGGAGTTGAAACAGTTTGTATACATAATCAAAACCTACTGTTTTACATGTAAAACAAACTGTTTCAACTACTTCGCACATACACAAACACATTCACTCAACTAATTTATCTGTTGTGTTTGATATTTTCTCTTGTATCCGTACACAGGTCCTGATGATGACAATATATATTTTTGAAACGTCAAAACAAATAATTTAAATTTGTGTTATAATTTTTTGACCGATCCTCGCAAACCCTTCATCGTTAAAATTCATTGATTGACGGTCACTACGAAATTAACAATTTATTACAATAAGGTTAAACTTTGCGTAGTTCCAACCAACTGTCTAAACTTTACAGTAGATAGGAACTTTAGCTTTATCATTAAAAATGATATAAATAAGACATATAGTTTTTAAAATATTGACTTTCCATAATCGCTGCTTACTTTTGGCCAAGTGCCATTTGCTAAAGGAAAAGTAGTTAATAGAAAACTGGGTAGTTAACATGTTTTCGTTAATTGATTCCAGTTTTACATAAATAATGCATCTGTTCCCAAAGAGTGACAAAATTATAGTTATGAACGTAAGTGATTCATACTGAGAATTATTTCTATTAAATAACTGGTACAATATTTTGTTTATAAAGAAAAGTAATTTAATTTAGACGTGGGCATATAATTTAATTTGTAAGTTTACAAAATAAAATTGTGATAAAGTGATTAAATACAAAATTATGATATCCTTCAACATAAATATCTAATCAGGCGCGTTTTTTGTATGCATTGATTGCAAATAACATAATAATTCTATAGGTTTTGGGCCTGGAAACCATTGTTTATAACATCAAAAGCACTAAATAACTGATACACAATCCTGTATACAGTGTAAATAAACTTGGAACCAGCTGTAAGGCTAATTGCATTAACCTCCAGTATATTTACTAGTGTAAATATGACAAAAACGTGTGTGCACGTAAATAATAAGTTCTCAACTTCACGTTTACTGTTTATGTGTACATAAATGCGGTTGCAAAAGAAGTTGTGACGTTTCGTTATACACAATGTGATATAAAGTACAAAATACTACGTGACTGAAACTGTTTGTTTCCTGTGCCCGTGGAAGAAAGAAACGGAAACTTTGATAAACTTCAAATAAACAATATTGTGTACGACTTTCACACAGGCAGGAGTGGAAACAAAATAACTGACACCAATGAAGTCACCATACTCGAGCCCTTTAGAAAGCGACTCTGATGTTTGAAATATCTGATGGCAGGAATTCGTTGTATATTCCAACAATACATATATTTGCATATTTGCCCATGGCGGTATGTTTTGTAAATACTTAGTGTGTAAATAATACGATGAACAGTTTAAACAATTTTATGCGGTTATGCACCTGCCCAGAGAGTGAGTACAGCGTTCGTGTCTGTGTGTGTATGCCAGTTCCGACATGCAAAGTTCTACGAGGGGAGACACGTTCAAATTGTTGGTTTCGTCATTAATTTGGTTTTAACAGGATTAAAATAAATTAATTAATACGTTTTTTATCTGTTACCAAAGACATATCACAATTCTAAATACAACATTAGATTAAAGACATTTAAACGCATATGGTGATGCAAAATTATTGCAGAAAAGTGCGGTAATAAAGACGCTATATAAATGAATGTTAATTACTATTGTTGTTAACTAGTAATTAACAATTGAGTTACATGTAAGTGACCAGTGAAAAAAAACGAAGACAATGAAATCACTCGCGTTACGGTAAATTATACGTGATCGCGAAGATGGACTAAAAAGTGATGAGTAATCAACGAGACGCTATACACAAATTGACACAATTCAACACGTCGAAACAATCTTTGACCTGTCAGTTTGCCGTCTAGTATAAATACTTCCGGGAATTTTGGGCGAGGATCACACCCAAGATATCTTTACACGTGGACACAACGTGCGTCTGCTGACCAAATTGAAATCATCATCATCGCCAAAATCATCTGCAATACACCAGGATCGATAGTGAAACACAAGACCACCATCAACAACAAGCTATAGAATACCAAGGACTCATCAGCATCGTCATTTTCATCATTCAGGAGACGCACACACACACACACGTACACACGCAACGGTACATTTGACAATACGCAGGTGACAAATGAACAATTACTGTATGTTTTTGATGTTTGACTTTTTGATGAGCAATTGTAAATTGATGTTAAAAATAATAATTTTATTCTGTTTAATTTTAATGAAGAAAGTTGTGTTAGTGGTTATAATCACAAACAGAATTATCACTGTTGCACACCACTATAGAAAAATTATTACGATTAGCGCTTTCAAGCTTCTCAGCTCATCGTCAGATCGGAATTAACCAGCAGATGTAACCCAAACCCTTCACACCTCCACCCCTCCCCCCTATGACCAAACACAACAAGCTATAATTCAACTGTCCCTTGTCCCTTCCCAACCTCCGAGCCCTGTCACCCCCATCTGGACAGTTACATATTTTTCTAGCACATTTCTTGTGCTTATGTGTTAATACAACATAGAAAATAATGTAAAATTGATAGAAAAATTAGAAAATATTAGAATTAATGAAAATACAAAATTGATATCACTGGATGTTAAGGACATGTTTACCAATATTACAGTAAATAAAGCTATTAAGTTAATAAACGTTAATAATATGGGAGAATACAGGTATA
Source organism: Magicicada septendecula (assembly GCA_034769895.1). Taxonomy (NCBI): domain Eukaryota; kingdom Metazoa; phylum Arthropoda; class Insecta; order Hemiptera; family Cicadidae; genus Magicicada; species Magicicada septendecula. The sequence goes on from CM068369.1 coordinate 35,459,846, forward strand.
AAAAACAATTGATTAAAGTAGTTAAAGATGTGTAAATCAAAACTATTTTAGTTTTAATAAGAAATTTTATATACAGGAAAAAGGATTACCTATGGGATCTTCATTATCCCCTATTCTTGCAGAACTATACATGAATGATTTTGAAAAGCAATTAAAAAATTCCACTAAGTATAAAGACAATATAAAATTATGGACTAGATACGTTGACGATGTATTAGTAATTTGGGAAGGAAGCATAGAAAAAGTGCATGCGTTTATAAATGAGGTAAATAATAAGGGTAAAAACTTACAGTTTAAAGAAGAGATAGGAGGTAAGAAAATAAATTACTTAGATTTAAACATAGAAATTAAAAATAATGAAAAACTACAGTTTGGGATATTTAGGAGAGAAACGTATTCTGATATAATTATACAATTATACATAGATATAAAATGGCGCCAATCAATTCATTTTGTTATACAGCTCAGAAGGGTTTAAAAGAGACAGAATCAAAAGATAGGGAGTTAAAAAAGATCATGTGAATTGTAAGAAATAATAACTGTAACACTAACTTTGTGGATAAAGTTATGAAAAGTATTAATATACCAAAAGGTAAAATAGAACCAGAACAAAAGTGTTACGCAAGGTCATTGACATACATAGGATCACATACTAGAAAAAATATAAAATGTTTTAATAAATACGGTGTAGATATAGCTATTAAAAAATGTGAAACGGTATTTGATAAGATAAGGAATAAACATATAGAAAAAATACCAGTATTACAGAAAAGCGGAATTTATAAATTAAAATGTAGAGACTGTAACAAAGTGTACCTAGGTAAGACAGGACGAAAATTCGTATGCAGGTTGTCTGACCACAAACGTGGAGAAGGTAACAGAACAACCAATTCGTTATATGCAAGACATTTCATAGAAGACAACCATAAGTTTGTTAATCCTTTGGAAGACTACGAAATTGTAAAAGTAGTAAATAACACAGTTGAAAGGGAGCTTAGGGAGGAGTTAGAAATATTGAAAGAAAGAGAAAAAGGGTTAGACAATTTAATGAATACTAAAACTAAATTTGATAATGAAGAAATATTTTATAATATAATTAAAAGAAAAAGATAGAGGACAGATAGATAAGATTAAGAATTAAATTGCATAGGACTAATTGGATGTTTTTTAAAATAAGAGTGAGTGACAGCGCCCTCAAGTGTGAATGAGAAAGGCGGTAGAGCGTGAGGTTTAAAAGGAATGTACACACACATATACACACACACATATACACACACACATACACACACACACAACACATTAACACAAGGAATGTGCTAGAAAAATATGTAACTATCCAGATGGGGGTGACAGGGCTCGGAGGTTGGAAAGGAACAGTTGAATTATAGCTTGTTGTGTGTGTGTGAAGTGGGGGGGATGTTTGAAGGGTTTGGGTTACATCTGCTGGTTAATTCCGATCTGACGATGAGCTGAGAAGCTTGAAAACGCTAATCGGAATAATTTTTCTATAGTGGTGTGCAACAGTGATAATTCTGTTTGTGTTTAATTTTAACGATTGGGTGTGTCATTATGAATCATAAATGTTTTTAAAGTAAATATTAGTTTTATTAAAATATTAATAGCAACAATTCAATTTTTATTTAATAAAGTTAATATTATTTTTTAACTTTGGGTGGGTATGGCACCTGGCTACCAATCTAGAGGTCCCGGGTTCGTTTGCCGGGCCCGCACCATAAAATTAAGGTGCGTTTTTCAGCCCCTAGGTCGACTCAGCCTGTTGAAAATTAGTACCTAGGATAACATCCTGGGGATAATAATGGACGGCTGAAGCGTAGTGCTGGCCACACTGGCTTCCTTGTTTGCCGTACGGTTCACAATAGGCAGCCTACCCTGCCTACTCCTAAGCTGCTTCGGTGGTACACATGGGAGCCATTATTATTACTATTATTATGATATTATTTTTTATAAATGTGTTGCTACTGTCAGACACCCAGTGAATGATTCAAAGTCAGACACCCATGCAATATTGCAATATTTCTACAAACATTCGATCGGCGCTAAGGAAAATCGCTCAACACAACTGACTGACAAGCCGGCTGTTATGGCTTTTTGAGGTAGCGCACGTCTTCTAGAAATTTTCCATCCTCGCTTCACGGTACTTAGTGTTCTTGAATACACTGGAACCTACCTGTGAGCGGCCTTGACTGAGGCAACACCCGCTACACTGGAGGCGGCGTGGAGAATGTTCTAGGCTCGTCGATAGAATTTTCGTTACAATACTGTGCACGTCCAAACTCGATCGCACGTCACTTTTCCTGAAGTTACGCGAATTAAAACTATATTTCCAGAAAGATTAAATTGATCGTTACCTTACAATTACTTGATACGTACATCTCTCTAAATAAACACTTTTGTGCATATAACTTGAACGTCAGTAACATAATAAGACTTGTAAATTGTACAGTACATGCCATATTTTGCTTAGTGCTTAGGTGCAGATTAATCTGTAAGTTCTTATACTAAAAAGGACAGTGATGTTAAAACCGGTTACTGACGTAATTTCCCGTCAGTTGAAACGTTAACGTTGTTGTGACGGTCTCACTGATCGTCGTACGCTACAGTGGAAACAATAAAGACACTAATTAAGTCACTCATTACCAGTTATAATTAATCAAAATTAACAGTTTGAAATAAACAAGTTATTCAACAAGATTATACTCCTGCAATAATTCAGTTAGATTTGTCCACATGCAATAATAATGCTAACTAATAGAGTCCCGCACAATTATAACACAACAACACTTTGCAACAATACTTCGAACCTCACTGGATGCTTATATTTATACCCCTCTGAGATGCCAGAATAATCGGTCACTTTCTGGATGACGTGTCGAGCAAACTGCGTGTTACAAGACTCTCTATAACCCACTAGAAACCGTACAGACTGTCTGGCCTTGAACACAGTGTGCCGACCGGTACGGTCTCTGGAATAGTCTCGATTGTTGACGCGTGATAAGTGTCACATAATTGTCTTCCATCTCAAAGTAGCAGCAATATGTATGCAAACAAACATTACAGCTGGGCTCTGTTGGTATAGCCGAGAGACAAGTAGAACGACACACTCCATTGTTCGAGAATATTCCATTGCGTAACAATATATTTTCCCAACAATAGTTTCTCTTCTTGAAATTACGTACGAACTTTCGCACAGGAAATTTTTATTTAATAAGTGACAATTTGTGTGAGAACTATTTCTCTACAAATGTATAAAAACTTAGCTAAATTAAATGAACAAGCTGAAATTTAATAAAGTTTATATATAATTAATTGGGTGTCATTGTCGAGTAGTCACACCACACGTCCGCTAAGACACCTATATTCACTGAATAAGTAAGTGCGATAGCACGTTTGTGTTCAATAAAATAAGACAATCAGAATTACAATGTATTAATTTGCATCTCGTGACGAAATTGAGCAATGCGGGAAACTAATTTTTCTGAAAAAAATTCCCTTTTCTTTTTATCTGACGTTATTCACTGCAGTCGCATTAATTAAGCACCCAACGAATTAGTGTTCAATTATGTAGATACGTTACCGCCAATAAATTAGTAGCGCCAATTGGAGTTTCGACGCCAGAGTTGAGGGCAGTGGTAAAATTTACATGTGAGTCACTATCCCTTTTTGAATGGATGATAATTACTGCTACAGAACGCAGAAAATAATCCACCGCTTTAATGATTTCGCAATAAAGCAGGTCTTGCAACTACGGAGCGTTGAAGATAACGCTGCTGTTGTTTGTGTAATAGTAATTCTAATATTGTATTCTAATATTTTTATTATAATAAAGTTAACAGAAGCCTCCATAATTTGTCACAGACGTTAAAATTATTCTCGGAACTGATCCTATAAGAGCTTTAGTTCATTTGTTTGGCGTAACGTTTTGCTTCTAACAGTAACATTCAGCCCGACAATTTGTTATGCGAAGCAGCCAGGTTGGCCGTTTTTCAAACCAATTTATCCAGTGGTTAACCACCCACGCTAATAAGTTTTCTAAACAGAACATCAAAAATCGAACTTTGCATCGAACGTGAGCTTAACCCTCGCCGCCTGCATGTTGTGACGTCGAGCTATTTCAAACCAACGGATGCCAGCTGCTCGGGTAAACGCACAACAGCGGTATTGCGTTGTTTATGTGGCTCGGTGGTGCTAAACTTTAGCCACACGTCTTAGCAACAGTAATTGGTTCTGATATTATCCCTACTTGACAATATAATATTTGTGCTGAGTTAGGCAAGAATACCCTTGTAACATCCTGCACCTCAGCATTTTGTACAGAATCTAGATTCTTGTATATTCATTACCAATGTTTTGTAGAACAATTTTGTAAAACGTCTCTATCAATTCCCCAGTTTCTACAGGAGATGCTATGATTAGCACATCGCTCTGCTAAGCGGCACCACTGGGTAACCTGATTTGAAAAATACGGCCTCCTCGGACACCAGTGCGACCGAAAAGCCCATTCTGATTATTAGAGAACGCCGTTCAAAACAGATTCGTCGAAAGGAAACACATCAAAGAAAAACAGCCTGATCTCCCACATGCGGCGTCTACATAAAGCGTCTTACAAAAGATTGCCCTAACAATTTAATTTCTGATTTATATTGCAGCCAATGATTCTTGATAGTTTTCGTCAGTCCGGTCGCCGTCCTTGCTTTCGAATGAAGTGAACACAAATCGTCTCGTCGCCGAGAAGAAAAACGCCTATGCTGTTGACATTTTCAACCTACATGTCTATAACGCCTTACATTTACCGCTTGGTCACTGCGGTTTCTTTAGCCGTGCAGAACAGGGCAAGCATTTCTTCAGCACACTAGCACTTTCCAACTGATGTTTCTATAACCTAAAAGAGCTCAACGATTGCTATAATAAAGAGCTTGCCGCTCAGTAGAGATGCTTGTGGTATTTACTAGTTCATGTGGTTCCGACAGTGACTGCCTGATCCGAACAGGGACAGTCCTGTCCCTGAGAAACCTGAACTACAGAGATAAACTTAGGTTGGTTACATTTGAACCGGAGATGACGTTGTTTATTCACAATGTTGTATGAGTATATTTATCGAATGGTTTCACGAGTTCAAAGAATACAGCAACCATGTGTTTCCCTTAGATACATTTTTTTTTTAACTGCGTTCTCTAGTTTTTTAAATGACGTTCTTGGTGCTCACACTAGTGTACCATCAGCGGGCCGTTTTTTCAAACCATTTTAGCCGGTGGTTATCCACCCACGCCAATAAGTTTTCTAAACAGAACATCAACAATACTGGACGATTGCTAACTCTATTTTTTAAGGGATCCTTTTCAGCTTGCAGAAGAGTAATGAAGACTGGTTCTTTCCATCACTTTTGGTAATCCTCTTGCGTTTAAAGTGCAAGTAATGCGTTAGACGTACATCTAATTGTAGACGTATAGTGCTGTAAGCATTTTTAGCAAAATATTTTTCGATGGCATTGAACGGTTAAAAGAATGATAGTGGAAAAATACGTCATCGAAAAAAGACAGACAAAAATAACATCTTTCTTTCCGGCAATAATGCACGGTAAGGTGATTTACTATAATTTACTTCTTTAAAATACAATACTCTACTTTAGTTAGCTTAAATTTATTATAATAAACTGAAACAATTTTTCTGGTTCTTATTTTATGTATTTAAACATTTTTCAATAAAATAAGAAACAAATTACAAATTTAAACAAAAAAATTCCGTTATAAGCAATTAAATATGGACCTTTTTAATCTTAATTTTAATGTTAAAAGTAATTCAGGTGCACATATAGGAAACAGAAACAGAAACAGAAACAGAAACAGAAACAGAAACAGAAACAGAAACAGAAACAGAAACAGAAACAGAAACAGAAACAGAAACAGAAACAGAAACAGAAACAGAAACAGAAACAGAAACAGAAACAGAAACAGAAACAGAAACAGAAACAGAAACAGAAACAGAAACAGAAACAGAAACAGAAACAGAAACAGAAACAGAAACAGAAACAGAAACAGAAACAGAAACAGAAACAGAAACAGAAACAGAAACAGAAACAGAAACAGAAACAGAAACAGAAACAGAAACAGAAACAGAAACAGAAACAGAAACAGAAACAGAAACAGAAACAGAAACAGAAACAGAAACAGAAACAGAAACAGAAACAGAAACAGAAACAGAAACAGAAACAGAAACAGAAACAGAAACAGAAACAGAAACAGAAACAGAAACAGAAACAGAAACAGAAACAGAAACAGAAACAGAAACAGAAACAGAAACAGAAACAGAAACAGAAACAGAAACAGAAACAGAAACAGAAACAGAAACAGAAACAGAAACAGAAACAGAAACAGAAACAGAAACAGAAACAGAAACAGAAACAGAAACAGAAACAGAAACAGAAACAGAAACAGAAACAGAAACAGAAACAGAAACAGAAACAGAAACAGAAACAGAAACAGAAACAGAAACAGAAACAGAAACAGAAACAGAAACAGAAACAGAAACAGAAACAGAAACAGAAACAGAAACAGAAACAGAAACAGAAACAGAAACAGAAACAGAAACAGAAACAGAAACAGAAACAGAAACAGAAACAGAAACAGAAACAGAAACAGAAACAGAAACAGAAACAGAAACAGAAACAGAAACAGAAACAGAAACAGAAACAGAAACAGAAACAGAAACAGAAACAGAAACAGAAACAGAAACAGAAACAGAAACAGAAACAGAAACAGAAACAGAAACAGAAACAGAAACAGAAACAGAAACAGAAACAGAAACAGAAACAGAAACAGAAACAGAAACAGAAACAGAAACAGAAACAGAAACAGAAACAGAAACAGAAACAGAAACAGAAACAGAAACAGAAACAGAAACAGAAACAGAAACAGAAACAGAAACAGAAACAGAAACAGAAACAGAAACAGAAACAGAAACAGAAACAGAAACAGAAACAGAAACAGAAACAGAAACAGAAACAGAAACAGAAACAGAAACAGAAACAGAAACAGAAACAGAAACAGAAACAGAAACAGAAACAGAAACAGAAACAGAAACAGAAACAGAAACAGAAACAGAAACAGAAACAGAAACAGAAACAGAAACAGAAACAGAAACAGAAACAGAAACAGAAACAGAAACAGAAACAGAAACAGAAACAGAAACAGAAACAGAAACAGAAACAGAAACAGAAACAGAAACAGAAACAGAAACAGAAACAGAAACAGAAACAGAAACAGAAACAGAAACAGAAACAGAAACAGAAACAGAAACAGAAACAGAAACAGAAACAGAAACAGAAACAGAAACAGAAACAGAAACAGAAACAGAAACAGAAACAGAAACAGAAACAGAAACAGAAACAGAAACAGAAACAGAAACAGAAACAGAAACAGAAACAGAAACAGAAACAGAAACAGAAACAGAAACAGAAACAGAAACAGAAACAGAAACAGAAACAGAAACAGAAACAGAAACAGAAACAGAAACAGAAACAGAAACAGAAACAGAAACAGAAACAGAAACAGAAACAGAAACAGAAACAGAAACAGAAACAGAAAATTGTCTTTCCTGGCTGCAAGACCGTGATCTAAAGTTGCTGACTGCAAACTTTTCTCCCATATCTTCGACGGCGATAACTTGTTCAGTGTTGTGTTACAGCCTTTGGTTACAACTTTATGTACTGAAGATGGCCGTCGAAGGTACCGGCGAAACGTTCGCGCCCAACAACCTTAGACCATGGCCTTAGAGTCCTTCAAGCCAACATTCAAACATTGACGGCGGGCTTACACATCAACACCTCTGTAATTTGAAGTTCCGTTAATTTGAAATATGTTTTTGTGATCCTTCGATTTCAAATTAAAAAGGGTTTTCTGTATTTTATTTTGGTTTAAGCTGCAATAAATTTTTTTTTAAATCTTTAAATTTGTACTGACCGTCAATCGATGAATTTTTCCGGTGAAGGGTTTTTGAGGATCGGTCAAAAAGTATAACTTAAATTTTAAATTTTTGTGTGTCAACGTTTCGACAATATTTATTGTCATCATTAGGACCTGTGTATGGATACAAAAGAAAATGTCAAACATATAATGACGGTGTTGTTAATACCAGTAGTGAGTCAAACATGATAAAAATAACTTTTAATAAATACATAATTGAACAGCTGTATAATCTGTATTAGCTATAATATATTTTGCTATGGTATTATGTTGACAGGTATATGTACAAATGTTTTCTGTACCAATTTAATATATAATTGTTGATTACTGCTTTTACAATTAATTACAAATACCATTACATTATGAGTAATTTAAATTGTAATATTGTGTAAATTATGTTCTAGGATATCATAATTGTCTCGTTGTATTTAAGGAAAACATTTGATGATGTAAAACAAACTGTTTCAATTACTTCACATATACAAGGATACACACATACGCACACACTCACATACACAAACACGTTCACTCAAATAATTGATCTGTTGTGTTTGACATTTTCTTTTGTATTCATACACAGATCCTGATGATGACAATAAATATTGTCGAAACGTCGACACAAATTACAGTATTTAAAATTTGTGTTATACTTTTGACCGATCTTCAAAAACCCTTCACCGGAAGAAAAATATTTATAAAAATTAAACGTTACTGATGGTAACGTCAGTGTTACTATCCTGAAAATTATTGCTTACACGGAGATATTGTAAAACACATTCAACATAACAAATAATTTATTTGATGTATATTTTGTTCTGTATTAAAGTTCTTGAGAGATTGAATTTTATGAATTGAATATTTACAATATTGAGTGTACCTAAATTAAATTATAATTTTATTTTTTTGGACATTATATTTTCACTGTGTTGTGTTGAATATACGGCCGAGAATTGTCTTGAATCCCGCAGTGAAAACAGCTTTCATAGGTAGTATTTTTGTTATGCTGCTATAGAGAAAGGTTCAGAAAAAAACTTGAATTTTTATATAAATAACGGCTACCTCCTCCTGAGTTTGCACGCTTTCTCCCGCCGGGGGTTTTAAAGACGTTCGCGAGTGTACGATACAAAATATATATTTTTTCTGTGCTGCAACAAAAGAACATAAATATTACTACTTATATCCCTTTTTCTGTTTATTTACACAACGCAATTTGATAAAAATAACACAGTTGGAAAGGTTTTTGTTCAAGTGTTGGTGATTGTTAATTATATTGTTCAGACCATCTTATTTCATAACTATAAAATAATAATAATAATAAACCTCTGCTCAACGGTCCGTTAATGTTTTAATATGACGGTTGCATAGCTAGTTGCGGTATCCGCAGTCAGGATTTCATAATTACTAAAGATAAAGTGTAGCCAATAAGCACCAACAACCAAGAGTAAGAAAAGCTTTTCTGTTTCTTCCGAGTTTGTTTTAAAAAGAGCGATTACACTCGTAGTTAATCATAGCCTATACAAAGGAAATGTAAGTTAAATTCACACTCTATGATGAGTTTTAAAGCAAACGGTAAGGATCTCCAGCTGCGTAGGAACTTCTTTGAATCCAAAAACCTCTAAGGTCTGAACTCAGAAGAGGTAAATAATTTCAAATTCATAAATGATTTATGTTACAACTTACGCATTCAGCTCAAAATACATCTACATACACGGGTGTAATTTGCCCTGTAACACGGGGTTTGTCGTCGTCGTCGCCATCCTTTACGGCTTAGGCTAGTAGCCTGTTCCAGACTCAATGGAAGTCATCCAACCATCGCTTAAGGGGTCTTCCCACACTTCTCTCCCCCCCCTTGGATGATAGTCAAGGGCTCTTCTTGAAAACTAGTTGGATACATTCTCTCTACATGATACCACCAATCCGTTTTGAATCCGTTTTTGTAAAGCTGCTTACGTAAGACAAATACAATTCTTCTTAATACTTTAATTCAAATATAATATTTTTTTAGTTTAAGATTTAGACAAGTGTTAGGCATAAAAACCTTGAAGTTTTATGCATTCTGTTTTAAACAATTCATTTCGTGATTGATTGTTCACTTTCATAGTACAGCCATATATTGATTCCAAGTAAATATTTACTTACATATTTTAATTTGTTTATAAAAAAATATTGTTAATTTAACAGTGTTTTATTCTATTTGTGAAATAGGCTACTTTGGTGTCCAGTCTACCGATTTTTATTTATTCGGGTATTATATTTGTTAGTTTATAAAAGTAAGTTAAATTCACATAACGTAAATTTATGTTGAAAATATAACAACATAAAGTGTGGAGAACAAAGTCCAGGCACACGTTGTCAGGAAAACATATTTGCATTTATACGGAGATAATTGCATATAGAATATGGAATACATCAGTTTTATGTAAATCATATATCATTACATTATATCCGTCTCTATTTTGTCAAATGTATATTTATTATATTTCATTAAATATTCAGGGAATAAGTAAATATATATACAAATTTGTAATTAACCATGTTGGTATGTGCTTTAATCGATACTATAATGTGATCAATATTTTTCAATTTAAAAAATATTTTATATTATTACGACGGTCTAACTGATTGTCGTATGGTACAGTGGAAAACAAAATACAATGAACCAATTAAATCACTAATAACCAGCATTAATTATCACAATTAATAATTTGTAATCAACATGGTAGTCTCTTACAACAATTCAAGTAAAATTTGTGCACACGAAATAATAATGTCAACTAACATTTCGCACTAATTATAACCCAACAACATTTCACTATAAACACTCGATCCGCGCTAAAGAAATCGCTCAACGCCACTGAACTCATAAGCCGGCTGCTAGGGCTTTTTATAAGTAGCGCACGCCTTCTAGAAATCTTTCATCTTCAATGTGCACGACACTTAATGCTGACGCTAATGCGTATCTCAAGTGGCCTCTTGAAGAATCTAGAACAATCTTGAACGCGGCCTTGATTGAGGCAACACCTGCCACACTGGACAGGGGGTGTGGAGAACGTTCTGGGCTGTACAATAAGATTCTCGTTACAATAATATAAAATTACATAATGAAAATTTATGAGTGGGAAATTACTATTGTTCTATGTTACTCGTCAATAAACACATAGACATAAAAAACGATTCTTGTTTTGTGTGTGTTTGTATTTTTGGGTGTGTATTTATCTTTCATTGCTGATATCTTGTCTAGGTTTTAAGCAGCTTTTCGGCTAGCAGTGTTTTTATTTTGCCCAACGCAATGAAGCGTCACTTGTTACTGATCCGCATCGGTGTTAGAACTTCAAACAAGGTATATAATCTTTCTCTTATAAAATAAAATACGTGAAACAAAACCCTTTTCAAATAACTGATGAATCACAGTGTCAAAGTTGCTGAAAGTCAGGCCTTAAACCAGACATCAGATAATCATCATCATTTTGAAGGTTTAAACCGAGGATGGTTTGTTCCGGTCTCAAATGGACAAAGATTAGAGCTGGTCACTCCAGCGCTTTCTCGGACGTCCCACACCTCATCGTCGCCTTGGCTTATACGAGTAGTTCCATAGTTGTTTGGGGATGCGGCAGTCATCCATTCGGCAAAGATGTTTCCACCAATTCAGCCGATACTGGGGGATCCTGTCGAGTATACTCATGATATTCAGTTTCTGCCGTATATCTGTGTTTCTTCTGTGATCATGGAGAGTATACCTTGCCACGTGCCTGAGAAATCTCATTTCAGCCATCAGATCTGTGTTCTAATTTGTTTGGTCTGTGTCGAAACTGAATTTTCCTGCAACTTGGTTTATGTTACTGATACTCGTCAACAATTGTAATTAGCTGGTAGTAAAACAAAATTAAATAAGAGTGGATTAGGACTATCCAGGAATTAGATCAAAATAATTATTTCTTCATGAAACCACATTAAATCCCAAAAAGAAAAAGCAGTATACTCTTATTACAGGGAGTTTTCAAGGACAACAAGAAGGTTTCTCTTACTTCATGCCGCATTAAATTTGCACTCATTAACCTGAAAAAGATTGATTTCTCGACGTTATACCCAGTGGGCAAACTGGCAATGTTGACGACTCGGATTTACTTTTCTTCTCGGTTTTATTAAATAGTACAATATTTATAAAATCTGTACAGACAACTTCTTCTTCTTCTTCCCCTCTTCAAGGATTAGATTACAGAAACCTATTCCGGCACCCATCTTAACCTCGGACGACCCACGTCTCTTCTACCAATGGCTTTATAGTTCAGTGCCGCTTTCGGCAATCGATCCTCTGTCATCCTTCGCAGATGAGCCCACCATTTCCTTCTGTAAATTGAAATAATTTCATTTATGTCCTTTACTTCGAGTTCTGCTCTGATATCTTCATTTCTTATCCTATCTTGCAATTTATAATTTAAAGTATTTCGAAGAAACTGGATCTCAGCAGACGGAATCTTGCCGCAATCCTTTTTACCATGACCCACGCCTCACTCGCATACGTCAATGTGGGTATTGCAATTGTCTTATAAAATTTAATCCTTGTGCTGTGTCTTGTTTTATTTCTAACATTTATATGAATCGCACCACAAATATTCTTAAATTTATTTATCATCTCTCTTATATCGTATTCAGATTCTAGCTTACTGCACAGCCGAGTTATTTGAAACGGCTCACTTGTTCTAAAGTGCTTTTGTTTATAACTAGGCCTATCTTAATCCTCACTGGATATTTAACTTTAAAGGCCATGGTTTTGGTCTTTTTTACTGCAATTGTCAGTGAGCACTCTCTTGCCACTTCTTGTAATTGAAACATAGCTCTTTGTAAATCATCCTAATTTTCTTGAATAAGAACTGTCATCCGCATATATAAGGTAACCCATACAAATTAATTTGTTAAGCTGTATTTCCGAAGCCACTCTTTCTAGACAACTTTATATATTACGGGGAATTTTCTGTTTTTTGTATCGGCCATCTAAAGGCCACATGCCAATTTCAATTCTTTACTCTTTGTTCTTTTTTTCAATATTCTTTCATCTTCTCACTGTATCTCTTCTTCCTGTCTTCTGTCCACTTTGAACCTGCGTTTTTATCTCTCCTACCCTGGACTCCCTACATTTTCAACACTTTTGCCCGAAAAACGTCTCTGTCAATTGCTTCTTCTGCGTATATATTATTTTTTTCTAAATCCTTTTGGACTTCTTTAATCCCACTTGATGTTGACTTTTTCCCCCATAGATATCTTAAGATTTGCTTTGTTGTCCAAAAATAATAGTCTTCTTTTTCTCACTGTTTCTGTTATATTTTCTATACTTTGCTATATTTCATCATTACTTCTTAATTTCCAACCTTCTGAAGTTTTTCGTGGTCCTAATATTTTCCTAATAATTCGTCTTTCCAATATTTCTAGTTTACAGGCAATTTTAATATTAAAATTATTACTTTACGCAATCTTTCGCGGATCAATCTATCCCTGAGGTATTTGTTTATTCGTAAAAAGTTATAATATGACTTTCAATAATGGTAATTATTGTGTTTTGAGAGCTTAAATACGAATTTATTTGCATAAGAAACTATGGAAATATTTATCATTCCCAAGTACAAAGAAATTATGATTTTATATTGTCATTGGTTCCATTCTTTGCGAATGTTAAATTAAGCTGTTGGTAGTCGTTTTGTGCAAGTGGGAGCATGTTCTGTGCTACTTATCACTGTAACTGGGACACTTCCAGTTGCCTCTGAGTTTCCGGCCAACTGGTTATTACATTCACGTACTGGTGGTTGCAGTAGCGCAGTTGCAATATTGACCATTTACTGCTCCTAGCGTTTGCACCGACTCTGGCCTTAATGTTGCTTTAGATTTCAGGTATTTCTGTTTGTCCCAATAGGTTTATCATACTCTTTGCTAATTTTTATGCGATTTCTGTATAGACTAATGTGTACACGAATTAAATGAAATCACTACGCACCACTATATGAGTTTTAGAAAAATAGCGCTGAGGAAACCTAGTAGGCCTATAAATGTGGAGCAGTGTAACATTATCAGTAATAACAGTAGTAGAAAATATTTTAGAAACAGTAGTCTTATAAAAAAAGCTGTATCATAAGTATAATCATTTGAAATAGTAGTAGCACTACTACTACTACTACTACTACTACTACTACTACTACTACTACTACTACTACTACTACTACTACTACTACTACTACTACTACCACTACTGCTACTACTACTACTACTACTACTACTACTACCACTACTACTACTACTACTACTACTACTACTACTACTACTACTACCACCACCACTACTACTACTACTACCACTACTACTACTACTACTACTACCACTACTACTACTACTACTACTACTACTACTACTACTACTACTACTACTACTACTACTACTCCACGATGCTACAGCTCATGAAGAGCCCTGGCCTTCAGAATGACGTCCTTCCACTCTTCTCTGTCCTGTGCAACTCTTCGCCACCTTCTGACCCCCAGTCTTCACATATTGTCATCTATATCGTCAATCCATCTTCTTCTTGGCCTCCCTCTTCATCTTCTTTCGCCTGGTCATCCAATGAATACTTTTTTCACTGCTCTTACCTCTGTCATTCTTCGAACGTGCCCTGCCCACCTAATTCTGCCTTGTTTGATCGCTGTGACGATGTTCTGTTCCTTGTATAGATCGTACACTTAATAGTAGGACTAGAAGACGTAAATACAGTTCTTGTGTTGTTACTTGATCTCCGTCGAATTCTTATCACCGTTACTTAGCCTACATGACATAGTTTTGTCCTCGCTATTGTAAACTTCTAGGTGGTATAATAATATCACCTGCAGCTGTGCAGCTGTGCTTAGTGTCATCTTCTGTAAGAAAATTTTGTCTCGTATTATTTATAATTATAAAAATTATTCTTGGATTTCGTTGTCCATGACGTGTCCGTTACTTAACTAAATATCACTATAATATTGACGACTCGGAACACTAAGTTTTTTATAAGTAAAAACGTAAAGTTTTACCTTACAGCCTAAACCGGCTTTCACCTTTAGAAGGCTTCATCAGAGGCTGTCGTAAGTAGCGCTGTTCGTCTTGTTGTTGGCGACGAGATAGTGTTTCGAAAGATCGAAGCTGTGTGTGTGTGGTGAGATGTGTTCGAATAATGCGTGCGATTTGAATTGTGTCTGTTCGTTTAGGATGTCGTTTTTATTTGTTTTTGTGTGTTTGTATATTTCTAATTGTTCTAGAGTGTCTAGTTTTCGGCCTTTTGTGTGTACGTGTAGTATGTTCATGTTATTGTCGATGTTTTTATATGTGTGGTTTGCTTCAATGAGGTGGTTTGCGAAGGTAGATTCTGTAGTGGTGTGGAGTGCTTTTGTGTGTTCAATGTATCTCTGTTTGAAGCTACGTCCTGTCTGGTCTATGTAGAATTTATTGCAATTTGAACAATTTAGTTTATATACACCGGGTAGATCGAATTTGTTTTGTGCGTTGGGCATGCGTTTTGATAGTGTGTGTTCTGTTTTGTTAGTAGTTTTGTAAGCGATTCTGTACCCTGCTTTTTTGAATTTGTGGGCAATTTTTTCTGTTTGTTTGTTGATGTATGTTAGTGTTATGAATTTGTTGTTTTCTGTCTTTGTCTGTTGTTTGTTTTGTGTTTTGTGTAGGAGTTTACTGACTATTGTTCTGTCATAACCGTTAGATTCTGCTAGATATTTTATCGTGTTTAGTTCGTCTTTGTAGTCTATTTCATCTAAGGGGATGTTGTTAAGTCTATGTATCATGGTTCTAAAAGCAGCTAGTTTGTGTTGTATTGGGTGATTGGAGGTGTTGTGTATTAGTGTGTCAGTTGTAGTTGGTTTTCTGTATATACTGAATTTGTGCCTGTGTTCTAGTTTTGTGATGGAGAGGTCTAAGAAGTTTATGGTATTGTTGTGTTCGTATTCGGCAGTGAAGTTTATGTTTTTGTGTATTTTGTTTATGTGCGTTAGTAACTGTTCACATTGTCTTTTGTTTCCCCTGTATAGTATTAGAATATCACCAACGTATCTGCGCCAATATAGTATTTTATGTGAGTGTCTGTCATTGTTTGTGAGTATTTTTGTTTTTTCTAAGTGTTGGAGGAAGACTTCTGCTAGAATGCTGGATATGGGGGAGCCCATGGGTAGGCCATCGTTCTGTGTGCAGTATTTATTGTTATAAGTAAAGTAGTTTTGTTTTGTGATGATAATATGCGAGAAGATAAATAAATTTAGGAATAAAATCCCAACAGCCACATTGATTTATGCGAGTGAGGCGTGGCTCATGACAAAAAGGAATGCGGCAAGATTCCGTGTGCAGAAATGCAGTTTCTTCGAAATAATATAGATTTTACATTACACAATAGAATAGGAAATTAAGATATCAGAGCAGAACTCGAAGTAAAGGACAGAAATTAAATTATTTCAATTTACAGAAGACAATGGTGGGATCATCTCCAAAGGATGACAAAGAATCGATTGCCGAAAGCGGCATTGAACAATAAAGCCGTTGGTAGATGAGATATGGCCTGTCCGAGAATGAGATGGGTGTTGGAACAGGTTTATATAACCTAATCATTGAAGGGGAGAAGAAGAAGATAATACTTCATATTTTAAAAAAATATTTTTTTATCGTTGTAAACATATTTTTATCGTTGTTTTACTTACAGTGTTTCTAAAGTTTTATAATGCACCGTCATTATCAGAAATATAAAATAAATAGTTAAATAAATAAATCTGAAAATATTTGTTGTAACATATAATAAATTATGTATAAAGTGCACTAGAAATTAATATAACCCCAAATTACTGATAACATTGAAAAATAAATTAATCAAATAATATTAAATAATTATTTTAATAAAAATACCCAAAATAGTCATAACATAAATATTTATTATTATTAGGCCTACGTAATAAAACAGGAAAATTAAAATTAAAATAATCAAAAATAAAAAATTACATGTAATTGTAACAAAACGGATTTTAATTGAATCAAACATAAACATCTAATATAATCCATAATTTAATTGAGTAGCCAACGGTATGTAAAATTAAATGCCCCAATTGTAATAAATACTATGTAGGCCAAACTAAAAGACCTTTGAAAGACTGATTTTTTTACCATCAGAACTCATTTACGAAACGGATATTTATAAATCAAATGTATCTAAATATAGAATTAACAATAATCATACTTTACCAAATTTAAATAACGTAACTTTATTAAAACACATTTCCAAATGGCCTAAAATGAACCTTTGGGAGAACGTGGAAATTTATACCCATAAATCAAATAGTAAATTAATAAATGAAGAAATTCAAATTAATGCAACAAATTTTGTTTTTAAAATTTAATAAAATAATATAAACTTTTATATAACCACAAAAATCATATATTCCATTTTTTATATTTTAACATAATTTAGACATTGGTAGGGAAGCTTTTGTGAGGCTCTGGTTTGAAATACCAATACAACGTACTATATCTAAGAAAACAAACTAGCTACTAATGACTACATACCTCAGTAGAGACACAAAAAATATAGATTTATTTTCTATTCTCTGGAGCTTAGAAGATCCACGGATGGAGCTTAAATTCCTCCCACGGTTTGATAAGGACGGTAGAATGTCTGTTTAGATTATAAATGATGTCACCAAAATGGTAAAATGCAAATAAAAATACTGTAAGAACAAGAAACAACGAAATTTGAAAATGGGGCGGAACGGACCTCGGTCCGTTCTGCCCCGGACCATTCCGCCCCGTGCGTAGAGGTTATGTTCAGATCAAAATTTTATCTAGATTAGTTTATGAAATATACGGCAGTAAATACATGAATATGTAGAGAAATTTGTATGTTTTGCAGATATGTTAGCAACAAAAACAATAAAAATAAACTGTTTTGCTTACCTTGGATTTGATTATAGCCAAACGTTACAATTTTAAACGAAAATTATGGAAAATCGTCGCTCGCAGTAAACACACGCACTCAGAATGTCAACTATGGCGCCAGTCTCTTTAGTAGCATTGTAGTAAACGTTCCTACACAACTACATAGAGTGCGCCACCGTACAGGCGAAATAAAACTGGTGTTCCGTTCCACCCCGGGTTCCCCTATACGTATAAAACATACAGTATGTTACAATAATTATTTTAAAATGTATTTATTTAACGATTTATATATAATTCTGATAATGACAGTACATTATAGAACTGTTGAAGTGTTGTAAATAAAAAAAGCAAAGTAAAATATGTTCTTTTTAAATATGAAGTATAGCGCACCCTCTGTAATCTGTAGTGCGGACCCTCCAGTAGCCCGAAGTTTTCAGGCGGGTGCTGACGAGCCTGGAGGAGGAAACAAGTCGCTGACCATAGAGGTCAGCTGCATCATTAGTCCCTCGCTGTTTACAGTGCCGTTTATCTGCGTTTTTTTTGCCGTGTTTACGTAATTTAAGATTGTGAGAGCAAAATGTCGTCACAGTGCAAAAGAAAACATAAAAATTAACACTACTTCAGAAAAACAAGTGACTGCCGGGTGGCGGGTGACGAAGATTAAAAAAAAAACAGTTTATGACAGCCGATAAAATAGTCGATGAGCAAAGAAGAAGACGAGGAAGAGGAAGAAGAGGGAGGAGCATCGACAGCTGTTCACACAGTAGGCCATGATATGGCAGTGGACGCCTTCACAATTTCTATCAAGTAGGCAGAAGAAAATGGCGTGTCTGCTTGTGATATTCTCGTGTTGAAGAAACTGCAAGGAAAAGCGTTCAAAGTGTCGTTTCAAACCAAGAAACAGAAGAAAATTTAGAGCTTTTTAATTCCAGCGGAATAATACCTACTGTAAATTACTTTGCGCGTTTCATTTTTTCTCACATTTGACTAAATTATAAACATAAAATTAATTTTAAAGTTTTAAGAAAAAAACAGAAGATAATATACTATATTTTTAATCCGATGTTTTAATCAGGTGCCAGTTTTTTCATGTTTTACTATTATGCACAATATATGCTACTTTTTGTCATGTAAATGGGTTTTTTCTAATAACCATCTATTAATCCGGTATTTCCACTGATCCGACACTACCCTGGTCTGATATCTGCTGGATTAGTGAGAGTGTATTAAATTATTTACGTAAATTAGAATAACAAGATTAATGTGGCTAAATATGAATATTATAAAATTAATATAATCCGTTTGGACGAAACACATGTATTCATTTTTACGTAGTGTGTCTATTGATATTCAATTCATGCCTATTTAAATAAGTACCGACGCTAAAATACAGCCTTTGTACTTTTAGTGTGGGGAAACAATGTTTCTTTTCATGATGACAAAATATGTAAACATAAGCTAGTAAAAAAAGTGAGATAAGTTAATTACAAATAAGATAGAAACAATGACTCGAATAGTTAAATTAATATATAAAATGAATTATTACCTTTTATAATGAAATAAAAATTATCGCAAGCTGTACGGTATAACACTTGACTACCTCCATAAGCTTAACGCTGCATCTCAAGGGATAGACTTAACAAAATAATTTATCAAACACGCTCTGGCCCGTCTACAGCCTGGAGTCTGCAATAAATAACCATTATCTACGGTTCGTGTACGCTCTTAAACTATATTTAATAACAAGGCATTTAATCTCGCCTTCAATACTGCCAACGAGAAATCTTAATCCAGTTAATATCGCTTTTGTATAAAATATGCAACTATTTCTTAAATTAATTAATTTTAGTTTATATTGGTGAAATATGTTTTCCGTTCCATCAGTGTTACTGTATTCATTTTGGTTGTTGTATTTTGGCTTGGTTATCTGTATATAGTAAAATACTATTTGAATTAATATAGCACGAGAAGACAAATTTTGTGCTCTCGCTTTCATACTCAATAAAATAAAAGCTTTGTCAATAATATTGTAACGAGAAGCCTATCAAACAACCCAAAACATTCTCCGCCCCCCCCCCGCCCAGTATAGCAGGTGTTGCCTCAGTCAAGGCAGCTCAAAAATAGGCTCTAGTGTGTTCAAGAGCATTTGAGATACTTATTAAGCCGGCGTGTAGTAAGGAAGGAAAGCTATACTGGACTTCTGGGCGACCTATAAAAGAAAGTTAAGTCAGTTACGTGAGCGATTCTCCTTAGTGCGGATCGATTGTTTGTCGAAGTATTGTGTGAAGTGTTATTGTGTTATTAAATTGTGTAGAACTCTATTATTTGACGTTATTATTGCGTGTGGACAAATCTAACTGGAATTATTGTACGCATTAATTACGAATTATTAATTGTGATAATTAAAACTGGTTTTTAGTGACTTCAGTAGCGTCTTGTATTTTGTTTTCCACTGTACCATACGACGATCAGTGAGACTGTCGTAACAATATACTTTGTGCGTTCTAATTCTATGTCGTCTTCATTTATCTAATGTCATATTCTAGTCCACTAAGATTAAGCGGCTTCTAAGACAGAGCTTCACTCTTGTACCCATAGTTTTCTTCTCCAAACTAGACTTGTCGTTCCTTCCAAACTACATGATTTGTTCCTGCCATCTATAGCATAACTAAAATTTTTGACATACTTTCTATAATCAAAATTTTAATTCTGAAAAGGAAACAGCAAGAATACACATTTCTTAAAGAGGATTGTCTTAGCAAATTTCTTAAAATTCTTCTAGGAAGATGCCATTAAAATGATATTATCGAATCGGTCTTTGAGGTGATAGACTCGTAATCTGCCTAGTTGTGGACGGAGATTACGTTCCAAAACAATTTTTATGATGGTATGTATGGTACACGGTATGCAGAATTTCCACATCTGTCATTCGCATAAAAAGCGTTGATATGGTCGTATACGACGGTCCCACCGATGGTCGTATGGTACAGTGGAAAACAAAATACAAGACACTAAAGAAGTCACTAATAACCAGCTTTAATTGTCACAAATAACAGTTTATAATCAATTTGACAATAACTCGAGCAACGTTTGTCCACACGAAATTATAATCTCAAGTAATAGAGTCCCACAGAATTATAAATCTCATAACACTTTGCCACAATACTTCGAATCTCGGAGGAATAAATCGCCGCTTATACTGCCTAAGCGGTAGCTGTCGTCGTTTAAATAGATAGCATAAGTGTTGCAGAATAATCCATAATACGCGTCCACACTACTAGAAAACAGTGGAGCGTAATTGCTTGAGGCCTTGAACACAGTGCGCGCGGATCGTTGAAGTCTGGAACAGCCTCGGTTGTTGACTCGTGATAAGTGTCACTTAATTGTCTTTTATCTCAAAGTAGCAGAAGTACGTACACACACACACACACACACACACACACAATACAGTTGGGCTCTGCTGGGATAGCCGATAAACATGTAGAATGTTTCTGTAATGGTGTAACAGTATGTTAATAATGATGTTGTTGTTGTTGTCAAGCCCTTTACTCTTATCGACGAAACAAACCACCTGCTTAATATTCTTTTCGTACAGAAAGATACATTAATTAGGAAATCCTTAAGTTCTCAACAGTAACTGTCGGCGGCTTGAATATATCTTACTGAGAAACATTATATTCTCGTCACACTCCGCATTGTCCATTAAGCAACTCGTTGTGTTCCTTAATCAAAAATTATAGTTTTCTCTACGATCAGAAAAGAAAGTAAGTTCCTCCATTACATCTAAAAGTGTAATATATATCCAGATATGCATGCAGTATAGATATAATATACATGCAGTATATAATCTTACATCTGGAAGGGCTTCTTGTAATGAGATCCCTTGAAGAGATAAAAAACATTATTATACGTGTATAATAAAAAGTCATTTAGGATGTGCTTCTAACTTTAAATTAAAACTATAACTAAAAAAAAATTTAACAATTGACATGACATGGTAAAAAACGCGGGCACCAATCAGAAAACACACACACACCCGCGCGGGCGTGATATACTGTTGTGGGCGAATGTATTTCATCTGGAAAAGTCGCGTACGTGTTGGAATACGATGAGAAAGATGACTGTTTAATTTCACGAGCGGATTCTAGGTACTATATAAGGGATGTAACTAAGACATTACGGTTCGAGGCGGTTTTCTTTTGCCGTATAAATCAGACATCGTCAACATATCAGAGTACACCTCTAGATACGGTAGAAACTGCTGCATTTACGGCTTCAAATAACTGAAATTGTTTATTCACTTTTTACAAACAAACTCTAATTTAATCTATAACTAATCCAAGTGTTTTTATATGTATGTTTTACTCACTACAAGGAGACATAACTATTTGGATACATAGTTTAGCGACTTGTAAACTGTTTCATCACTAAACAGTAAAAATTAAATAACATGCATCGGCACGTGAGTATTGAGCGGGACGGATGTATATAAAATTGTTAAGGTAACATGTCATCAAAGTCACTGCGGACCTGCTGGCAAACATCTTAGACAGAGTTCGTCAATATCAAACTTTTACATCCGTTAAATAAGCTGATAAAGTACGACAGGTGTGTATGGATCCTGTGTTGGTGTTATACCAATCCAGCGGCTTCCGGTTATATCGCGTAAACATAAACACAAAGGCTGAAGAAAGTAAATGTTCCCACCGTCGCGTCGCAGCAAGCAGGCCTACTGTATTGACAGTAGGTTCTATGCAAGTCCGCTTTGTACTGTGCAATGAAAAACAGCGTATTATGCGGAATTTTAGCGTCTTAAACGGATGATTCATAATGCCTCTTTATAGAAGACGTGCAGAAACCAGAGAAAAGCTCGTCACACACGGGATAGCGTAATAAGCTGTCGCGTTTTAATGGCGTTCTACTTTATTTTATTCCACCCTTTGAATAGAGCGTCAAATGTTGCATAGATCCGGAATTATTTACGTTAGGGCTATTTAAGCCACAGCATTGAGGTAAAAAAAATTATTAGTAGAGTTTTCTAGACTTCGAATGTACAGTATTGGATTGGCGCAAAGGATTTAACGTAATGGCCATAATAATCCCTCGCTCCAACTGACGTTTTCTTTAAATGGAGGCTCTTTCTGGCTTTATGCTTTCATGGCTGATGTTTACATTATAGCAGTTTCCCCGGTCGTTAGGCCGTGGTCTAAGTTTTTCATCTTTTTTTACCAGACGTTTCGTTCATACCGATGATGGACATCATCACTGGGGCGGCAACACAAATCACAATACCCGCGAAAGAGTATTAACAGTAGCGCGGAAACAGAATACAACCATTCGCGAACGAATATAAACAAAGACTGTTTATAGTCTATATAGACTGTTTATAGTCTGTTTATAAGTACTAAAGGATTTTTAGTACTTACAAGTACACCTCTAGGTATTCCAGTCGGTGATTCCGTATGACGTGCGGGCAACAAATGCTGGCCAGCTACGATTATTTAAATCGTCCGTTCGAATTCGGTTTTCGTTATAGTGTTAACGTTATTTTTAAAATTTTTCAGTGTTATGTTTTATGCACCTGTGTCGACGACGCTCACTTGAGTGGGCATTTTGTATGTAAGTTTACTAAATGATTCTGTTTGAATATGGAACACAACTGTTCCGCAATGCATCTCGGATGAAAAACTAAGAAAATCACCGACTGGAATACCTAGAGGTGTACTTGTAAGTACTAAAAATCCTTTATACATTATTAAAGGTATTCTTTTACTGTTTCATAAAAAGACTGTTCTAAACTTGTGTCTGAAGCTCGCACGGCCTGTGCCAATAAATTCAAACTTACTACTGAACACCGGGCTGTTAGGCTGCGGTCGGCTGCTGTTGAACGTCATTACGTCGGCAACGTTTCGATTTCCCGCCGGGAGTCTTCTCCAGGCCGCTGAGTAGCGACAGAGTGTGAAAACACAATAGCGGCACATGTACGCTGCACAATACCTGA
This sequence comes from Magicicada septendecula, assembly GCA_034769895.1. Lineage (NCBI taxonomy): Eukaryota > Metazoa > Arthropoda > Insecta > Hemiptera > Cicadidae > Magicicada > Magicicada septendecula. The sequence continues at coordinate 35,483,762 of CM068369.1, forward strand.
AAGCTGTATCAGGTAAAAGCAACAGGTACCTTTGGTCTGGAGCTGTTGGTAACAGCACCGACCAGGGCCTAACAGCCCGGTTTTTAGTAGTAATTTTGAATTTCAAGACTGTTCTACCCTGTTTAGGCTCTTATATTTATACACTTTTTCAAGATGCTGGTTGGTAATTTTTCGACCAATGATATATCACGCCTTTTTTTTATTTAAGCAAGCCAATCAATAGGCCTATAGGCCTACTTCCTATGAAGAACCAAGGAACAAAAATGACTGTCGGATTATTACACTACAAAATCAAAAGGTAAAAAAAGGATTTCATGTAAAACTGTCATAAGTGACTGCATGAAAATATACTTTACACTTTATTTAAAAAGCATAACATGTGTAACACGTGTGGGTAAAAAAGAAAACAAATGGATATTAACAAAATTCCAAATACCGTATGTTCGCGTGTATAACGCGCACCCCCATTTTATCGTTAATATTTCGCAGAAAAAATTTAATTCATGTATAATGCGCATCCATATGCTGACAAATTTATTAGGACGTAGAAAAATATACATTGTTTGAATATTAGACTATGCAAAAAAGTGTTTCATACCAAATAATAATAGAAAAAATTTATTTACAATGCCTATTTATTTGTAAACACAAAACAGTAATATTAAAATCATATAGAATTTTAAAAAAAAGAACAAATATAAATATAGTAAAATAAGAATTTTTCTGATAAGTACGGACAGACAACAGACTTCCAAGACATTCGCCAAACTTTTGGATGATTTATTACAACGTTTATCTCTACATAAGGAAATTGAGCTGTCAAGTAGAGCAGCATCACATTCCGTAGCGATGATAACTGTAAAGCATTTGTCTGCGAGACTCATCTAAAAATTTTGTGGCTTTTGTTTTAAATAATTATACGTATTCTGTAATGAGTAAAGTTTATTCAGTTGTAAGCATTGTTAATTTAATAACGATTATTCTATATTAATATTATTAATACTGTCCCAATTGTATGTTGTAAAATTTGTGAGATTAATGGATTTTGATGATAATACGGAATATCAAAACACGGTAATAAAATCATCACAATATAAAGCCAAATTCACAACATAACTTACATATTTCATTCTGACAAAATCTCTTCAATATTACGTAACTCAAATTCTCAAAATGCTTTTCATAACTTAAGTTAGGGAAACATTTACGCTGTGACAACGCTGCTGCCTTTTACACGCCTGAGAGCAAGCATATAGGCCTCTGTACGATTTTTTGTTACACAAAAGGAGGCGATATATGTTGCAAAAAAAAAATAAAAATAAATTGCTTTTCTAATCGTCAGATCTTTGGTTGTTGTTAGTTCTAACTTTTTAAATTTACATTTTTTAATAATCGTTTTGTTAACTTTATTTCATGTTGCGTTCTGCCCACTAGGGTTCGCGGGAATTTGGAGAGGTAGTACATTTGTATCGGGTTGACTGGGGACTGGTCCTCATAAGTTCCCACGGTTTGATGAAGTGATGTTAGCTCCTAAAAGAAACCGTTAGCCTCTCTCCAGCCTATACCGTACTGCGTGGTGATGAGCCACACCCTACAAGAGGTTATCCTGATAATGCAGAACAGTACCAATCTAGAGGTTACAATCAAATTTATCGTTTGGCAAACTTAAAGAAAAGATTATATGTCTAATTGTTAACTGTAGATGAAGAGAGCCATGTACCGTAGATAATGTTTATTTATTGCAAATTGCAGAATGTAGACAGGCGAGCGTGTTTGATAAATTGTTTTGGTAATTCAATCCCCGTCGTAAGATGCAACGTTCAATTTATAAAGGAAGTCAAGTGTTAAAACACTACATCGCCCGCTAATTTTAGCGGATAAACACATCAGTCATGATTATGCATTCAGGAAGGTAATTATTTTATATAGTTAATTAAAGTTTGAGAAATTTATATTAAAACTTGTTGCTTAATTAATCTGACTTAACTTCGTTTTCCTTTAATAATTTAATTTTACTTACTTTATCATTATGAGACGAAACTTTGTTCCACTTCACTAGAAATAAGAAGACAATATTATAAAGTCTGTCCATAGTAATTTGGCATAAACTGAACAGCTACAGAAAAATTACCTAAAATTTTGTATACACTCTAAGTTACAACTTTGTCAAATTTTGTTGCTTCCCTGCTATATACACTTTTTCCTCGAACGAGGCCTTTCGGTTTCGCAACGATTATCAAGTTCTTCCTACAACAACTTGTAGTAAGAACAAGGTTGTAGGAAGAACTTGATAATGGTTGCGAAACCGAAAGGCCTCGTTCGAGGAAAAAGTGTATATAGCAGGGAAGCAACAAAATTTGACAAAGTTTTGATGAAGACTGCTAACATAGAGAAATAACTGACTCTAAGTTAGCATCCATATGGAATATATAACTTTTTATTACTAAAATATCAATTATATTAGCACATTACATTATTTACATTTATAGACAACAATTTATTGTTCCAGTGTCGCAAGTAAATAAGATACTAAATGTTCAAAATGAATACATATATTCTACGTGATATCTAAAAGGCAAAGACTACAAAAATTTCATACAGAAGGTGACAGTAAATGTAGTTGTGTTAGTGATATCTTATGTATCAGAAGTAGAATACAGTGACAGAAAATCTGTGGCACGCTCAGTATTAGTAGTAAGAATTGGACAGGAACCAACTTTTTTTCAAGTGAGCCGTTTCAAATGTCTCGGCTGTGCACTAAGCTATGAATCTGAATATGATACAAGAGATAAAATAAATAAATTTAAGAATATTTGTGATACGGTTCATAGAAAGCTTAGAAATAAAACAATACACAGCACAAGAATTTAATTTTATAAGACATTTGCAATACCCACATTCACGTATGCCAGTGGGTCATGTCAAAAAAAGAAAGCGTCAAGATTCGGAGTGCAGAAATGCAGTTTCTTCGAAATACTTTAATTATACATTGCAAGATAAAATAAGGAATGAAGATATCAGAGCAGAACTCAAAGTAAAAGACATAAATGAAATTATTTCAATTTACAAAAGACAATGGTGGGGTTATCTGCAAAGGATGACAGAGGATCGATTCCCGAAAGCGTCACTGAACTATAAAGCCACTAATAGAAGAGACGTGGGTCGTCCGAGGATAAGATGGGTGCCGAAACAGGTTTATATAACCTAATAATTGAAGAGGAGGAGAAGAAGAAGAAAGTCTGTGATATTCTATGTATTGGTAGTAAGAATTGGACAGGAGGAACCAACTTTTTCTAGAAAGATACAAGGTGACATGCTTACATGGTGCGATAATAACGTAGACCTCAATAGGTAAAAACAGGGCCTGATTTACCATTAGGCTAACTAGGCTGCAGCCTAACGCGTTTAGGGAGTGCAAAAATTTAACAGAACAAATAAAATATTAAAATTCATGTTGCCGATGAAAAAAAGAAATATGTCAATGTAAAAAAGACTTTGTTGAAAATGTATATTTCAGACTTGGATCGATCGTTTCCTTTAGAGTATTTTCATTTAACAGCATATCTGAAAGGAAATAAATTTTATGAAAAAATAAGAAATCGAAACTAAGAAACCACAACAAATAAAAGGAAGCATTCTAATCCATGTAGAGTTTTAACGTTTATAAAATCATGTAGTGTGACTTAGTATTACCGAATGCTGAAGTCGCCTTGCGAATTGTTTTGAAAATGGCAGTCACAAATTGTTGCGGAGAAAGAACGTTTTCTGCCCTAAACCGGGTGAAAAATTATTTTTAAGTTCTACCTTGGCTAAGAAAAACAAAGTGAAACCGAATTCACTGTTATTCATTAAAAATGATTTTCTACAAATGGAATAGTTCATCTAATTGAAAATGCAAAACCCAGAAAAATAAGCTTTGAGTAAACAATGAGTAAGCTTTGAGTTTCTTTTAATGGAATAGTTCATCTATTTGAAACTGCAAAACCCAGAAAAATAAGCTTTGAGTAAACAAAAATGTTCAGCAATTTTAGTGAACATGAAAGTTCATAAATTCTGAGACTTTCACGGCCGGCTTCAATGTTATGAGAACTTTGGCTTGCTGGGCATCCTACTCACGGTCACTAATCTTATCCCCATAATTCAATGGTCACTGACTACGAAACCTTTGTCAGTGTTTTGCACCCTCCTGCACTGAAAATGGCCGTCAAAGGGACGGCCAGACTTTTGCACAATACAACCATAGACCATAATGCAAAGTTCTGATAACATGAAAATTCATGTTCTTGTTGATAGACATGAAAATAATTGGAAAAAACGTTTGTTTTTAGCGGTTTGACTTACTTTGTGCTAAGATTAAGTAAAGTAAGTCAGTGCTTAAGTGCTCAAGTACTTAATATGTACGACTTTTGTAATATTCTCATTACTTATTATAATTTATCAATGTATTCAAGATATTGTAATACATAAATTTACGTGATTAAAATGTATACAAGATGACTTTTTGTTTACAAAACTAAAATGTCCATAAATAAGAAGCAGCCCATAATATACGCGTAAGTGGCGGGAGGTGGGGGGCACAAAAAATTCATCAGCCTAGGGCGCCAAAACTGAAGTCAGGCCCTGGGCAAAAAGGTCAGAGATCTTTTCAGAAATGCGGAAGTCTTGGTTTGTCTTCATCTTGTGTGCCCAGCTTCTAGTTTTAAGGCAGAATGGAGCTTCAATGCTCTTCGAAAACTAAAGTCTTATCGTAGGTCAACAATGACGCAGAGAAGGTTCAACCATATCTCCCTATGCAGTGTCCATAAAAAGTTATTGTACGCCATCGCCAATAAAATTATAACCACAGTATTTATTTCTAATGTTGATGCTAGGAGAAATGTGTTCGGAAAATTTTGTAATCAATCGTTGATAAAAACATATCGAATTGTCAAACTGTTAAACTGTTATCATTCTAGTCAACAGAATAGTTACTAATGTAATGTTTATTGCTTACTGTAAATACTTATTTGTAAATATTGTAACCATGGAACCCTCTGGAACAGCCGAGAGCATATTTTTCCACATGTCGAGCAGGTGTAGCCTCAGTCAAGGCCGCAATCGAGTACGTTTCAGACTATTAAGGAGAGTACTTAAAATACGCATTACGCTGGCGCGCCGCAGTAGCGCAGAACACCTGCGCTACTTACATACAACGCACAGCAGCTGGCTTTGTTAGTCAGTTACGTTGAGCGATTTCTTTAGTGCGGATTGAGTAATTATTGTTAAAGATTAGTGGAAAATGTATACTGTATTATAATTAATAGTGTGAAAATCTATTACTTGACATTATTATTGCGTGTGGACAAATTTAACTTGAATTATTTTACGAGACTGCTTTGTTGAATACAAATTGTCATTTGTAATTAATTAAAGCAGGTAATTAGTTATTTCATTGCTGTCTGTATTTTGTTTCTACTGTACCACACATAGTGAGACAGTCATAACAATGTACAGTAGTGTGGGGCAAGATTCCTAATACGTCGTAGTTACTAGTTTCCTTAATAGATGTCGTGAGATGGTGTTTGGGCTGTTGAAGCCGACTTGGGCTGTGTTGGCTTGACACAGCAAACAAGGAGTCTAGCGCCATTATGGTGAGTGAACAGTAACGTTGTTTAATTTTGTGGAAGTTTAAGTTATTTTACAGTGTAATTTAAGAGTATTTATACAAATATATACTTTCTTATTATTTGTTTTCGACAGTACATTATTAAAAGGTAAGTCTGAGGTTACATATCAACTTAAAGTTAGTGGTCAATCTTATTTTATTCTTCGTATTATTTGAATTAGCAGCCATCCTTACTATTTCTATTATGAAATTGCTAAACTGCTACAATTTTTTGTTCAGACAAAGCTTTTCGTCATCTCTGACATCATCAGGTTTTTCAAGACCTGATGATGTCAGAGATGACGAAAAGCTTTGTCTAAACAAAAAATTGTAGCAGTTTAGCAATTTCATAAAAGAAATAGCAATCTTATTTTATTGAATCATAATAAGTCAGCAAAAGGTATAGAACACAGTGGGGCAAGTTTCCGGGGGCAAGAGTCCTCTTGGTCTCCTGTGCGGAATCTTACCCCACTTAACAAACTTTACATTACAATTAAATAAAACTTGCATTAGGCCTACAATTGTTGTTAAGCGTTCCAGAAGTGTGTGCTGGGGAGTCCCGCTGATTTCAAACTCTAAATTTCAAAGGAAGAAGAGGAATATCGTGTTCCGGGAAAGTTGATTATTATTGCGGAGGTTGTGGGCACCTTTACGAATCCCCCCCTACAGTCGACTGGATCATGTGTCATCAGTGTAGTACGTGGTGGGAAGAGCCGTGCACGACTTACAGTGGATTGGGCCATTTCGTGTGTGATAAGTGTCAGTAGGACTCTTACCCTACACAGACCGGACTCTTGCCCCAAGGTTGTGGCAACTTTCCTATTTTACATCCTTTTGTTTTTAGTTTTTTTTATCAAATACTGTAGTCAAAATTGTTGTGTACTCATTACGTTTGTTAGCATATAGTGTAACAAATAACCCAGTAATTTTCAATAAACTTTATTTTGGTTCAGTAGCTGAGAATTTGTTATTGTATTTTAAGTGCGGACTCTTGCCCCTCATTCCCTTACTGGATTTTTCCATTTGAGTCATCTTAATTCTGTACACCTAATCTTAATCTAGTAAATTAACAAAGACTTTAAATTACCTGAAATTTAAAAGTAAATTATATATGTCTAAAATATTGTTACGTAATACGGAACGATCTACATGTATCTCGACAATCCCAAGAGCCAGAGAACGATTCCTCGCAATGAGAAAACTGACTGCGAGAAATGAATCGCTTGATAAGAGGACGGCTGAAGATAGCAAGTGATAAAATGAAAACTGGGTATGACATTCACAGCAATAGTGTGGGTTTCCAAGAAGGAGATCAGGTCTGGTTGTTCCACCCAAAGAGGCGTCGTGGTCCGTCACATAAACTTCAGTATAACTGGGAAGGACCTTACTCTGTGAAAAAGAGAATCAACGATGTTGTTTATCTGATACAACAGGAAGGACAGAGAATGTTCAAAGTCGTCCACCTAGATTGCCTAACCAAGTATTACTTCAGAGACGGTTTACCAGTTCAGGATTAACAGGCTTAAGGAGGGGGCAGTGTTACGTAATACGGAACGTTCTACAAGTATCTCGGCTATCCGAGCAGAGCCCAGCTGTAATGTGTGTGTGCGCGCGCGTGCGCGCAAGCGTACATGTTGCTGCTGCTTTGAGATGAAAGTCAATCACGTGACACTTATCATGCATCAACAATCGAGTCTATTCCAGACCGTACCGGTCAGCGGACTCTATTCAAGGACACTGTTTCTAGTGGATTCTCGAGAGCGCCTGGCGCTTGTTTAGCACGTCATCCAAAGTGACAGAGTATTCTGGCATCTTAGCGGGATGTAAATATAAGCATTCAGTGACGGCCAGTTTCAGTTCAGTTATACTTCTGGCGATTACTCAGCGCGTCTCAAGTGAAAAGTGATTAATGTGTGGGACTCTATTAGTTGAAATTATTATTGGTGTCGACAAATTAACTTGAATTATTGTACGAGTATAAACTTGTTGAATAACTTGTTGATTACAAACTGCTAATTGTGATAACTGAAGCTGGTTATTAGTGACTTCATTGTTGTCTTGTATTTTGTTTTCCACTGTACGATACGACGATCAATAAGACCGTCGTAACAATAGTAATTGTATTTGTGACATTAAATGATTTAAACTCATACAAATGGAGAATAGTAACTCTAGTCTTTCAGAAATTTTACCATACACCAAATATTCAATGTTACCATAATTTTGCGCCCTCCCTCAAATAATCGGCCACTGACGATGCCCGCGATCACTACTTGTATTCTGCCACCGCTACTAACATTGCACTACTGTATATTGTAGCGTGACAGATAATCCACACAAATGCATTACTCAATGATCATTAATAAAGCTCTAATATATGGAATATCCAGATGAGAATTAATTAAAATGCACTGTTTAATAATATATTCACAAGAAAGGTTGAATAAAGAAAATTTCTGCAAATAATATAATATAATACAAATTTTAAAACCCAGAAGACTAAAAATAATAATAACAAAATTACCCAGGTAAGATAGAAGCAGGCAATTAATATACCCCGTCAAAGAAACCAGACCAGAAAAAACAAAGCTACTGAAGACAGAAGAAAGAAGAATAATTAAAACTACTATTACTGAAGAAAGAAGAAAGAAGAACAATCAAAGCTACTGAAGAAAGAAGAAACAAGAACAAACTAAATCTAATGAAGAAAGAAGAACAATCAAAGATACAGAAGAAAGAAGAAGGAAGAATAATTAAAATTACCACTACTGAAGAAAGAAGAAAGAAGAACAAACTAAATCTAATGAAGAAAGAAGAACAATCAAAGATACAGAAGACAGAAGAAGGAAGAATAATTAAAACTAGAGAAGAAAGAAGAGTAACCAAAATTACCACTACTGAAGAAAGAAGAATAATTAAAACTACTATTACTGAAGAAAGAAGAAAGAAGAAAGAAGAACAATCAAAGCTACTGAAGAATGAAGAAAGAAGAACAATCAAAGATACAGAAGACAGAAGAAGGAAGAACTAATTAAAACTACTACTACTGAAGAGAGAAGAAAGAAGAATAATTAAAATACAGAAGACAGAAGAAGGAAGAATAATTAAAACTAGAGAAGAAAGAAGAATAACCAAAACTACCATTACTGAAGAATGAAGAAAGAAGAACAATCAAAGATACAGAAGACAGAAGAAGGAGGAATAATTAATACTAGAGAAGAAAGAAGAATAACCAAAACTACCACTACTGAAGAAAGAAGAAAGAAGAATAATTAAAACTAGAGAAGAAAGAAGAAGTAATTAAAACTACGACTACTGAAGAAAGAAGAAAGAAGAAAGAAGAACAATCAAAGCAACTGAAGACAGAAGAAAGAAGACTAATAAAAACTACTATTACTGAAGAAAGAAGAATAATCCAAAACCAAAACTACTACTACTGAAGAAGGAAGAAGGAAGAATAACCCAAAACAAAAACTACAGAGGAAAGAAGAATAACTCAAAACCAAAACTACTGAAGAAAGAAGAAACAAGACTAATTAAAACTAAAGAAGAAAGAAGACTAATCAAAACTAAATCTACTGAAGAAGGAAGAATAAAGAAGAACCAAACTCAAAGAAGAAAGAAGAATAATAAAAATAAGAACTACAGAAGAAAGAAGAAAGAAGGATAATCCAAAACTACAGAAGAAGGAAGAATAACCAAACTCAAAGAAGAAAGAAGAATAATTAAGACGACCCATATAAAACAAAAACCCCATAGGGAAAGAACCCCCAAAAAACCCCAAAATCAATGAATGCCCAAAGAGAAAGTATAACACCCTAAAAAACCATATCACTGTAAAACTGACAAAAACTTAAAGTGTTAGTAGTATTAAATATTAGTGCATTCAAAAAGTTATTATTTAGTTTGTATAGACAAGTCTTCACAGTTTCCCCATGGTTGAATATTTCATATTAAAAGCTAGAAAAAGACTAGTAAATATATTGATAATTGACCATAGACAAGTGCAAGTGATCAAATTATAAATAATAAACTTTAAAAGGGTGCATGAGTTGCAGTACATAGTAACAAACTTTAAGTTTTGTGAACAGTGCCTACTTTGATAATGAAGTAGTAATATTACTAAATAAAAGCTACTAAAGCGATATGAACATTCCATAGAATGGAATATAACTTAGGTAGCTAGGGTTATACTTTAAGAGGGGGTATAAATTTTATAAATGGGGAACTACAGAACAAACTGTTTATGATGAAGTTTATAGAAGGTGTTAACAATTATATATGGAACCAGGATGTTAGGTTCCTATTACATATAACATTTAGATAAATAAGGGTTAGTCATAAGAGATATTAGTATTATAACTGTTATTTTATTGTTCAGTTTAATTTAGGAATGCACTGTCTAAAAATAGATATCATTCCAATGTTGTAGAAATACTCTTTATTATGTTATTAGGTAATATACTAAGCAATGTTATTCAGAACACTAGTTGTGATATAGATAGATGTTATATGTTAATTATATAATCAATAATTTATGTTATACCAGTCAGAGAAGGATATAAAATAGCTACATTAATAAAACATTTGGAAATTAGCCACACATCAGATCTAGGCCAAAGAATAAATTTAAACTGCAGAATAATTAACAAACCTAGTCTTATAAACCATATAAAATGACAATATTCAGGCAAAATAAACTCAACATATCAAATACTATGTAAATAAGGCTTTCTAAAGATATGGTCATTATATGAGTAAAATTATTTAATTGTCTAATAAAATACCATTAAAACTGAAATAGATTAACTGACACTATCCTAGGGGAAGTCATATACAATTGAATTATATTAAAAAACCATCATTAGTATACTAAATTGCAATAAAATAAGTGAGAATTGATAATTATACAAATTTCAGATTTCATAGAATAATAATTATATTAGGGAAAATGGCTATTATTTACATAGAAGACAGGAAGTATAATTTTAGGCCTACCTCCCAAAAAATTATAAGAAATATAATTTTCAGATAAAACTTTGTAATACTAACTTAATTACTATCAAAATAAGTAGAATAGAATAGTGAAAACGAATATGTATTTTATATTTCAAACAGTTAACTAATAACGAATTTATTTTATGAACATAAAGTACATTTTTAAAGTGTATCGGAAGTTATGGCAAATTTAAACAATGTATGAGATATATTATATAGGCTAAGACTTTCATGAGAAGAAGGAAATACAGACAGTTCATTATTATGCGTTGACGAGTGCACTTAAAGTAACCTTTCGCCAGAAATAACCTTTAATGGCGTTTATGTTATAAACCGTATTTCAGTGAAAATTTTGAAAATAATTATTTTAAACGATTTTATAGATTGTGAAGTGGTGAAAGTGACCTATGAACACAGTAACACTAATAAATTGAACCACACATAACTAGATAAGCAGAATAACACTGATATTAGACCAAATACAGACCGAAATTTCGAGGTTAAAAACGACACACATAAACACAACGAGATATATCAAGTGACAACATTTTACACCAAGTGAACTATTCCATCATACACCAGTGACATTTAAATATATCCAGGACGATCGTATACAATTGCTGAGAGCATTTACTCGAAGAAAGGGCATCTTTATTACAACAAAAACTTCATCAACGCTGGAGGCTTCCTTGCGCATGCGTCAGTCAACCATTTTGGTCCGGTCCGCTGCAGTATAGAAACGACATGGCTACTATTGGTTCGAAATCAAATCATATATAACTTTTAATATTTTTAATCATTATTTTATTGTTAAAATTTAAGGCATTTGATAAGTGTAAGTGTTATACTTTCCTTCCCATAACCTTCTCTGGCTATATATTTTAATAACCGTTTAAAGAACCCTATGTTATAATACCAATATAAATTGTTTATATCGACCGGCCCTGAGCGAGTCGATACTGCATAGTAATATCAATTTTAATCAAACAATTTCATTATTTTTTGTTAATAAACATTCTGTATCGGTAAATTGGAGTTGATTTTTTATTATAAAAAAGACTTAACAATTAATTAATGAAGAAACCCAACTAACTGAAGGGCGGTATATACGAAACGACAACGTTTCAAAAAGAAGAAGAAGAGAGCCGTCTTTCGTTCAAACTTGGAGTTAACAAGATTATCTTTTCAACAAAATTACTGAAAGTGACACTATTACTAGAATAACCACGATACCATCTCATTTATAATTACAACCGACTAACTCGATTTGTTCCTAAATTTTAAGAACAAGTTACCCAAAAAACATTTTCCAGAAAGTTAAAATTTTTTTTTTATATAAATTTTTAAATTTTATTTTTATTTTTTCAAATTGCTACAACAGCAATATACACAGATTTTATTTGCAACTACAAAGACTAGGAACATTACCAAATTGACGTTTCCGGAGCGGAACGTCAGAAAACTACACACATACATACACAAATTATTTTATTACACAATTCAAATCATTATTGGGAATTATTACAAATTTGGCTAGCCCAACCAGCGGGGCTTGAAGGAGGCGAACGTCAGGTATTATTACAAATTTGGCGTCCAACTAAAGGGCTGTAATTAGGGGTTGAAATTACTGTAATTACTTACCCAATTCCTAATTCAGCTTGGCAGCGGTTAGTCAGCCAGGGAATCAGGGAAGATGATGCGTCGTGCCACATCAAAGAAGAGAGCGGCGGAGGCCGAGAAAAAACTCGATATGGAGGATAAGGAGGCGACCCCAGTGGAGGACGTGGAAAAGATATTAGAACGGGTGGAACGTGAAAAACCAGCACCACCAGAGGAACAACCCGAAGCGCACACACAAACAGGGGAAATCGATGTCCGGGAGGAACGAATAGAACAACCCGAGAAACCACCACGAGCAGAGAATAGTAACATACAGGAGATGTTCAGGATAATGATGGAGAGAATGGAAGAAAACAGCAAAGAATTGAAAAAGGACATAGGAGAAACCAAGGAAGAATTGAAAAAGGACATGGAAGAAAACAGCAAGAAGATGGAAGAAAATTTGCACAAGAAAATGGATTCTACTACAGAAGAAAATAATAAAAGATTAGAAGATTTGAAGAATGATGACCAGTCCACTAAGGAAAATTTGAGTGATATAAATAAGAGCATAGAAGCAACCAAGGAAGAATTGAAGAAGGACAACCAAGAAACAAAAGAAGAATTGGGCCGTAAAATCGAAAGGACCAATAGAAGAATTGAGGAAACCAGTAAAAAGGTGGAAAAGAAAATGGAAGAAAATAAGAAGAATCTGGAAGAAAAGATGGAAGAAACCAAAAAGAAAATCGAAAGTGATCATCAACAGTTAAGGGAGGAGTTAAGAGAAGATAACCAACTGTTACGGGAAGAATTACGGGAAGTGAACCAAGAGAATCTAGACAAACTAGACGAACGGATGGAGCTATTAAGAAAGGAAATGAACCAGGAACTCAAGGGAAACAAGAAATCTATGACCAAAAGGCTAGAAGACGAAACCATAACTATAAATCAACAGATAAGAGAAGTTGATGGAAGATGTCGAATGACGGAAGTGGAGGTACAAGAGTTCAAGGAGGTGGTGAACAACAAGGTCACAAATCTTGAAGAATCTACTCGCAAAAAGGCAGAAGAAGACCGAAAGGAAAGCCAGGAAGAACTCAGCAAGGTACGAACTCGAATTACAGAAAGATGTGACGGAATGGAGGAAGCCATGACTAACATCACGGGTCAAGTGAGACAAAATCAGGAGGACATGGAAGCAATTCGGAGCCGACCAACCAGCTTTACTAATATCCCAATAAACGAGAACAGAGAATGGCTTAACTTTCGCCAATATAAAAGGAAACCAATGGAGTTCTTGGCCCGTATCGAAGAATATATGGCCAAACATAAAAGTAATCGATGGTCCAATAATCGTGAACTGTTAGACGAGTCATTCCGTGATATGACGGATAATTGGTGGATGGCGAACAGGAGCGAAATAACCGATTATCCGCAGTTCAAAGGTTTGTTCAAGTCTAAGTATTGGTCAGAGACCACTCAGAATTTAATAAGGGACAACATCTGCAATGGCCGATATAGAACTCAGTTTGGCAGTACCATGACTGCGTACTTTCTTGGGAAGGTGTGCCTGGCCAAGCACCTGGAACCAGCCATACCAGAGGAATGCCTGGTGAACAAGCTCTTTTATCATTACGACGAGGAGGTCATAAGAGCTCGAAGAGGTAGTCAGATAAAGACCATACAGGCGATGACGGAGCTATTGGAGAACTATGAGAATGAAGAATATTATAGGCAGAGCAGAAGAAGAAACGAGCGGCCAGAAGTACGAAATAATCCGTCATCTAACAATAATAGTCAACCGGTCAACAGTGGGTACCAAGGAAATAGATATAATCCGAATTACCATAATCAACACCCCACGAATGGTAATAACAACAATAATAACCACGGGAATATAAACCCGAATAATAACAGAAATAATAACGGATTCTCCGGTAATAGAGGTAATTATTACCCGAATAATTACGTAAACAGACAAAGAAATACCAATCCTACCAATAACACCGAACGGTTTGACAATAACAATAGGGGTTACCCTAATCCTAATAACAACAACAACCGGTTCTCCCGACCACGGGTAAATTTTATACGGGCAGAAGGAAGCAACCATCGCAGATATAACCAGCAACGGCGGAGCAGCGTACATGAGTATGAAGATCGAAACAGAAGCCGAGAACGGGACAACTCTAATTATAATCTGCCAAGGCGAAGTACTAGCCTAGATGACCCGGAACGGCGTACAAATAGGGAACCAACCTACGAACCAAGAACTGAAAGACTGGAACCTACTCAAGGTTTCCCCACTGATGCCTCTGTTGGTCCTATTAATAACCAAGATGAGGAGAGTTTAAACGGGAGGAGGCAGTGATAAACCATAAGGACCTTTTGCTGCTTCTATCGCCTGGGTATGTAAAGGAATTGCCGATAGTAAATAATCCCAATAAAATTACAATCATTCGATGTAATTATTTGAAAAATATTCGAAATGAATTACTGGAGGAGGACAACACCCGCCTTCTTATAATAAATAATGAAATAATATACATTAATGCAGAAGTTGAAGGAACATTCGCACAACTAATGATCGATACTGGTGCGAATGTATCCATAATTAACACTACAGAATTGGAGAGAATCCAAGGAAAATGTGGTAAGCTATTGCCAACCTTGCCTATAAATAACATTATATTAATCGGTGCCACGGGTCGCCAAAACAAGACAATCAGAAAACAAGTATCATTGAATGTCGTTAGTAAGGGTATAGCTATCAACATGATCTTCTTAATTGCAGCAGGATTACCCTTCAACATATTAGTGGGATGTGATGTACTGAGAAGGAACTCGGCCATTATTGATTTACGAATGGAGAAGGTATCACTCTTTACCGGAGATCTAACCTGGACGGCCGATTTAGTCGGTAGTGAGATAACCCTTCCCAGCAGTATCCACCAGCAAATACGCAGCATAAATTATACCAATACTAACACCATTCCTAACACTATAGTATATAAACTTACAGACGAGGATTTATGGTCCCAGAAAATACAGGAGATAAGGGATTTCCGAAGCGGAATTAATAGAGAAAAATTACCCAATACTCAAGCGAATCAGCTAATACAAATTTATGAAAGATACCGCTCAGTATTTTCCGATGAGCCAGGCAAGGTAAGAAATTATCAATGTACCCTTCAATTCCGAGATACGGTAGAGTTTAATAGGAAATCCTACCCTATCGCACATTCTCGAAAAGAGGCAGTAAGAGCGGAAATTAATCGAATGATTAATAACGATATTATAGAACCTAGTCAATCCCCATACACCAGTCCTATTGTCGCAATTCCCAAGAAAAACGGCGAAGTCCGGCTTTGTTTGGATGCTCGGGAAATAAACAAGAAAATCATTAATGATAGAACATCGCCCGGTGAGATTGAGGAAATCCTGAAACGCTTCCATGGTACCCAATACTTCAGCACTTGGGATACGGTGTGCGGATACTGGCAGGTAGAATTGCACCCACGGAGTCGCCAATATCTGGCTTTCATATTCGAGGGGCGTAATTACCAATTCAAAAGATTGCCCTTCGGATTGGTAAACTCAGTTGCCATCTTTGTGACCTGCATGGACCAGATATTGGGACAAGAAGCACTTCAGTTTACAACGGTGTACGTCGACGACCTACTGATAACATCTGAGACGTGGGAGGAACACTGTTACCGTGTGGAACATGTGCTAAAAAAATTATCTGCCAGTAACGTCACGCTGAAGTTGGAAAAATCCAAGTTTATTGCCAGAGAAGTGCAATTTTTAGGATTTAACTTGGACGATCAAGGAATCTCACCGTCTGCAGAAAAGGTAGAAGCCATCCAGAAATTCCCGGCACCCAAAAACAGGAAGCAATTGCAGTAATTCCTGGGACTCTGCAATTATTATAGAAAGTTCCAGGAACAATATTCAGAGTTAACTGCGAGGTTTCAACCTCAATTATCATCTAAAAACAAGTGGGTATGGTGTAAGGAACAAGAGGGGATTTTTCAACAAATTAAGGACAAATTTCTGGCTACTATAATACTTCGCCACCCAAACTTTAAGTTACCGTTCTTCATGAATTGCGATGCCAGCAACATCAGTCTGGGAACGACACTGTATCAAGAGGACGAGAAGGGTCAACCTCAAGTAATTAGCTTCGCCAGCAGGTCTTTGAACCAATGCGAAAGGAATTACACGGTGACGGAAAAAGAATTACTGAGCGTGGTATTCGCTTGCGGTAAGTTCCGCACTTACATTCTGGGATACCCCGTTACTATCCGAACTGACCATAAATCAATTTCATTCTTAAAAAGCTGCAAACTGAACCATGGCAGACTAACGAGGTGGATACTTGCCCTTCAAGAATACCATCTACAATGGGAGTACATCCCTGGTAAAAAGAATATAGTAGCGGATGTGTTATCCCGGGTCAATGTGGAAGAACAAACTTTCGAAGGGGAAAAGGAAAGCGTGCTGAAAATATATCATCTTCTTAGCACCAGAGCCGATTTAACAACAATATTGACCAACATGAGCACCCACCAACAAGCGGACCCAAAATTGAGAAACCTCAAACTTCGGCTAGAAGAGGGAGATGAAACCGTTGCTAAATATTACCAGATGAATAAACAAATATTGTTCGTTAAAACCTCTTTGAAGGAAGAGATCTGGAAGGTAATTGTTCCGACACAGATCGAAAAGGAATTGATAGTGAATTACCACATACGTTACGGGCATATGGGCGCCCTCAAGGTAATAAAAGCTCTGGAGGAGAGCTTCTATATAAAAAACATCAATAGAAAGGTCCAAATGTATATAAAGAGTTGTAAAATCTGCCAGCTGGTGAAAACTAATAATGAGAAGAAGGAAGGTGTGATGATCCCAATCACTTCCCAAGCAAAATTGGAGAAGGTGTTTCTAGACATTTGCGGACCATTTCCCCGTAGTGGAGGTCGACACCAATATCGATACCTAACCATCATAATGGACCACTTCACCAAATATGTTAAGCTATACCCTACTAATCGAGCGACTACCCGGAAAATTCTGGGGATACTAACTGAACAGTATATCCCACACCTGGGGAAACCATCTTCGATCATTACTGATCATGGAACCCAGTTTAAGGGTGGAAAATGGCGGGATACATTATTGTCAATGGGCATCCGTACATACAAGACCTCGGTCTACCATCCGAGCAGTAACCCAGCAGAGCGAGTGTTGCGAGAAGTGGGAAGGATCCTCAGGACTTATTGTCACCATCAACAAAAAAGGTGGCAAGACTATCTGGAAGCCACGGAGGAATTCCTCAACTTAGCATACCATCCAGCTATAGGGATAACCCCATACTCTGCGATGTACGAGAAACCACCCCCACGAGAGATCACAGATATCCTCGAATTCCCCAGTAACCATGTGTACAGATTTGATAAAGCTAAATTCTATAACAAGGTGGCAGAAGACCAGTTGAAACGGCAAAATAAGTATCAAAAAGTCAGTGGTAAATTAATAATATATGAAAAGGGAGAAAAAATTTTATTAAGGAATCGAGAATTACCCAGCACACTGGAAGGAATAACGAAGAAGTTATTGCTATTATACATCGGACCATATATAATATCCAATGTGAAAAATAATAATACCTATGAAATCAAAGAAATCGATTCAGAAAGGATAAAGGGAGTATATAACCAGGCTTCCATGAAAAAATATTATGAGTAATTGAATGTATGGAAGAAAGAATTAAATCACTAAATTCAAAAATGAAGTAATGACTACTTACTACCTATTATTTAGAAAACAATTTATGGACAAGAGAAAATGAATTTTGAATTAAATATCACTAAATTCAAAACTGAAGTAATGACTACTTACTACCTATTATTTAGAAAACAATTTATGGACAAGAGAAAATGAATTTTGAATTAAATCATCAAAATTTAAAAACCCAAGTAAAAACAATTTACTACATTATTTTAAAAAATAACTTTTAGAAATGAACAAGAAGAAAAAGAATTTGGATAACACCTTACAAACAATTATATATGGGACCAATTCTTAAAAACTTTCCAGAATAAAGAAATGGCAATACAAACCACTGATAAAATTTAAATGAATAAACTTATTGTGAAGTGAAATTAATGAGAATTTTATGTCAAATAAACAGAGATATTAAACATATGGAATTAATAAGTAAAGAGTGCATTTGGATAAAAAGCAAGAGCAGAATAAAATTTTGATTAAGAAAGAAAAAACCATATATAAATAAATCCATAAGGAAAAGATGATCATATAATAAATGTCAGTTATAAGAAAGACAATTAAAAGAGTAATTGAAAAAACATAATACTAGTGGAACAATTCACAAGAATTAAGAAAGGAACAAAAATATAATACAAAATATATGCTACCAATGACCAGAAGGAGATGGTGATAACAGTCAAAAAAATGACAGAGAATTAAAAGCTTTACACTGAATAATAAGTGATGATTATATTATACCAGCTTCCAACCACAAGGAGAAATAAAATGCCAACAGAGCTAACCATTGAGAAAAATAACTGAGATAGAGATTCACTAAGATAGAAATATAAATAGATCTGTTCGTATACGAAGTGAAATATCCAAAGATATTTAATTTTTTTTATAGTCATAAGGTGGACTATTCTTATATAATTTTTATTAATGACTGTCTGAGATAAGTCCAGCAGTATTATTATGTATTGGTCAGAGATGATTTACCTCTGTAATCAATAAATGACGTAGCATGGCCAGCAGAGTGTGAAGCCTACAGAGCCCCTCTGGACACTGCCCCAGCTAACGTGTTAGGGAATTTTAGGGAATAAATATCCCAAGGATAAAGAAACGAGTTAAGAAGAAAATGGAAAAATAAAAAATAACGAACCTCAGATGACTATTACTATCAGTAAGAATCCAGTTAATAATGAGATACAGATAAGCTCAAAAATATAGGAGAAAAAATTTTAGAAATGTGAAGGAAGTAAAGAAATATAATTTATAATATAATGTCATAAGCAATTATTTCAGACAAACTAAGTATGATCTGAACTAATCACTTCTGGAAGAGAGCAATCTGTAGCGTGACAGATAATCCACACAAATGCATTACTCAATGATCATTAATAAAGCTCTAATATATGGAATATCCAGATGAGAATTAATTAAAATGCACTGTTTAATAATATATTCACAAGAAAGGTTGAATAAAGAAAATTTCTGCAAATAATATAATATAATACAAATTTAAAAACCCAGAAGACTAAAAATAATAATAACAAAATTACCCAGGTAAGATAGAAGCAGGCAATTAATATACCCCGTCAAAGAAACCAGACCAGAAAAAACAAAGCTACTGAAGACAGAAGAAAGAAGAATAATTAAAACTACTATTACTGAAGACAGAAGAAAGAAGAACAATCAAAGCTACTGAAGAAAGAAGAAAGAAGAACAATCAAAGATACAGAAGAAAGAAGAAGGAAGAATAATTAAAATTACCACTACTGAAGAAAGAATAAAGAAGAACAAACTAAATCTAATGAAGAAAGAAGAACAATCAAAGATACAGAAGACAGAAGAAGGAAGAATAATTAAAACTAGAGAAGAAAGAAGAATAACCAAAACTACCACTACTGAAGAAAGAAGAATAATTAAAGCTACTATTACTGAAGAAAGAAGAAAGAAGAACAATCAAAGCTACTGAAGAATGAAGAAAGAAGAACAATCAAAGATACAGAAGACAGAAGAAGGAAGAATAATTAAAACTAGAGAAGAAAGAAGAATAACCAAAACTACCACTACTGAAGAAAGAAGAAAGAAGAATAATTAAAACTAGAGAAGAAAGAAGAATAACAAAAACTACCACTACTGAAGAAAGAAGAATAATTAAAACTACTATTACTGAAGAAAGAAGAAAGAAGAACAATCAAAGCTACTGAAGAATGAAGAAAGAAGAACAATCAAAGATACAGAAGAAAGAAGAAGGAAGAACTAATTAAAACTACTACTACTGAAGAGAGAAGAAAGAAGAATAATTAAAATACAGAAGACAGAAGAAGGAAGAATAATTAAAACTAGAGAAGAAAGAAGAATAACCAAAACTACCATTACTGAAGAATGAAGAAAGAAGAACAATCAAAGATACAGAAGACAGAAGAAGGAAGAATAATTAATACTAGAGAAGAAAGAAGAATAACCAAAACTACCACTACTGAAGAAAGAAGAAAGAAGAATAATTAAAACTAGAGAAGAAAGAAGAAGTAATTAAAACTACGACTACTGAAGAAAGAAGAAAGAAGAACAATCAAAGCAACTGAAGACAGAAGAAAGAAGACTAATAAAAACTACTATTACTGAAGAAAGAAGAATAATCCAAAACCAAAACTACTACTACTGAAGAAGGAAGAAGGAAGAATAACCCAAAACAAAAACTACAGAAGAAAGAAGAATAACTCAAAACCAAAACTACTGAAGAAAGATGAAACAAGACTAATTAAAACTAAAGAAGAAAGAAGACTAATCAAAACTAAATCTACTGAAGAAGGAAGAATAAAGAAGAACCAAACTCAAAGAAGAAAGAAGAATAATAAAAATAAGAACTACAGAAGAAAGAAGAAAGAAGGATAATCAAAAACTACAGAAGAAGGAAGAATAACCAAACTCAAAGAAGAAAGAAGAATAATCCCAAACTAAATCTACTGAAGAAAGAAGAAGGAAGACTAATTAAAACTACTACTACTGAAGAAAGAAGAAAGAAGAACAATCAAAGCAACTGAAGACAGAAGAAAGAAGACTAATTAATAAAAACTACTATTACTGAAGAAAGAAGAATAATCCAAAACCAAAACTACTACTACTGAAGAAGGAAGAAGGAAGAATAACCCAAAACAAAAACTACAGAGGAAAGAAGAATAACTCAAAACCAAAACTACTGAAGAAAGAAGAAACAAGACTAATTAAAACTAAAGAAGAAAGAAGACTAATCAAAACTAAATCTACTGAAGAAGGAAGAATAAAGAAGAACCAAACTCAAAGAAGAAAGAAGAATAATAAAAATAAGAACTACAGAAGAAAGAAGAAAGAAGGATAATCCAAAACTACAGAAGAAGGAAGAATAACCAAACTCAAAGAAGAAAGAAGAATAATTAAGACGACCCATATAAAACAAAAACCCCATAGGGAAAGAACCCCCAAAAAACCCCAAAATCAATGAATGCCCAAAGAGAAAGTATAACACCCTAAAAAACCATATCACTGTAAAACTGACAAAAACTTAAAGTGTTAGTAGTATTAAATATTAGTGCATTCAAAAAGTTATTATTTAGTTTGTATAGACAAGTCTTCACAGTTTCCCCATGGTTGAATATTTCATATTAAAAGCTAGAAAAAGACTAGTAAATATATTGATAATTGACCATAGACAAGTGCAAGTGATCAAATTATAAATAATAAACTTTAAAAGGGTGCATGAGTTGCAGTACATAGTAACAAACTTTAAGTTTTGTGAACAGTGCCTACTTTGATAATGAAGTAGTAATATTACTAAATAAAAGCTACTAAAGCGATATGAACATTCCATAGAATGGAATATAACTTAGGTAGCTAGGGTTATACTTTAAGAGGGGGTATAAATTTTATAAATGGGGAACTACAGAACAAACTGTTTATGATGAAGTTTATAGAAGGTGTTAACAATTATATATGGAACCAGGATGTTAGGTTCCTATTACATATAACATTTAGATAAATAAGGGTTAGTCATAAGAGATATTAGTATTATAACTGTTATTTTATTGTTCAGTTTAATTTAGGAATGCACTGTCTAAAAATAGATATCATTCCAATGTTGTAGAAATACTCTTTATTATGTTATTAGATAATATACTAAGCAATGTTATTCAGAACACTAGTTGTGATATAGATAGATGTTATATGTTAATTATATAATCAATAATTTATGTTATACCAGTCAGAGAAGGATATAAAATAGCTACATTAATAAAACATTTGGAAATTAGCCACACATCAGATCTAGGCCAAAGAATAAATTTAAACTGCAGAATAATTAACAAACCTAGTCTTATAAACCATATAAAATGACAATATTCAGGCAAAATAAACTCAACATATCAAATACTATGTAAATAAGGCTTTCTAAAGATATGGTCATTATATGAGTAAAATTATTTAATTGTCTAATAAAATACCATTAAAACTGAAATAGATTAACTGACACTATCCTAGGGGAAGTCATATACAATTGAATTATATTAAAAAACCATCATTAGTATACTAAATTGCAATAAAATAAGTGAGAATTGATAATTATACAAATTTCAGATTTCATAGAATAATAATTATATTAGGGAAAATGGCTATTATTTACATAGAAGACAGGAAGTATAATTTTAGGCCTACCTCCCAAAAAATTATAAGAAATATAATTTTCAGATAAAACTTTGTAATACTAACTTAATTACTATCAAAATAAGTAGAATAGAATAGTGAAAACGAATATGTATTTTATATTTCAAACAGTTAACTAATAACGAATTTATTTTATGAACATAAAGTACATTTTTAAAGTGTATCGGAAGTTATGGCAAATTTAAACAATGTATGAGATATATTATATAGGCTAAGACTTTCATGAGAAGAAGGAAATACAGACAGTTCATTATTATGCGTTGACGAGTGCACTTAAAGTAACCTTTCGCCAGAAATAACCTTTAATGGCGTTTATGTTATAAACCGTATTTCAGTGAAAATTTTGAAAATAATTATTTTAAACTATTTTATAGATTGTGAAGTGGTGAAAGTGACCTATGAACACAGTAACACTAATAAATTGAACCACACATAACTAGATAAGCAGAATAACACTGATATTACACCAAATACAGACCGAAATTTCGAGGTTAAAAACGACACACATAAACACAACGAGATATATCAAGTGACAACATTTTACACCAAGTGAACTATTCCATCATACACCAGTGACATTTAAATATATCCAGGACGATCGTATACAATTGCTGAGAGCATTTACTCGAAGAAAGGACATCTTTATTACAACAAAAACTTCATCAACGCTGGAGGCTTCCTTGCGCATGCGTCAGTCAACCATTTTGGTCCGGTCCGCTGCAGTATAGAAACGACATGGCTACTATTGGTTCGAAATCAAATCATATATAACTTTTAATATTTTTAATCATTATTGTATTGTTAAAATTTAAGGCATTTGATAAGTGTAAGTGTTATACTTTCCTTCCCATAACCTTCTCTGGCTATATATTTTAATAACCGTTTAAAGAACCCTATGTTATAATACCAATATAAATTGTTTATATCGACCGGCCCTGAGCGAGTCGATACTGCATAGTAATATCAATTTTAATCAAACAATTTCATTATTTTTTGTTAATAAACATTCTGTATCGGTAAATTGGAGTTGATTTTTTATTATAAAAAAGACTTAACAATTAATTAATGAAGAAACCCAACTAACTGAAGGGCGGTATATACGAAACGACAACGTTTCAAAAAGAAGAAGAAGAGAGCCGTCTTTCGTTCAAACTTGGAGTTAACAAGATTATCTTTTCAACAAAATTACTGAAAGTGACACTATTACTAGAATAACCACGATACCATCTCATTTATAATTACAACCGACTAACTCGATTTGTTCCTAAATTTTAAGAACAAGTTACCCAAAAAACATTTTCCAGAAAATTAAAATTTTTTTTTTATATAAATTTTTAAATTTTATTTTTATTTTTTCAAATTGCTACAACAGCAATATACACAGATTTTATTTGCAACTACAAAGACTAGGAACATTACCAAATTGACGTTTCCGGAGCGGAACGTCAGAAAACTACACACATACATACACAAATTATTTTATTACACAATTCAAATCATTATTGGGAATTATTACAAATTTGGCTAGCCCAACCAGCGGGGCTTGAAGGAGGCGAACGTCAGGTATTATTACAATATTCATAGTCCAATTAGGATTCCGCAGCACCACGTTTATAAAATGCATATATTGCTGTGTAGTGGCTTCAATGTACATAATACAGCAGCCGTCGAATCCAATGTACGGTGTACTGTATAGTGTATGGTAAACTTGGGTAAACTCGTGATAAGTATATAAAATAGGCTATTAATTGTGCCAACCAAACATTTTTTTTTCTGTTTTAACCTTTAGAAAGAATGTTTTCTAAGGACTTTATCGCACTAAAAATTTTTTCGATAAAACAACTTATATTTATTTTAATTAAATTTCGAATCAATGTTCTTGCTTAGTAATCTCGTGATATTCCAAACAATCTCGTGACAATACTTCGCTATACTCGTGATATCACGACTTTACCTGGATTGAGGCATATGTCAGCCATACTCGTGGCGTCTAAACTCATAAATAAAATATACCTAAAATCATATGGTCAAAAAACATAAAACTTTTAAACGCCATTAATATTAACATCGTACGGAGAAATCTAATCTAAGAAATAAAAACTATCGAAAATTTTAGTAGAAAACAATTTAGAAGATTTATATTTAATGGAAGTCTTTCTAAGAAGTAAATGTCAAAAAT
The DNA here is from genome assembly GCA_034769895.1 of Magicicada septendecula. NCBI lineage: Eukaryota > Metazoa > Arthropoda > Insecta > Hemiptera > Cicadidae > Magicicada > Magicicada septendecula. The sequence goes on from CM068369.1 coordinate 35,508,655, forward strand.
TATATAAATTTGTACATTACTAGGAAGCGTCTTTACTTGGAAAACAACACAAAACATTTAAGAAACTACGATCCAGAGATATGGTCCTACAACGTATACGCAGCCCGTCCATAACCTATCAAAATACGTATGTACCATCGTATTCAGCATGTATTAACCGACAATTTAAGACAAAATTTGATACTTAATATAGTGAATTATAATAATGGTAGAATCAAAATGCACGTCCTATTAACAGATACAGACATATAAGAAATATTCCTCACCTTTCATTTAAAAACGTTGCAAAACAATAAAAACGTGTCTCACTTACGGCTACCATATCTCAAACTGAACATTAGAATGCGCTGCGCTCAACTGGAGAAACTAAGCATTTGTGGGAGCATTGGTTAACCCGTCACAAGCTTCACAAAAGTATCACGAGATTACCTCTGTCACGAGTACACCCGAGTTCACCATATATACTATATTTTATATACTATAGAATTTACAGTGTATACTATACACGCCATCAAGTATACGGTAAACGTAGTGTGACTAACAGGACACTGAAGTCTAAAGCAACATTAAGGTCAGGGTCGGTGCAAATGCAAGTAGCAGTAAATACTGCACAGGGCGGCAGAAGCGCTGTGGCCGCCCACGATAGTATGTACAGTATATACTATACTCGCCATCAAGAACACGGTAAACGTAGTGTGACTAACAGGACACTGAAGTTTAAAGCAACATTAAGGTCAGGGTCGGTGCAAATGCAGGTAGCAGTAAATCTTCGACATTTTAGCACCGTTATTTGCCAGTGACCGGAATCTCAGTGAGGCCAGAGGCAACTGTTTGTGTCCCAGTTACAGTGGTAAATACCACAGAGCATGCTCCACTTGCATTAGATAGCTGTTAACAGCTCTAGATAAGCTACTCGGCTACTATTAATCAACAAAAATATACCTGTATTTGGAATTTACTCAGAATAGTTATATTTCCATTTGAAAGTTAATTAGAATCGAAGTCTTTAAAAACGCTCAATATTACCATTAGTAAAAAAAAAATTATCTTTAAATTCGTAATGACCGTTAATCAATGAATTTTCCCGGTGAAGGGTTTGTTAGGATCGGTTAAACAGTATAACGTTATTATTAAATTTTAAATTATTTTTGTCGACGTTTTGACAATCTTTATTTTCATCATTAGAACCTGTTAATAATCACAAATAATTGGCCTCTTGTGTTTGACATTTTATTTTGTATTTATACACAGGTCCTGATGATGATAATAAATATTGTCGAAACTTCGACCCAAATAATTTAAAAGTTTTGTTATACTTTTTAACCGATCCTCACAAACCCTTCACCGGAAAAAAATTGTATTAATTTTTGTCTGAAGCTCACACGACCGCGGTTAATATCTTCAAAAATATATTAATTTTTTTCTGAAGCTCACACGGCCGCGGTTAATATCTTCAAAATTATATTAATTTTTGTCTGAAGCTCACACGGCCGCGGTTAATATCTTCAAAATTATATTAATTTTTGTCTGAAGCTCACACGGCCGCTGTTAATATCTTCAAAATTATATTCATTTTTGTCCGAAGCTCACACGGCCGCGGTTAATATCTTCAAAATTATATTAATTTTTGTCTGAAGCTCACACGGCCGCGGTTAGTATCTTCAAAACTATATCTATTTTTGTCTGAAGCTCACACGGCCGCGGTTAGTATCTTCAAAACTATATTAATTTTTGTCTGAAGCTCACACGGCCGCGGTTAATGTCTTCAAAATTATATTAATTTTTTTCTGAAGCTCACACGGCCGCTGTTAATATCTTCAAAATTATATTCATTTTTGTCTGAAGCTCACACGGCCGCTGTTAATATCTTCAAAATTATATTCATTTTTGTCTGAAGCTCACACGGCCGCGGTTAATATCTTCAAAATTGTATTAATTTTTGTCTGAAGCTCACACGGCCGCGGTTAATATCTTCAAAATTATATTATTTTTGTCTGAAGCTCACACGGCCGCGGTTAATATCTTCAAAATTGTATTAATTTTTGTCTGAAACTCACACGGCCGCTGTTAATATCTTCAAAATTATATTAATTTTTGTCTGAAGCTCACACAGCCGCGGTTAATATCTTCAAAATTATATTAATTTTTGTCTGAAGCTCACACGGCCGCTGTTAATATCTTCAAAATTATATTAATTTTTGTCCGAAGCTCACACGGCCGCGGTTAATATCTTCAAAATTATATTAATTTTTGTCTGAAGCTCACACGGCCGCGGTTAGTATCTTCAAAACTATATCTATTTTTGTCTGAAGCTCACACGGCCGCGGTTAATGTCTTCAAAATTATATTAATTTTTGTCTGAAGCTCACACGGCCGCTATTAATATCTTCAAAATTATATTAATTTTTGTCCGAAGCTCACACGGCCGCGGTTAATATCTTCAAAATTATATTAATTTTTTTCTGAAGCTCACACGGCCGCGTTTAATATCTTCAAAATTATATTAATTTTTGTCTGAAGCTCACACGGCCGCGGTTAGTATCTTCAAAATTATATTAATTTCTGTCTGAAGCTCACACGGCCGCGGTTAATATCTTCAAAATTGTAAAATACCGGGCAGTTAGGCCGTGGTCGGTTGCCTTACATTCTCGACATCTTCGGCAACGTTTCGTATGCCATCCTCGGGTATCGTCTTCAGGCCGCAAAAAGCAACAGTGTTATGAAAACAGTTACGGTTTTGCACCAGTGTAATAACGTTTAATTACATATAACAACATGTAACAATAACATCATTAGATAAAATTTGAAAACAGTATAATCTTATCAAATAATTAGATTACTTTTATGCCTAATAGCTTTCCAAACACCCGGCAACATACACTTGTCACCTTTGTTAAAGCTTGTCCTATTTGTTAACACTCCAGTATGAATGTTCTCTTGGAGATCTTAGGCCGAACGATACCCGGAAACTTTTTCCCGACATTTTTTTTTTTTGAAAATTATATTAAATTTTGAACAAGCGAATTTCACAAAAAAATGTCATGAATCATTTTGTGAATAAACAATTTAAGAATATTAAATGTAGTTCTAAAAATTATAATAATGTTTAAAAATTTAATAAAACTGTATGCAACAACAAACGAACGGTACTAAAGAAAAGAGCGAAAAGCTATACAGCAAAGTAAATCCGATTTGTGGACGCTGCCAATTTGTCCACTGGTAACATTGTCACGTGTGCTACTTCTCGAGTTAATCAGTGCGTATTTAGAACATGGATAAAGAAAAACGTCCTTGTTATTGCAGATTCTATACAAGACAATAAGGCTTTTTTCTTAATCTCAGTTACGGATCGATGAAATTATTATTTTGATTTCATTATCGGATATTAATAATACAATCTTGCTAATCCCAATGACCGTACCATAATGGGAAATAAAATCCGGGCTTTTGGGTCGTGGTCCTCTGAAAATTATTATTTTCAGACTTTTTGCCCTCAAGTATGGAGGCCATCTTCAGGTAATGAAACGATTCAACACAAGAGACACGATGTTCGTCAGTAACCAAAGTACTGAGACAAAGAATGGTCGCGGTCCCAAGGAGAACTGTTTACATAAACTTGAAGAATTTTCCCAATAGTCCGGATTTAGTTTCCAACAATGTTGACGATAAAATTTCCTCAAAAACCTTAAGAATAGAATAAAAATGTATGAATTTGCTTGGCGTTTTTAGATGAAACACTGGTGGGGCCTTAAGGGTATCTTTATCTTGTACCCTTATTACACGGAACTTTCTAAAACCTTACTCAGTTGTAATTATTAAATTATAAAATTACGCATACAAGAGCAGATTGGTTTTAGTATTTGAGCAATAAATGTCATATATTATATTTTATTATATATTTGTATTATATATTTTATTATATTATTCGTTCAATGATTGATGTAAAATGTTAGTAAATTTTGAGCTGTACCAGATTACGTTTACAAAACAACTAGTTAGGTAAGCAATTATTCCTTCTAACAAATAGTTGTTAGTCGAATACAATAAACAGCCATTTAATTTAACGTTTATTAATCATATTCTATTGGACGCGGTCAGCTGCGACCCAATCAGTTGGAACCGAGGTGAAAATTTGGTCGCGGTTAATTGTGACCCAGAAATGGCGATCTAAAACATCGTCCTATCAACTACATGTAGGCCTAACTGTTACAATACGGAAATTGTAATTACAATTCCATTAATTCCTAACCTAACCTAACCCAAACTAACCGAAGTCAACCTAACCAAACCTACGTAAAATATTCGAAGAAAGAAGGTACTCCGATAAATAAAAAAAAAGTTATAGAATGGAAACCTCATTGAAGGTTGGAACAGGAAAGTTTTTTACTGCCACAGATTTGGTCAGTTGCGACAAAGTGAAAGTACGATGCACAATTGACCGGATAAGAACATGTAAGTAAGAACCGTTTATTTAATAAGGCAAGACGTTGTCTGCAACCGTTAAAGGTAATAAGATTTAAACTGTTCCTTATTGATAAATTCTATTAACATAATGATATAAACACACATATATTTTACTTCTGTACTGTTTACAGATATTACACGTTTATTAAAAAACGGTATTATACTTGCATCGTTTTTAAATTAAATTTAACATAACTTAATAACGTAAACATTACCTACTCATTGTAAACAGACTCAGTAAAGTCGGAGCCATTGGGCCGTGGTACACTTCTGTCGTTACTACTAACAGACGTTTCGGTATCTGACTGTGGTTAACTGACGAATATCGTGTCAGCGACTCATTATTGTACACTAACAGGAACAGAAACGTCTGTTAGTAACATCAACAGGAGTGAACCACGGCCCAATGGCCAGCAGTTTAGTCAATCCGTTTACAATGCTGACGACGTGCGCGAAACCTTTAGGTACAGAATATAACCTACTCACGGTTTTTTAAAAATAGGTTAATGAAAATTATGTTTCATATTTACATGTTACTGACTACCGGAAAGTTTACAGAACTGCAGAAAATTAATGGCTTTTGAAATTAATGCCTCTATGTAATGACGTCGTGTAATTAATGACCTGTTTACACAAAAAGAGGGATCCATCATTTACAATCAGGCAGTTACATTGCAACCATTTTTCTTTATCCGTTCACATATAACACTCAAATGTATGTAATAAATAACCTAATTTTTATTACTCTGTTATACACTTAGTAAAATAAAAACGTCTGTTAATAATCGTTATCTAGTCTAAAACCGAAGAATCTGACAAATTAAATTCCAAAATTTTATTCAGATTTTTGTACATCATCAAACATCCGAATCATTTTGTATTCAGTTTGTACCATTATCATCATCATCTTGACACCACGGCATAGGCAATGTGCTGTCTGTTACGCCTTCAAAAATCCTCCAGCCACCTCTTCCTGAGTTTACACCTGTGTCCTTTAGGTTTGTATTTCTATACTTGCTTGGGCAGTCCGGAATTTGGCATTCTTTCTAGGTTATTCCTTAGGCTTTCACGGCCGGTGTCATTTGAATTATGCATGATATCCGGGCTGTTTGGCCGTTGTCTATACCACAGTACTGTGGGCCTGCACGTAGACACCCAAAGTGCAGGAATTTTATACCACTGATGATGGCAGCCAGTGGAGCTGCCGAAACGTTTGGTTTTGTTTTAAACCAGGGACCACGGCCAAACAGCCCGGATATCATGCATAATTCAAATTCTTTTTAGGTGTTCTTTCCACCGTTGTCTGTAATCTCTTATTTTTTCTTTCAAGCTAAAAACTTGTAACTCTTCGCTTATGATGTCATTCCTTATATGGTGAAATTTAGAACACCTTTTAACTCCTTTTAAGAACGCCACTTCCGAAGCCTGTATTTTGGTGTCTTGTTTCTTGGTTGCTGTCCGTAATTCACAGCCCTAGGACAATACAACTTTGTAGCATTTTAATTTCAAAGATGAAAAGTTTGTGGTTTGGCTAAAGAGTTGTAACCTGCTGACTGCATTTTCTAAACAAATGCACGATAAATATTTTGTACGTTTATTATCATGAGCGTTTTGCCCACATGTGCACTGTGACGATAAAAGAATTTACACTTACATGAAATTGTGCTATAAAACAACGTAGCTGGATGTACTTTCTCCAAATATTTCATTTCTGCCCAGATCGCGATGCAGCGTAATAATACAAATTTAAAAGATCCCAAAAGCCTGCGTTTGCTCATTAATAACAAAATCTAACTATCGATAACAAGACACTACTGTCTTGTTACAATACTGTCAACCTTTTCCACTGTAGTGTTGTTTCACTGATAAACACCTTGTCAGTTGTATTCGAAACAGTTTCACTGACGATGGCCTCCATAGGTGGTGCCGAAACGCTGATAATAACATCCGTCAGCATGATGATTATAGTAGACAACGGCCTTACAGCCTGGATCTTAATTTTAATAATTACAACATCGGACGTAAGCCTCAGAAATAGGTTACACTACTGTCTGTTTAAGACTCGCATGAGACACAGAAGGAATATAGAAATACATTGTTTATACGGGTTTTGAAGTGTAGTGCATATTCAATTTAAATGCGGTATCGAATTCGAATAATCAACACTTTAAGAATTCATCATCATAATCATTATCATCAACATCTTCAAGGATTAAACCAAAGATGGTTTCTTCCGGTCTCAAATAGGCAAAGATTAGAGCTGATCCCTTCACCGCTTCCTCGGACGTCCCACACCTCTCCGTCGCTTCGGCTTATAGTTCCATAGTTGTTTCATAATGCGGAAGTCATCCATTCGGCAAAGATGTTTTCACCAATTCAGCCTGGGCGATTAAGAATTATTCTTCTATATTAATTGAATAATTTATAACCCGGCCTGAATAATTAACAGGTTATTAGCTTATTTATTGCTATATATAAAATTCAATGAAAAGGCAGAGATAAGGAGAAGAATAACTCCAGCCAACAAGTCCTACTTCGCGCTTATCACCACCTTTGAGTCAAACGTTGTTCATAGGCAGACAAAAATGCGCATATACGAAACCATCGTACGACCCATCCTGTACTATGGCAATAAAACCTGAAGATTAACACAAAGAGCAATTGAACGCCTGAACATATTTGAAAGGAAGCCCCATCGATTTATAGAAATGGGGAATGGACTTTAGCACATCCTGATGAGATATATTGTCACTTCAAACTAAAGAAGTGTACGTAAAACTGAGGAGGCTGCAAAGGGGTGGCCATGTCGTAAGAATCTTTATGGGGAGTATTGATGGCAAAAGACCAAAAGGCTGTCCAAGAAAAAGATGGGCAGACGCTGTCGCTGTGGGTGGAAGAGAGATGATGGGATTGCGGGGATGGAAGTGGTAGACAGAGGTGGAGGGTGAGGATAGAGAAGGCCAAGGCTCGACTTTGGGCTGTAGCGCTATATGGGGGGGGGGGTATATAAAATTTGGCTACGAATACGAGAAAGTTTTTCAAAACGAAAGTGGTACATTGTACTCATTAAATTAATAAGAAAGTGTAATCTTGCAAAAAGGTTCGTAATCATTACTCAAGTTATTAAGTAAAATAAAAAATAAAAATCTATTTCAATGTACGGCTTCCTAAATTACGCAGACGGGGTTTAATGTTTTAATTTAAGAACTAAAAAAAGGCAATTGTTTCCAGCAGTTTTCCTATATAAGAGTATTTATGGCTCCAAAGATAACATAGAGTAATTACAATTAATACCGTAATTCACTCTAACAGTAAGAAAGGCGGAAACAGACCACACAGCAGTACAAATCCAGTTTGACGGTAAATTAATTTTGTACGGAATGCTTAATAAACTGGAAACTAATAAAGAAAGAACATCAACTGAAATTAAATGCGACTCATTTTGTACAATTCACTCGCTTGATGTAACCTATATTAGTCTGTAATTACCAGGAAAACATGATAATTGCAACCTTAGCGAATGCAATGAAATTTGTTTTTACTATGATCTTAATTTATTTTATTAAAAGATTTTTGTTAAATTTTAATTTTAAAGCCACGTGCGTGACATTATATTTACGAGGTATTTGATTTAAATATAGACTCTTTGTGGTATGTAGGCGGAAGTATAATCCTCGTAAGGACAGCTTATGTTTTAAATCGAACATGTCACATGGTATAGAAAACGTTTTGATTCTCACTTACATGTTCCGTAAGGAAGTGGAAGTATGGTGATCTAAAAAAAATCGTGTTCGAGATAAGAGCTTATTCTGATTGTACTACCCTCAAAATGAAGAAAAGTAATTTTCCGAAAAGTGTGTGTGTGTGTGTGTGTGTGTGCGTGTGTGTACAATTTTTTCAATGGCGAACGATAACTACCGCAAATTCAAACAGAATCAAATAATTTTTTGCCTGTGTGCCCAAGTTGTAGAGGACTCAAGGCCTATTTCTTTTGGTAAAGATCGGTTAAGGAGAAAGGGTAGTTTACCGGCATCGTTTTATGTTTTAACAAGAGTAAAGTACTTAATTTTGATAAATAAATTATCCTTAAAAGAAGGTCATAATAACCCACTGTAGAAGAGTATATGAAATATTTATACATAAAAAGACTAGTTTGAAGGGGAGGGGGTAATTTATATAAATGAAAAAGATAGTTCAAGGGGAAGGGGTTAATTTTGTATTGTGTACTACGTTATCGGCAAAAATGAAGTAGCATCAATTGAAATATTTCATTTCAATTTGTCAAACATAAAACTTGATTTTCAAGGAATACACTTAAATTATTATAAATTATCAAACCGAATTCAAGTAAATGATTTTAAATGTCAATCTTAGAACATGGAAGTCATGTATGGTTCTGCATACCGATTTTTACAATTACTTTTCTGGGTAAAATAATATATCTGTGTAAATAATGAACATCAATTTCCAGATATTCAAAACGTCAACTTCATTAAAACCAACAAAAGGAAACAAAATTAATATCTTGCAAAATCTCAGTATTTATAAAGACAATAATAATTTACTAATTAAAAAACAAATACAAATAACAAAAAACAATGTGTTTTATTTAAATTTATACACTCATTAAGATAACGAAATAAAAACAATAAATATTTTAACAAAACAGCTCAATACGTAAACAAACATTACAAGAAAGAAAAATTTAACTTAAAAGAAAATTGGTTATTCATTAATTTATGATATAATTGAAACAATTGGATGAATTGTTAAGTCATAAAGGAACTTCCGAAGAGAGAGAATAATTCTGTAAAAATGTGTCAGATGAAAATACGACCACATAATTTAAAAAAAAATTCTGGCAGAAGTATTTATTATTTGAAAACATCATCTTCATCATTTTCAAGGATTAAACCAAGCATGGTTTGTTCCGGTCTCAAACAGGTAAAGGTTAGAGCTGTTCACTCCAGCGCTTCCTCGGACGTCCCACACCTCTCCGTACTACGGCTTATAGTTCCGTAGTTGTTTGGGAATGCGGCAGTCAACCATTCGGCAAAGATATTCCCACCAATTCAGCCGATACTAGGCAATCCTGTCGAGCATACTGATAATATTCAGTTCCTGGTATATATCTGCGTGTTGTCAGTGGAAATCAAATTTCAAGACACCAATGAAATCACTAATAACCAGCTTTAATTTTCACAATCAATAATTTGTAATCAACAAGTTATTCAACAAGATTCTTCTTCTTCTATAGCGTCACAGTTGGGAGTCAAACTTTAGCCTCCATAATCATCCGCCTCCATTTTTTCCTGTCCTTGGCTATCAATGTTCATCGTTTTATTTTAAGTAAAGTATCAGCATCCCTCGCCACTACATCAATCCAGCAACGCTTTGGTCTTCCGCCAGGCCTTCTACCCTCGATTTGATTAAACAGTACCTTCCTACGTATTCGGACTCGTTGCAGTTTAATCCCATCCACATTCCGAGAGATGATTTGATTAGTTCCTGAACATATTGGTTTTACAGAGAGGGGTTGTTGGCCCTTAGACTAACCTAGAGGGCTGGGTCATTTTTATTCAGGGTTTCCGTCCCCTAGACCACCTGCTTTCACTACAGCTTAGAGCCTGATTTTCTGACTGGGTTTACTCCCTTAGCCTTTGAAGATCCCTCTTCATCGCAAGGCAGCGATTCTCTCTATTTACCCCAGGGAAAATGGGTTACCTCTTCCGCCTTTTGCCCCCCATACCGTAGGCTCCCTACTCTGCCGCATTCGCCGTTGAGGTCTTCACCGTTACCCTGGCTAGGGGCCCTTACAGGATGCTACCACCCGGAGCCAAATGGATCCAGGTTTTTTCACGAGGTGTTACTCCTCCCCCTTCTCCTTCCATATCACTTGCGATATGAACCCACGGGCTTGGGACCGGTAGTGTTAAACAACACCGTTGGCAGAGTTTCCAACAAGATTAGGCTTCTACAATACTTCAAGTTAAATTTGTACACACATAATAGTAATGCCAACTATTAGAATTCCGCACTAACTATAATCCAATAACACTTCACCACAACACTTCGACAAACACTACTCGATCCGCACTAAGGAAATCGCTCACGTAACTAACTGACAAGCCGTCTGCTATGGCTTTATATAGGTAGCGAACGTCTTCTAGTAATTTTCCATCCTCAATGTGGTGTGTCAGCTAATACGTATTTCAAGTGTTCTCCAGAGTCCTTACGGAACGTACTTGAGCGCGGCCTTGACTGAACGCATACACACGCTCGGCTGATGAAGGGACGGGTGGAGGATGTTCTAGGTTGTTCGATACGCTTCTCCTTACAATATGTTTACGATTCACTAACGTAGAACAATGGTCATTTTTCATTTCATAGGAATATACATTATGTAGGGTTATAATATAAAATATGTTTTCAAATTGGTAATAACAAGTCCGGTTTTAGTACTAATTAAAACATATATAAACATGCTTATTATTATTTTTTTATGGCGACTTAATTACGGCTGGCGCCGCCTCTCACATACTAGCTTCCGCTGGCGCCGGTCTAAACAGTTCTGTTCTGTAAGTTCTCTTGCATTCATTGGATCTTTGACGCCCATTTTCCGTGAATGTGTAGGTCTTCCTTTTTTTTTCTAGAGTCCATTCCCATACCTTCTTTGCCCAACTCTCATCCGACATTCTTTTTAGGTGTCCGAACCAATTCAATCTTCTTGCTTCTATTGTTTCTATAATGTCAAGGTTGATTCCCATCGCTTTTCTTAACTGTACATTTCTCTATCTATATTTCTCTATCTAGTCTTGTTTGTCTACAGCACCTCCGCCAGTAATCCATTTCCATAGCTCTTATTTTGGATTCATTTCTTTTATTAATTTCCCACAGTACTGCTCTATATAGGCCTATACTTTCGACTATAGTTTTATATATTCTGATTTTATTGTTTATTTGTTATTCGTGGACTCCAAAGCAGACTGTTCAATTGTTTTGTTGCTGCCTTAGCTTGTCCTATTCTTACTTTTATTTCTTGGTTGTTGTCACCATCCGATGTCGTTGCTACACACAAATACTTGAAGTTTTTAATATTTTTTATCACTTTTGTTCCTAGTTCTAGGTCTTGACCTTCACCCCCTACTGTAAGGTACTCAGTTTTCAGGTATTTATTTCGAGACCCCTTTCGCATATTCTTCTGCTAGTTACCTAACCATATAACTTATGTTAATTTCGTTCTCTACAGTTATAGCCTGATCGTCTGCAAAGTGTATTGTAAACATGTTGTCATTTCCAACTGGTACACACATATTACGCCATTTTTTCTTCATGATGTTTATGTAGTAACAAATATTCACATGTTTATTTTATTTACAAATTTGCATATATATTAACTGTAAGTGTAACAAATTTCTAACTTCATGTAATGAATAAAAATTTCATAAAATAGAGACGGATGAATATAACAAAGAGTTACATGAGATCCGCAAAACTGTACCCACATGAAACACATTAAATTTTAATGGAATATATATTCTAAATGCAACTTTTCTCGTAAAAATTCAAATGTGTTTCTTCCTGACACCAGGACCCTTGACACCGTATGTTACTTTGTTCTCCGTACATTAGGTTTGCATATTTTTAACTTAACTATACATTCTCCAAAACCATGGCCTTTAAAGGTAAATATCCAGTCAGGACTAAGAAAGTTATAAAAAATCTTACTTTAGCACAAGTGAGCCGTTTTAAATATCTCGGCTGTGCAGTAAGCTATGAATCTAAATATTATATAAGAGAGAAGATAAATAAATTTAGGAATATTTGTGGTACGATTCACAAAAATCTTAAAAACAAGACACAGCGCAAGGATTAAATTTTATAAGACAATTTCAATATCCACATTGATTTATGGGAGTGAGGAGTTGGTCATGACAAAAAGGAATGAGGCAAGATTCAGAGTGCTGAAATGCAGTTTCATCAAAAAACTTTAAATTATACGTTTGCAAGACAAAATAAGGAATGAGGCTATGAGAACAGAACTCGAAGTAAAGGACATAAATGAAACTATTTCAATTTACAGAAGAGAATGGTGGGATCATCTGCAAAGGATGACAGAGGGTTGATTGCCGAAAGCGGCACTGAACTATAAAGCCATTGGTAGAAGAGACATGGTTAGTTTGAGGATAAAAGCTTTTATAGACACGGGACATTCAGTTTAGTTGAAAATTGAAAATTCAGTCTTAATGAACAAATAAGTAATTGAATCTCTAAGAGTTCCAAAACTGGAGAAAACAAAATATATGTATGCTGCCAACAAACTACCATTAAACTCAATCTTTCAAAACCTTGAAATAGGCACAAAAATATAGTGGCAGTAAAAGAGTTCATATATCTTGCCTCCCAGGTAAACATCTCTAACGACACCAACACTGAAATAAGAAGAAGAATATATCTCGCAAATAAAACATATTATGTATAAAAAAGTACCTCGCATCTAGCTTCATCTGACACCTACGCTGACATATGATTCAGAAACCTGGACAGTGACAAAAAATAGCGAGAGACTTCTAGGTTGCTGTGATAGACGGGTCCCCTGGAACAATATTTAGAGGAGTACAAGAAAATGGAATGTGGCGCAGGCGCTATAATTATGAACTATACCAACTTTACAAAGAGATGGACATTTTCAGTATAATCAAAATATACAGGCTAAGGTGGGTTGAACACATAGAGAGAATGGAGGAAGGATAGCATACAAAACATATTTTCTACTAGAAACCAATGGGTAGTAGAAAAAGGGGAAGACCCCAAACTAGATTCAAAGACCAGGTAGAGGAGGACCTCGGAAAACTGAACATAAGAAACTGAAAAGCCAGGGCACGAAGTAGGGAAGAATGGAATCGACTCTTGGAGCAGGTCAAGACCCCCCAAGAGTTGTAGAGCCACGGCTGATGATGATGAAAGGCCGAAAACAAACAAAATGTTTTCTCTTTAAAGTAGTAGGAAAACGTTATTAATTTTATGCATGTAATTTCCTACGTTTTAATTACATTAAATGTTAATTATTTTAACGTTAATAATAATATATGCTTGAACTAACAGAGCATGTATTAAAGTTATAATCAGAGGAAAACCTATTCTTTCAATTTTCAAACATTTTATCATTTAGTCAGATTTTGTACGGTTAGTGTTCTTATTTAAAAATATATGTGCCTATCAACAACATAATTTATTTTAAAATTTGACTTACGCGATTCTAATACATAAGACCACGTATTTGAAAAAAAAATTCATTTCATTTTGCATAACTGGGTTTAATTTTTATTATTAATAATTTACATTGGGAATTTTAATAAAAAAAACCCTCTCTTGTCATGTGTTTTTTATCTGTGGAGCAAAGTGCTCTAAATATTTGCGGGGATGTAGCTTCAAATCAATTCGAGCAAAGAACCGAGTAAGTGAGTTAAATTCATAAGCTGGCCGAAAAAACTAAGCCTAATATAAGACAGAGTTGACTTAAAAATGTAGGTGGCAATATTAATCTTCGTTTTAGGACAGTGAGAGTTTTGAGACATCTACAAATTAATCACACACCAATTTACCCCAACTCGTATCAGTTGCTCGTTAGGAAATTTAGATCAGAGTTATTACGTTACCGTCTAGACACTGCGTCTCCTTAGTTTGCTAATTTGTAGCTTAGTTTAAGGTTGAAATATCACAAAATAACATAACCTCGTCTAAGAGCAATGAAAACAACGTCCTCTAATTACGATCTGTCTACACATAATTAGCTGTGATTTATCATGGTTACAGATTTTACAGCTGTAAAACCACATGTATACCAGACTTCCATGCTCCTTTATACAGAGTGTATTACATTTTGCCAAATAAATTTATGTAGTACACTCTTATTTCTCTTTCTTAAAATGATAATGACCGTCAGGTTGAAAATATTGTTATGACTGTCTCACTGATCTTCGTATAGCACAGTGGAAAACACAATACAGACACAAATGAAGTCACTAATTATCAGCTTAAATTAATCACAAATATGGATTTGTAAGCAACAAGATAGTCTCGTACAATAATTCAAATTAAATTAGTTCACACACAATAATAATGTCAAGTAATAGAGTCCCGCACTAAATAAAGGGGGTTCCATATAAAACGCAACCCATCTATGTCAGTAATTACATTTAAATAAAAAAGGCATATGTAAAGTATTTAATTAAATATTTTATTTCCAAACTTTACAATACTTAAAATTCTAGAGTAAATGCTGGAAGTGGTCGCCATCTTCATGAATACACGCTTCCACCCTTTTCACTGTGTTTCTTGCAACTTTTTTTAGAGTATTTGGGTTGATATTTAAAACAGCTTGTTCGATATTGACCTTCAGTTGTTCAAGTGTTCGTGGTTTGTTGCTGTAGGTGCTTGTTAATAATAATTTTTAAAATGAGTGCTGCGATTGAAAATCCCGCGAGCTTTGAAGTGCGCTCAGTAATACGATTTCTGCAAGCAGAAAACTGCAGACCGGTGGACATTCATCGGCGACTGTGTGAAGTGTATGGGAAGAATGTAATGGAGTAAGGCAGTGGTGTGTTCTGTTTAAAAATGGCCGCACCAATGTGCACGATGATCAGCGGAAGTGTGTGCAGACCTTGTCAGCAAGGAAAATGATGGTGACAGTTTTTTGGGACAGAAAAGGGGTTCTCCTGGTAGAGTTGATGGAACGGGGTACCACAAGCAACTCCGAGGTTTACTGTGAAACCTTAAAAAAGCTGCGGAGAGCAATCCAAAACAAGCGACGCGGTAAGTTGAGCTCCGGGGTATTGTTCTTCCACGACAACGCCCGACCGCATACAGCATCACAAACGCAAGAACTTCTGGGAAAGTTTGGATGGGAGCTTTTCAATCATCCCCCATACAGCCCTGATCTGGCACTGAGCGATTATCACCTGTTCATGGTTCATGCGTATGAAAAAGTGGCTGGCAACACAGCGCTTTGAAGACGACGAAGAGCTGAAGGCGCGCGTTAATGAATGGCTGAAATCACAGGCGGCAGATTTTTACGATGAGGGCTTTTAAAAACTCGTAAATTTTATTAAACTCGATGTCTTGTTAGGTGCTGGTTTATCACGGGACTTACGGCAAAAATATTCTTGCACTACAACCACTGATCGCGTGCTAAAGTACGACTCAAGAATAAAAACACGTTCGTCTTGCGAAAAAACGATTTTCTCTCTAACAGTGCACTGAGCGTTATGATCGCTTTGTCATAGGTATCAGTGGCAGTTTACTGCGCCGGCGCAATGTTCGATTGTTGGACAAGTCTATTCCAGTAAAACGTAGGGGACTTTGGCGGTAAATTAAAATATTACAGAAGGCTGATTAGTGGGTTGCGTTTTATATGAAACACCCTGTATAACACAGTGATCACTGTCTAGAATACTTCCAGAACCACACTACATAAACTGCTCACTATAACTGAACTGACAAAGCCAGCCGCTCTTGCTCATATAGATTGCGCAGAGGTTCCAGAATAATTTTCCATTCTTACTGCGGCGTGCCAACATAATTCGTATTCAAGTGCTCTCCAGAACAATCTGGAAGGTCCTTTGTGCGGCCTTGACTGAGACACCCCCTGCTCGACTAGCGGAGAAACGGGTGAAAAGAAGTTCTCGACTTTTAGAAGGGTTCCATCGTTACAATATAATACAAATTACACCCCTCAATTTAACAGATCTTTAATAATATTAGACGCAACAGATGTGAAGGCTGTAACACTAAATTAGGAACTCATTACCATACCGTGTCACTCAGCAAACGGTAGCTAAAAATGTTTTACAAATACTAAGCCTAATCTACATTCACGTTTACATGTATGAATAAATACATGTAAAATAAATAGTATTAGTAAAATAAAATAAAATACTAATCATGTTTTGCTTTCACCTTGGTTAGGGACTACGTTCGCCTCTCTACCCTTATGTCGAACACTTTATAAACATTTTTCTACTGAAGAAGACGTTAATTGGTAGCCGAAACGTTTAGACAATGCCAGAACAAAGTAATCGACCACGGCCACACAGCCAGGATATCAAATTTCTTTATCATTGTTAATGAATACCATAAAAAATGAGTGCTGTGTAAAAGCTGTGATAAGTTACAATTTATTATGTGCAAAATTTTCCAGGAATCAAACAAACGTGAATCGGGTGAGAAAGGAAAAACTAATTCGGTTGAAGTCAGGAGAGGAAGTGTCTTTAAGCGAATGCTAAAAGCGTATAATAGAAAATAGATAGGCGCAAACAGTCTGTACTCAAACTGGACGTCGCGATTACAAATATAAATGCGGGTAAGCTCGGTGATAACCATAACTACGGCTCGATATGTGTAAATATACTCTCAAAATAATTAGCTCATCCTAAACTTTCATATTTACATACACGTTAAAATCTAAGTTATTCTCCTCGCTAACAATCACACGCGCGCGCGCTAAACAAAAAGGAAACCATAACGTTAAACCCAATACCACACGTTTAACCTGTGTACGCAATACGTGGATCCTCTATATAGTTGCGTAAAATTAAATTTATAATTCAATAAATTTCAATTATTTGAGAACTGTGTTACTCGTTCTGTGAAGGTGTTGTCTCTGCATATTTTAACCAAACAGGTTCATATCCCATCATCATCATCAGCGGCGCAACAACCCATTACTGAGTCAAGGCCTCCTTTAACAGCCTCCGCCAGTTGTCCCGGTGAAGTGCAGCTCCTCTCCATTTCCGGAACCCAAGGATGTGGCACGCATCATAGCTCACACCGTCTTCCCAACATAATTTGGGTCTACCAACTCTCCTGGTGCCATAGATCTGTTCTGTGAGTGCCTTTCTTGGTATTTCATTCTCCCCCATTCTGATCACGTGTCCAGCCCACCTGAGTCTACCAAGCTTTATAATTTTCACAATATCTGGTTCATTCAGAAGTCTGTTCAGTTCTTGGTTGGTTCTTTTCCTCCATTCACTTCCCACACATATTGGACCAAATATACTACGGAGGATTTTGCGTTCATGAACCAGCAGGCTTGACTCAGACTTTCTAGAAATGGTCCAGGTCTCAGAACCATAGGTGAGAACTGGGCGGATCAGTGTTTTATACATAAGCAGCTTGATGCTCCTGGCAATTATTCTGCTTTGGAACAGGGGTCTGAGACCAAAGAAGCGCCTGTTACCTGAGGTGATTCTTCGCTTTATTTCCTCTGTTGTTTCCCCATCAGCGTTAACTTGGCATCCTAAATAAACAAAGTTGTTGATTTTTCGAAGGAATAGATCCCAATTTGGATGTGCTCTCCTTCTCTTGCCTCCTGTCCTGTGGCCATGTATTTTGTCTTGCTTTCATTTATTATGAGACCTAGTCTCCTTGCGGGACCTTCAAGAGCAAGAAAGGCTTCAGTGACTGCTCGAAGGGACCTCCCGATTATATCTATGTCATCAGCGTATACTAGGACCTGCACCAACCTGTTGAATACAGTCCCACAGGAATCTATTCCAGCATCTCTCATAGCTTTTTCTAAGGCAAGATTGAAGAGGCGGGACGCAAGAGCATCGCCCTGGAGGACTCCCTTTCCATAGTCAAACTCTTCTGTTAAGTCATTCTGAATCCTCACCATGCCCTTCACTGTCAGCATTGTCATCCTACACAATCTTATTAATTTTTTTGGTATGCCCAGTTCTTCAAGAGCAGGGTAATGATTTTTCTGTAAATGCTGTCGTATGCATTTCTGAAATCTATGAAGAGGTGATGGGTTTGTAGCTTATGTTCCCTACCTTCCTCTAGAATTTGTCGGAGTGTTAAAACCTGGTCTATTGTCGATTTTCCTCTTCTAAATCCGCACTGATATCGACAATCACCCGATCAGCATGTGGAAGCAGTTTTCGTACAATATATGGGACAGTATTTTATACGCCACAGGGAGAAGAGAAATGCCTCTGTAATTATTACAGTCTAGTTGATCTCCTTTTTTATAAACCGGACATATAACTGCCTTCTGCCAGGCTGTTGGCAGTTTATCTTCTATCCATATATCAATGACAAGGTGATGAAGGGTTTTAACCAGCTCTGGGCCACCGTTTTTGAAAAGCTCCGCAGGAAGATCATCAGAACCGGGAGCTTTGTTGTTTTTTAGGCTTTCTATTGCAGCTATCACATCATCTTCGTCCGGAGGCTCGATGTGTTCATGTTCCTCTAGCACAAGTGGTACATAGTTGTCCACCTCGTCATTCTTAGAAAGAAGAGCTTCAAAGTGCTTGCGCCACCTTTCGAGGATTTTCCCCTTTTCTGTAAGTAGAGTGCCGTCAGTGTCACGACAGTGTCCTGGGTTTAAAGGGTTTCCTACCTTGATTTACCTTATTGTAAAATTTTTTGATTTCATTTGCATCCTTAAGATCTTGGATCTCTACCAGCTGTTGACTCTTCCAATGGCGCTTCTTCTGCCGATGTACCCTCTTCTCCGCTCTCCTCCACTTCCTATATTCCTCTCGACATTTTCTTGTGTCCCTCTGTATCATTGTTGTATAGGCTTCATTTTTAAGGTCTGTAGCAACTCTGCATTCTTCATCAAACCACGGATTTTAAGGTTCCCTTTCTTTGAGGCCCAGAGTTTCCTCTGCAGCACCGGCAGGTGCTGAAGAGATTTCTTCCCAAACAATGTCTATACTTGGATTTCTTGTAGTCGTTTCGGTGATTTTATTTTCGACTAGTGCAGTGAATCTCAAGCGGTTGTCCTCCTCCTTTAGTTTGGATATGTTGTACTGTTTTCTTCTTGTAGCACGTTGTGTCTTAATCATTGACATACGGTTTCTAAGTCGTGCAACCATTAGGTAATTATCAGAGTCAATATTGGCTCTCCTTCGTGTCCTCACATCCAGTAGATTAGATCTACTTTGTGAGCTAATGAGTAAGTGGTCTATTTGGTTAATGGTGGTACCATCAGGTGAAGTCCATGTTCCCTTATGTATATCTTTGTGAGGGAAGAGTGTTCCACCAGTGACCAGGTCCCTTGATGCGGCAAAATTAATCAACCTCTGCCCGTTATCATTAGTTGATTCGTGCAGGCTATGCCATCCAATTGTTGGAGAGTAGATTGTTTCTCTACCTACTTTCGCATTCATGTCTCCAGCAATCACTTTGATGTCATGACTAGGGCATTGTTCAAAGGTCTCATCAAGGAGGTCACAAAATTCTTCTTTCTCCATTTCTGTGGATGCTTCAGTTGGCGCGTGAACACTAATGAGGGAGTAATTCTTAAATTTTCCCTTAATTCTTAAACAACAGATTCGTGGACTCACGGGTTTAAAGTGAATCACCCTTTGTCTGAACCGCTTTTGGATGATGAATCCTGTTCCACAACGATGTAGCCTATCATGACAGCTGTAATAGACAGTGCGGCTCCGCTTCGCAAGAATTCCTTGGCCTGTCCACCGGATTTTCTGTATCACAGCTATGTCTATTGCAAAAGCGTCAAGTTGGTCTAGGAGCACTCTGAGAGCTCCGGGTCGGTATAAACTGAGCGTATTCCATAGTCCAATATTAAAATTAACCTGATTATTTCTGCGAGTTCTTTGTTTGGCAGTAACATGAAGTTGTGAGGACTGCCCCCCCCCCCCGGATTCGATCGGGCCCCTACGGGAGAAAATTATTAGTCGTCACATTCATATTTGTAAAAACTGGCTGGCGAAAGAAACTGACAGGTTTCTGCACATAAAACATTTATGGATGGGCTATGTGAATTCTCCGATCCAACCCCCAACCTGGAGGACCAGGAACTTTGATTTCGGGGTGCTCTTCCCCTAGAGAGTTGCTTTCACCTCAGCTGACGAGCTCTCTGCCCGGTCGCAGTAGGCTAACTGACTAAGCCCATGTGTGCAGCCGTTGGGCTACTATAGCCTCCTCCGCCTCCACACTAGATGCACACCCTGCTGCCGATGTGCACCATCCTGCCCGGCCAGGACCCAGGATACCCCCAGGCTGTCCTGACAGAACCCCCATCTCTCGTTTGCTTACCGATCCACTCCGCCGAAGGGATTGGTTACCACAACCTTGGAGTGGATTGCTCGGCATAACAGGGCCCACCGACGTGTAGGTGAGAGTGGAGAGGCTGGTGCATTTCTCTTCTATGAAAGCATATGTTCGCATCACACCCCTTTTGGACCCCTCATCTCCTATAAAGGCCAATACTTTTGTCTTTGATTCAGATATGTTACAACTATATACTTTTCCTATTTTATGTAAGATGTATATTGCTTCGTCTTCTGAATTGGCGAATATAGCTTGGCCATCAGCGAAGGGAGATAGAGATATAGAAAATAAAGTGACGAATTTCACAAGAATGTGTGGTACGATTTGGAGAACGTTGGGAAAGAAATGTAGTAAAGAATCCTAAATAAAATTTTATAAAACAATGGCAATACCTACACTACTGTATGGTTCTGAAACTTGGGTCATAAAGAAAAAATATGAACAGAAGATACAAACAGCAGAAATGAAATTTCCGAGATCAATTAAAAGGTGTAATAGGCAAGAGCATATAAGAAATGAGGAGATCAAAAGTGATTTAGTAATTTTTGCTGTTAAAGAAAGGATTAAAGAATACAAAAGAAAATGGATTCAAAACATAGGTAAAATGGAATAAAGTAAGATAATGAATATGGCGAAAGATTACAACCCTAGAAGCAGAAGAAAAGTCGGTAGACCTAAGAAAAGATGGACGGTGGAATAGGAACAGGCCGATAAATCCAAAAACCGTTAAGAAAAGAAGATGATGATGGTATTCGAGAAATATCTATTAGTTCTAGAATGTTAATCTGAAACTGACAGTCCTTTTCATTTTTTAGACTCAGTGGATATAGTGAACGCATATATGTGATGGAATTTCTACTAATTTTTAAAACATCTGATAACACGTGACAAATCTTGTAATTACAAAATTACAAATCTTGTAGTAAATTACAAGATTTGTAAGATATATCATAACTACATCATGCCCTGAAACGTTTGATACTGTAACAGTTAATGTCAGCAGAACTCAAGGCTAACAATTTAATTTTTACATGCAATTTATATTAAACAATTTTAATTTCATACTTATTGTGTATTGTTTGATAGTCATCGTCATCATCATTATCATCTTTGAAGATTAAACCAAGCATGGTTTGTTCCTGTGTCAAACAAACAAAGATTTGAGCTGGTCACTCTAGCGCTTCCTCGGACCTCCCACACCTCTGCGTCTCCTCGGCTTATAGTATCCGTCCGGGTAGTCCTTGTTTGAGGCAATTTAGTAGTGAATACGTCTCCTAGATATGTTACTAGCATATCGCAGGATAAGACGTAAGATGGGGCTGCCACCTTCAGGCTTAACGTCCAACCCGTTTTTCTGTCTGCGTGTTCTCCCATAAACTGACTAGTCTAAAGAGACCAGTTTTCCCTGTTGAGATATCCATAAGGATCTTTAATGTGGTGGTTTCTCCTTACCTCCCGCATCCTACTGTTCATCGTTCACCGATGGGAGGTCATCAGTTTTTAGGGGCAATTTCTTACCCGAAGGGCAAGAAGGTGCCCTGACCTCTACTTGACAGTGATATGTAGAGGAGTGACAGCTTATACAGGCTGTCACTCGGTTTCCAGAGCTGCATTAGCCACCTGCCGGTGTCGCCTGTCCACCACCGCTTTGAGGTGCGGCTGTATGTTTTCCTTCAGCAAGGAATGAGATCATTAGGCATTACTCATCCCCTCCAGTACTTTGGGGGACTAGTTTGATAGTAACTTACAAAATTGTGCTTAATTGCAAAATCTTTTTGATAAAACGACTGTGAATTGCTGGATACGATGTTGTCAAACAGATACAGCTATGATGCTCTAATTATTGCAGATCATAAGTTCATTCTGGCAGTTCTGAGGTGTTAGTACGTTTTGTATATTTTCTGGGAGATTGGAAATTTTGAGTGATATACAAAATTTGAGTAAGTTAACACGTTCATGTTACATAGTCATCAGTATTCAATAGTACTCAAATTTCTCTTTAAGCTTGAAATAACTTTTACACAGCCCCCCCCCTCTTTGTATAGGTTATGATGTGGTTCCAGCGTAACCACTTTTATGAAACAAATTCAGAGAAAAAATAAAAAAAACGAGGAAAGCAATTATGTTTTCCCTGATTGTCGGTTGGTTGCCGCTTATTCCGGATATTTAATTTTCATCTTTAATTATTATAAAATTCGATGTTTTTAGGTAATATTATTAACATTTAACAAGAAATAATAAAACATTTTTAATTGTATCGCTATTAATAAATTCCGTTGAACAAATAAACAGGAAAAGGGATCTGGCCTTTAAATACAATAGCAGTGTTATTTATGACTAGTTGCAATTCAGCAAAAATATGTTTACTTCTGTTGCACACTGTATCAAGCGTCTACAATCCCCGCGGGAGGAAGAGTATTGTGAAGCAAGCAAACTCAGTAGGAGGTAACCATTATTTATGTAAAAATCTTAATTTTTTTCTGTGACTGAATAGAGTTATAATGAAATACACTACTTATGAAAGTTGTCTTCTTCACTGCATGATTCCAGATAATTCTCACCCGTATGTTCAGATATCAGAGTGAAAGTACAGTATTGAAAATAAACAAATTTTAATTAAAATGATGCATATTCAGTATTAAAATTATACAATTTATAAAATATAATCTCTAATATTGTATTAAATATCTCAATGTTTTATAAAGTAAATATCAAATAAAGTTTGTGTTGTCCTGAAGAGGATCTAAAATTTTCAGTATGCACAATAATTCTGATGAGACAAACACTAACTTTTAAGAGTTATTATAGCCTACTTTCTTTATGAACACAATACGAGGATCGAATTAGAACAAAATAAACTAATGTTTACTTATAATTTATAATTATATTACATATGTAATATATTTAGTTCATATTATTATATTTTACGTGTATCATCATCACCACTCCAAGGACTAGGCCTTTGACCTGTTCCGGAAACCATCTCCTGCTCGGTCTAACGACATCTCTCTTCCCAGTAGGGTGCTAACCCAAGGCGCCACAGGTAGACTAATATCAGCCGTGCGATTGAAGTCTTCACACCATCTCCTTCTGTGGTCTTCAATCTTCTGGTGCGATGATACAGTGTTTACTCGCGTCTAATATACTCGTTCCTTCTCCGATCCAAGAGACAACAACCTTGTCTCCGCCTCAGAAATTTCATTTCGGCTGCCTCAATCCTCTGCACGTCCCTTTTACCAAGAGTGCATGTCTCACTAGCATACAGGAATGTGGGGACAACCACAGTTTTATAAAATTTCATTCGGGTATCCTTCCGTGTTTTATTTTTCAGGTATATTACATATATTAATATATAATTTAGTAAAATGTGAATTTGCGTGACATTCGTTTTTTCCACACATCTCTACACCCTGCCATTCTACCCACTGGGACAGAATGACATCCAGTAGAGGAACAGGGGACACATGTGATACAACGGTATATGCGTAGTACCTTAGTATATCGGACTTGTAAAACACATAAATCTGATGGGTTTATTGTGTAAAGCAGTAAGACATCTAAAACAAGAGAAAATAGAAGACGTGTTAAATTCTAAGCATTACATCTCTAAAAAGTCGCCCCTCAAAACGAACGTGGCAAGTCAAACACGTGTAGTCAGAAAATGCCGTCCCTTATTGCTCGTTTAAACCTCTTTTTGTCGCTAACGAAGTCACAGACATCAACGTAGAGGTTGGCAACATCAATATATCTCACAGCTGGATCACACGATCCTGCATATCTCCACCAATAAACTTGAAACTTATACTAAGCGTTTAAGTACGGTCCTTTAACCCATGATCATGAGCAATCCAGTAAATCCACATGAAAAAAGAGCAGGTATGTATGAGTTCTTTTAGTCACAAGAGTGAAGGTAGACCAAGAGCTTTCGTGACCTCTTCGTGACGACCCAGTAAGTTGAATCTGTTGGTCATCCAGTGCAAGAAGCTTCTCTATACTCCCTGAATAGAGTTAGCTGTGCACTCACGGTTCCTGTTCCATATGACTAAACCATATTCTAGATGGCTTTGGACAAATATTTATAAAAAGTGTCGCAGAAGTCCGTACTCTTAAAGCGTCTCCCATCAATTTAATAACACCTACATTTCTGCGGGCTCTGGAGACAACACTTTCAACGTGGTGAAGGAAGAAGAGAAGCTTTGTATTCACAAGATCATCTAGTTCAGTTACTAAATCCTTTTATTCTACAGTCACACCATCTATCTTATATGAAGAATTTTCTTTATTATAATAATAGTTACATTAGGTTTTAAGTTAAATACGCGTAACTTATGGAGGAGTAAAAATTGGGAACCAAATTACTGGTAAACACCATTTTATTATTATTAGACTCAAGCCTCTCAGTTTTAATCAACGACGGCAGCAGTGCACAATCTGACCATACATGTGTAAGTCTACAATTTAGGATATAAATTATATTATTCGTGCATAATGAGCACCCAAAATTTTGAGAAAAATGCTCACTATACACGAGAAAATACGATAATCACTTTTCACTAATAACCACTTGAGACGCATTGAGTAAATCTCCCGACATAAATTGTCAACTAAGCGACAGCTGTTGCCTATTTATTCCCAGCAGGGTTCCATAATATGCGTCCTTGAAGTTGTTCGAAAACTCGAAAACTCTAGAGGATACTTGAGTGTGGCCTTGGCAGAAACACGCAGCTGCTGAGCTAGCCGAGAAACATGTACAACGACATTCTCCATTGTTCGAGAACGTTTCGTAATTGCGTAACAATGTTATGTGCCAAAAGGGAAAAATAGAACACCTCATAAGAGAAGGCTTGTTGATGGGTGCCTCTGCGCCTGAACCCCTGACAGGAAGGGAAGATAAAACAAAACTCGTATTAAAACACTTATTCTACCTTATATTACTCATTGTTACAACGAGCAATAAAAGTGAGCTACAAAATAAATTAAAAATCGTGTAGTCACAAGTGCCAAATGTATGTCCTAATCAGATTTGCAAAACGGTACCAGATAACAGACGAATGAACGATCAATAATTAGAATGCGGAACGGGATTGCGAATTTACGACACACATACCCGCGCGTGAAGTACACACACACAGTACGAGTAACCTTGCCAATCCCGCATGTTGCCAGCGTCACTAGACTTCTATGCATGTTGCATATTGCACCATGCATTATGGCGTAAGGATACTGATGATCAAGTTTTATGATTCATAGACCAATAAAAAATAATGTACAGAATACATTTCGTTGAGTATAATTGTATTCACTTCTGTTAACTGAAATAACAAAAGTCACTGTTAAATGTTGTCGAAAAGTGGGTTTTGTATTTTGTTTTATTACATACAAAAATATTGTATATGTTAAATATTTAATCTTATTGAAATAAAATACTAAAATTAAAAAGTAATTACCTGTACTTGTTTTACCATTAATACGGTACGTGAATATCTGGCCTACAGGGAAAGACAATGTAATTAGCATGATTTATGAGTATACGGCTTAGTTATGGTATCGATTATTTGAGGTTTTACAGTACTTTCAAAACATAAAGATTTTTGTTCAATTGACATCGCAAAATCAACTACAGACTATATATATATATGTTCTCTCTCTCTCTCTCTCGCACGCGCGCGCGCGCACACACACACACACACTGTATATATAGTGTAAATAGAATTCCGTTCTACCTTTAATCCAAAATAATACTGTTGACTTTAAACTTCAACCGACAAGGGGTCTAGGCCAACGAACATTCAAAGGTTTCCTTACCTTACGATAAATTAATTTAGTAATATGCACAGTTTCCAGTAGTTTGTATCGACTATGAGGTTTTATATCCTTTAGATGTTGAATTTATTTATCAGTCTGCATACGAAAATACTTTAATTCCACTTCTGTTTGAAATTTCGTAACTTAACTGAACGGTTGGTTCAATGAAAGTGTGAGGAAACTTTAAGACCTTTAACTTGAGTAGTGTATGATAAAATAACTACATTTCACTCATGAATTCATTTCTCCTCCCCCCCCCAAAAAAATTATTATTATTATTAACAAGATTTATTACCCGGCCTAAGGTAAGCCAGAAGCTTTGCTCTGTTTCACTGGGGTAATTCTCAGCTGGCGCTTCCACGTCGCGGGTCTAGGCCCGACTAGTGAGTCGATGGCTAAGTTCTGCTGAGGACCCAGTACAGCGGGGTATAACGGTGTCCAGGGTTACGGGTGAAGACCACAAAGGCGATGAAGACGGAGAAGAGGAACGTCGGTACGGCAGATCCGTAGAAGTGGCACCCCAGCTTTTACAGCCAATATAAACCCCTGCCAGGGTATGGCAATGTTGCTGACTTGTAGTTAGATGTTGGATCACCGATGACTAGGGGAAGAAAACCTTGAGTACAAATTACCTGGCCCTCCAGGTTGGGGGTTGTAACCAGTTCACATTCACTTACTCACAAGTCTCTAAAGAATAAGGTGGACGGATTAGAGATGATGGCATTAGACATGAATCAGATATATTCTCTGTAAATTCAAGAATCGAGGAATGTAAGTTGAGATGGATTGAATATATAGGTAGAATGGAAGCGAAAAGTTTACCTCAACAAATTTTAAAATATGCGCCTAAAGGGAAAAGAGATGTGGGAAAACCCACGCAAAAGATGGTTTGAAAAAGAAGGAGAAGAAAAGAACAAGAACAAGACAATTTAAAGAAGTGAAATGTAAAATGCACACACGTGCCCGCACGCAGAGGTTGTTAACATAGGTCTTAAAATATCTATTTCTAGGCAATACTCATTGATAGAATAACGCTGAACGTGGGATAACATTATCTAGCTTATCTGAACGGTGAAGGGTTAAAACAGAACTGAGAGGTCTGTAATTGGCCTGCGTGTACTAGTGAGGCAGTCGAGTGTAGAGTTCTGTGTTTAGTTACTAAGTTACTACAACTAAGCTACTAACTTACTACTAAGTTGGTAGAGTAACGTATATGCGTGTTGGAAATTATAATGACAAAGGAAGCGTAGAAAATGTTGTTTTTGAATTTACTTAATCTAAATTGATACATCTAGTATTTTGTTGATGAAAACTAATAAAACGAGTTTATTTTTGAAAACACTTTTAAGAAACTGAGGTTTTAATTTTGTCTCAATGTGCGCTTTATGTAAATGTGAGGGTTTGAAATTACAATTTTATTAACATATTTTGGTTAATCATTTTTACCTAGATTTTAAGGCATTATTAAAATCACAAGCCTTACTTTTCGTTTGTAATCGCTCTAGTTAAAAATTAGGTATATTACCTATTTAAAATGTAATTTCAATAAGCCTTCTATTATATCGAATAACCTAAGTCTCACACGTCTTAAATGTTTTCCTGTAAATTTTATCACTACTTATTGCGAAACGTAATTTATTGGAAAACTCTTTTCTTAAAACTGAGCTTTTCTTACATACAAAAAATCCTCACGCAAGCGCGCGCGCGGTAGGGTGGTTGTATTATTTAATCATACCGGCAAGAAATTTGTATGGATTAATGTAAATTGAACTGTTTTGTTTCCCCCACATATTCGTATTTTGTAAATTTTGAATTAGTGATTCTTTATACTTGTTCTTAGAATAACGGCTTGAATTTATAGTGGTTAGTTTCCAGTTACGGGTATTACAGATCCTTTTAATGTTACGAGAGGGTTAAAACAGGGAGATGGGCTGGCACCAAAGCTGTTCAATTTAGCACTTGAATATGTGATCAGGAAATTGTCAATTGATAGGAATTCGACATTCGAACATAAAATGGTCCAGATCGTAGAGTATGCAGATGATATTAATATTATGGCAAAATCCCAAAGAAAAGAAAAAAGAGACCTTCCAGGAACTCAAAGGTGAAGCAGAAGAAATAGGATTACAGGTTAATAGAGATAAAACAAATGTTATGATCACCGCCCATAAGAAAACCAGGAAACCTGAACAGTTTGATATCGAACCACTAAACCTGGAAATAGTTAATCAGTTTGGGATGTTGGATGGCAGACAATGAAAAATAAATGAAATAAGGAAAAGGATACAGGCCGCGAATAGAGCATATGCTTCGTTGACGTCTATATTCAAGACAAGGAATATCCACCATCAGTCCAAGGTGACATTATATAAAGTTGTGATTATACCGTTGATAACATATGGCAGCGAGACTTGGACTCTGAACAAACAAGCCGCTAACATAGTCAACACTTTTGAAAGGAGAATTTTGAGAAGAATATATGGACCAATCCAAATCAATGGAATATGGAGAATGCGTCACAATGAGGAGCTTTAAAAGCTGTATAAAAACAATGATCTGGCCACCACCATCCGACTGCATAGGTTGCAATGGGCAGGGCACATCATTAGGATGTAAGACAACCGAATACCTAGGAAGGTGCTGTTTAGTCAGATCGAAGGTCTGTCGGAAGACCCAAGACACACTGGATTGACGCAGTGGCGAGGGATGCTGATAATTTACTTAAAATAAAACGATGGACATCGATCGCCAAGGTTAGAAAAAAATGGAGGCGGGTGATTATGGGGGCTAAGTTTTGACTTCGAACGTGACGCCATAGAGGAAGAAGTTTCCAGTTATTAGTTTATTATTTTTCTATTTTCACTGAAGAAAATTTAAATGATTAAAATGTCAGCACAGGTTCCATTGTAGAGTTTGTTGTTTGAACGGACAATTGTAGAGTTTGAACGAAATTTAGAACCATGTGAGAATTAAATATTTTTATGAGGTTATTTGCTAATAACATTAACTGAACGTCGCCCCATGCTTTGAAATGTTTGACAAGCAAGTTGACGTCAATGTTGTTAATTGCTCGGGTCACCTAGTCTCGAAATTGTTCAAATATTGGAAGATTTGAATAACATTTTCTTTGAGAAAAATCCAAGCATAGAAGTCAAGTGAATATTAATTAGGTAATCAAGGTGGATACATGTTTTTACAACAACGTGTTTCTCAAAGAAACTGGTTACGAGAAGTATCGAAGCATCCAATATGCAGCAAAATTTTGTTTTATGTCAATTTGATAACATCAAGTGGTTACACAATTTCTACAACATCCAAAAAATGTCTACCATCAACTTGTTAAAAACGGACTTTTCCGTTTATCGGCACTTTCACTACGAAATAATTCCTGGGAAGATTATGTGTAGATTTCAGAACATTTTATGATTGGTCACTCTACAATTGACACTTTGTTGTTTGCTGACAATCAAGCTGTTCTGTCGGACACTGAAAACAGATTGCAGGTTGGGATATATTTGTTAAATCGAATCTGCAAAGACTATGGTGACACCATACGACGAATATGGTGGCTTATGGTCCGTCACATAAGACGAAGGTGATGGCTTTTCGTGGAACTGATCCCGTACGGGCAAAAATTGTGCAACGGGCCCGTACAACGTACCATACCATACCAACGAAAACAAGTACCATACCAGCGTCTTATTGTACTGTCCTGGAACAAGTTAGCAATTTTGAATACCTAGGATACAGTGTGTCTTATAATGCACGCAACGACGTTGTGAATAAGTTACATAAGTTCAACCTTATGTGCGGGATTATTAAACGAACCCTTCAGGCAGCAAGTAAAGGAAAATGCCTAAAATTCTACTAGATGATGGCTCTTCCTACACTGTTTTATGGGTCTGAGGATTGGACTTTACCGAAAGGCCAGGCCAGTCGCATCCAAGCGGCTGAAATGAGATTTCTCAGGCACGTGGCAGGGTATACTCTCCATGATCATAGAAGAAACATAGATATACGGCAGGAACTGAATATTATCAGTATACTCGATAGGATCACCCAGTATCGGTTGAATTGGTGGGAAGATCTTTGCCGAAAGGATGAGTGCCGCATCCCCAAACAACTATGGCACTGTAAGCCGAGGGGACGGAGAGATGTGGGACGTCCAAGGAAGCGCTGGAGTGACCAGCTCTAATTTTTGCCTACTTGAGACCGGAACAAACCATCCTTGGTTATTTCGTTAAGTTGATGATGATGATGATGGTGATTATGAGTAGGTGTAATTTCTCTATCAGAGGTAATCAGTCTCCAGCTTAGGTGATGGGGCTGCCACCTTAAGGCTTCCCAACGTGCCTGATTTTCTGTTGGGGTTTGCTCCCTTAGCACATTTCATAAGACTATGGGAAAGAAAGTACAGAAAAACACAGAATTGAAAAAGTAATGGCGACACCAGTATGGATGTACAGGAGTGAATGGTGGACAGTAACCCAAAATCAGAGAAAACGAATTGAAGCTGCCGAAATGAAATTCTTAAGGAGAATCAAAGGATGCACCCTAAGAGATCACATAAGAGATACTAACATAAGACAAGAGCTGAATATATACTCGATAAACGATACAATTAAACAAAATTAAGAAAACAGGATACAACACATGAATAGAACGGGTGACACGAGAATACCAGAAAAGATAATCCAGTATAAACCTACTGGAGAACGAGATAGAGGCAGATCAAGAAAACGGTGTCTGTAAAGATTGAACAAGCTCCAAGCCTAATCCTTGTGTGACGATTTAAATTGTAACAATAATCGTAAAATAAAAAAAAAATTTTTTAAATTAAGTTTGCGAGCGATTAAGCCATTTTAAATCTCACTATAATACCTAAAACCCCTCTATGTACTCAGTATGAAAGGAAGAAGTAATTAATAAGTCCAAAGAAACATTAATAAAAAGGCAAATTGTAAAAAGTTATTATTGTCATATTTTACACTTTG